>VWZD01001711.1:786694-826544 GCA_013396695.1 Sakesphorus luctuosus
AGCAGGATGTCATAATAGAGACATGATGCTGTGCCATGGCTAGCAAAGTGCTGAATGAGTGTATGATGGGTGAGGTAATGAACATGGCACTGTGCTTCCTTCGATAGCTCAGCTGGTAGAGCGGAGGACTGTAGGCTCCCTTCACGGCCATCCTTAGGTCGCTGGTTCAACTCCGGCTCGAAGGAATGACCTTTTGGCTCTTGCCCAGATCCTGCGGCATCACAGTGGTTTTGGCCCTGCCCAGGTGTCTCTCTTTCAAAGGGCTGTCCAGCCTTGAACTCTTGCCTGACTTTGGGAAGACAAACAGCCAAAGCAGATTTGTTAGAACCCTGGTCAGGGGATGGTGGTCCTGATCACTAGTGTTTTCCATGGCCACCTCCAGCAGGACAGTGAGTGGATGTGTGGTGGTGTGAGAGCACTGCCAATGGAAGGCCCAGGCTTTGGATGCAGGGCATGCTGGGTCAGGAGTGGGTGCCTGAGAGCAGAGAGGACCTCAGGTAGAGGCTGTGGGTTGGGGAATTAGCTCAAGTGGTAGAGCGCTCGCTTAGCATGTGAGAGGTAGTGGGATCGATGCCCGCATTCTCCAATGCTTTTCATTATGTTTGCCTGGACACAGGGCACTTTGTCAGCGGTTCCTCTGCCCTCTGGTGCTGTTGGGAGCTATTTGTACCTGGGTTGCACAGAAAACAACAGCATGCAGGACAGTATCAGGAGCAGAAAGGGCTGTGGATCCAGGTACTTGAATATTCTTTACTTGTGATTTGAACAATAAGCCTGCTAAGCTTTACATGTCCTCAAGTGGAGTCCTTAATGACTGAGAAAAGCAAAATATTAAGGTAATTTTTAAATATGACAAAAAGTGCACGCAAACAGTGAGATCCACCCTGCTAAGGTCACGGAACAGATCCTTCTGGAAGATATGTCAAGACATGTGAAGACAGGGAGGTGTTTAGAGACAGCCAACATGGCTTCACCAAGGACAAATCATGACTGACTCATCTAGTCCATCCTAATCTCACCTAGGTCTTCCACAATGGACTGATTGCATCAGTAGATGAAGGATGAGCTATGGATGTCATCTACCTTCTCTAAGGCCTCTGATGTTTTCCCACACAAAATCCTTGTCACTAAATTGGTGACATAGTGTTTCAATGAATGGACTGTTCAATGAACAAGGAATAGGCTGGATGGCCACATCCAAAGGACTGTAGTCAATGGCTCAGTGTCTGAGTGGAGATGTGCCCCTTGACGGTCTGTACTTAAACACCTTTATCAATGACATAGTGAGTGGGGTTGAGTGCACCCTCAGCAAGCTTACAGATGACAAGTGGAGTGGTGCAGTTTATTTGCTTGACAGAAGAGGTTCCATCCAGAGGAACCTTAAAAGACTTGATGAGTGGGTCCACGTGAACTTCAATAAGTTAAAAGAGGCCAAGTGCAAGGTTCTGCATCTCGGTCAGGGCAATCACCAGTATCAGTATACACTGTAGGAACAATAGATTGAGAGCAACCCTGTGGAGAAGGACGTGGGGGTGCTAGTAAATAAAAAGCTGGACATGAGCTGTTAATGTACCCTTGTAGCCTAGAAAATCTATAATATCCTGGGCTGCCTCAAAAGAAGCATGGCCAGCAGGCTGAGAGGGGATTCTGCCTTCCTATTCCACTCTTGTGAAACCACACCTGGAGTACTGCATCCAGCCATGGTTTCCCCAGCACCAGAAAGACATGGACCTATTAGAGCTGGTCCAGAATAGGGCCACAAGACTGACTGGGGGGATGGAACATTGTTCTATGAAGACAGGCTAAGAGATTTGGGGTTGTTCAGCCTGAAGAAAAGAAGGCTTCAGGCAGACCTAATAGTGTCCTTTCAATTGATACAGAGGGCTTATAAAAAAGACAGAGAGGTATTGTAGCAGCCTTGCAGTGAGAGAACAAGATGAGTGGTTTTAAACAAAAGAGGGTAGATTTAGACTACATAAAAAGAAATTCCTTATGATAAGGATAGTGAGACACTGGAACAGGTTTCCCAGAGAACTTGAAGACATCCCATCCCTGCAAAAGCTCAGATCTGGTTCAACAGACCTTTAAGCAATCCAACCTAGTGAAAGAGGCACTTGCCCACAGCAGGGAAATTGGACAACATGACCTGTAAAGGTCCTTTCCAACCAAAAACTTTCTATTATACTACATAAAAGGCAGACGTTGACAAACTGCAGGTTTTGGGTGAGCTAAGCAGAAGTTTTCAAATGCCTCTCAGGAGGTTATTGATTGAACAGTTAGGCCTTTTACTGTGGTGATGGGAAGAGGAATGAGACACAATGGGCCACAACTGAAGCAGGATAGGTTCCGCTTTTTCCCTCCTTGGGTCAGACACGCAGGAGAAGAAGGATGCCATGGAGTGCTGTGCAGTCTCCATGATTGGAGGTTGGTGTAAGCTGACTGCATGAAGCCTTGAGTCAGCTGCAGTGATCCTTGAGCTTGGACTGCTGTAGGAGATTTGAACTGAGATGTCCTGAGGCCTCACCCAAGCTGACTGCTTTGATTGCTCTGTCATAGAGGAAGAGCTTGTATGGAGCCCTGCTGTTCCATCAATAGCTCTGCTGGTGGAACGAAGGGCTGTTGGCTCCCTTCCATGGCTACTGTCACATCTCCCTAGATTCTGCATGCCCTAGTATATCTGAACGGCCCTGAAGAGACCTCATACAGGACCTTCCCTTCCAACCATGAATCCAGGAGCTTTACTTACATTCAGGTCTCATTCTGTGCTACACCACAGCCTTGGTCTCTAGCTAATCATGGCCATAGCCTTGGATATGTCCAGCTACAAAGACCCTTGGTGCATATGCTGATGTGCACATGGATGTTCTGGTGTGAACTCAACCCTGGCTTGTCAGTCTGGACCTGCCTGGCACTCACTGGACACAACCATCACTCTGACCTCTGCAGTGACTTTCTTGTTTGCAGTTGTCCCTGCTTGGCTGTGACAGTGCTGTCTTCTCCAGCCTTTTATTTGGAATGAGCCACCATGGCTGGGTCTTGTCCTGATTTGGTGTTGTGGGCTGGAGATGTTCTGGGCAATATGGGTTTAAGGTACTTCTTTTGGTTTTTTCCATCTGGACACTATCATGCAGGTATGTGTAAAGTGGTATGAGAACTGAAGGGCTGGAGGAGTGTGTGATAGATGAGGTAGTGGGCATACCCCCATGCTTCCTTTGATAGCTCAGCTGATAGAGCAGAGGACTATATGCTCACTTGCATGATCATCCTTAGGTTGGTGGTTCAACTCTGGCTTGAAGGAGTGCCCTTTTGGCTCTAGCCCAAATTCTGCGGCACCACTGCCTTTTGGTCCTGCCCAGGTGGCCTCTCTTCAAGAGCTGACCAGCCCTGTGCTCTCATCTTTAGTTGTGAAAACAATCAGACTAGACATTTTTGGATGAACCTTGATCAGGGGATTGTGGTTCTGACCACTGAGGTTGTTTGGGGTCATATCCACCAGGAATGGTGGTGGTGGTGGTGTGAGAGTGAGGCTGATGAATGGACACAGTTTTGGATGCAGGGCATCCTTGGTCAGGATTGGGTACCTCGGAGCGGAAAGGACCTCAGGTAGAGGCTTCGTGGTGGGGAATTAGCTCAAGTGGTAGAGTGTTAGCTTAGCATGTGAGAGGCAGCAGCACCAATGCCTGCATTCTCCAGTGTTTTTCATTCCCCTTTTCTGGACACAATATTCTCTCTCAGGGGCTCTGCATTGTCTGGGGGCCTTGAGTGCTTGCAAGTACACCCACAGTGTAAAGAGTGGGAGAACATCCAGATCTCCATTGCACAGGCAATTTAACAGGGGATCTTATTTTCTTCCACTTTGCTTGATGGATGTAAAATGTCATCTCAATTTAAATGTCCAGTTTTGAGATTCCCTGTGCTGGAAAGACATCAGTGAAATGGAGCAACATCAGAGGAGGACCACCGAGAATCTCAAGGAATGGAGGAAATCCTCTAGGTGAATGGGTCAAGGAAAATGGGAATGTTCAGCCTGGAGAAAGAGAGGTTTGCAGTGTTTGCACATGACTTTCCAGCACATAGGAATAAAGGAATGGCTGTCCTTTTCTGGGCTACTCGACCAGAGGGTGAAAGACACCACCATGAAAGGGAATGAAGGGACATTGTAGCAGGATATGGATAAGCTCATTTTGGTCCTGAGTAGAGTCCAGCTATAGAAGATGCCAACCAAGGAGCTTGTGAAGCCTTTCTGTTTGCAGTTTGCATGATTTTACATGCAAAAGGGGTTGAACAAAGTATTGTGATATTGGAGCTGAAGCAGTTTGAAGCCTCCACATTGTTGAAATAAAGGTATGATGTTGCACTGTGGATATGGAAGTGTTGGATGAGCATGTGACGGGTGAGGTAGTGGGGATGGCTCTGTGCTTCCTTCAATAGCTCAGCTGGTAGAGCAGAGGACTGTAGACATCCTTGCATGGTCATCCTAAGGTCACTGGTTCAACTCCAGCTCAAAGGAGTGCCCTTTTGGCTCTGGCTCAGATCCTGCAGCATCACTGTTTCTCTGGCCCTTTCCCGACAGCTGCCCAGAGCTCTTGTCTGAGAAGATGACAACCATGGCATTTTTGGGTGAACCCTTGGTGAGGGATGGTGGTTCTTAACTTTAGAGTTGCCCATGGTTACATCCAGCAGGTAAGTGAGTCGGTGTGTGGTGGTGTGAGAGTGAGGATGATGGGAGGTCCAGGCCTTGAGTCCAGGACATCCTGCATCAGGGAGAGGCCTCAGGCACCACCTGTAAGATGGGGAATTAGCTCAAGTGGTAGAGCGCTCGCTTAGCATGCGAGAGGCAGCGGGATCGATGCCCGCATTCTCCAATGCTTTTCACTCTGCTTGCCTGGACACAGGGACTTTTGGCAGGGCCCCACGTCATATGGAGGCAGTGAGAACTTGCTGTGTGCATCAAAGAGGAGAACAGCATCCAGGACTATGCCCATGGCACCAGGGGCTGTGAATGGAAAGAACAAATTCTCCCACATTGTTCTGAGTGTTATCAATGGGATCCAGCATATTGTGCCCATCTTTGGGCCTCCATGCATAAGACAGACACTGACCAAGTGTAGCAGCCTCAGAATAAGGCCATCAGGACACTTGGGAGCACCTGCTCTTTAAGGAGAGGCCATTGACTGTGGCCTTGTGCAGATCCTGAAGAAGAAAGGGAGAAAAGCAAGCACTTATCAGAATGCCTATCAGGAGGTTATGGATCCAAGAGTTAGGCCTTTTACTGAGGTGATTGGTGGAGGACTGAAACACAACAGGTGACAGTTGAAGCAGGACAGGTTCCATTGTTTTCCCTCTGGTGAGAGACTGAAAGCCTAAAAGAGTTAATGTCCCAAACACTTGGCAGAAGAGAAAAGGAGTCTTTCCATGCCAGCTAGAGATAAGGTGCAGTTAGAAAGGAGCATCTTGAAATGCAGGATAGCACTTTTCCAGGACCAGCTTCCTTATCTTGAGTAACTATCTCCAAACCCAAGTTTGAGACAGCATTGCACTTGTCTCTCTGACAGGGGGAGGGCTATCAAAACTATGAGCCCCCCAACCCCCTTTCTGAAAAATTTGAGAGTAACAAAATGTGCATGCAAGAGGACTAGTCAGTAATAGTGCAACTGAGAGGGGCAAGATGTGCACCCACCAACCAAAGGAACCAAACCAGAGATAGCACTGGAAGCCTAGGTGGTGATCTGAATCTTTTCCTCTATCTCTGTCTTCCTATCTTTCCTTCTTTCTCTCTTCCTCCCCTTAAAACTTTAAATTGCTGCTGCCACATGCTGTTCAGAAAAGTTTAAATCCTTGCTGCCATAGGCTGTTCAACCTATAATAAGGTTTAAGGTTTAAAATCTCTGCTGCCATAAATGAAACTTTCTAATTTTTGGCATTGTTTTGCTTTAATTTAGCCCAAGGGTATCCTGACCATCAGTTGTGTCAGAGTAAGCAGTCCAAGAGTGCCCTCTAGGGACCTGACATTTTATAGCTATCCCAGAACAAGTGGTCCAGGACCACCCTCTCAGGACCTTACACCTGCTCAGATCAGCCAGCTGGGAGAGGAAGGTTGCCCTGGCGTGCTGCGCAGTCTCCATGCTTGGAGGTTGGCATCATCTGAGTGGCGGAAGTCTTGAGCAAGACACAGATCCCTGACTTAAGGCTGCTTAGAGGAGAGGGTGCACATCGAGATGACCTGAGGACTCATTCAAGCTGATTGCTTTGAGAACATAGTCATGGAGGCAGAGCAGGAAGAGGACCCTTATGGCCCACCAAATCTGCTGGTGGAGGACTGCAGGTTTTCTTGCATGGTGAACATTATATCTCATACAGGCATCAAGTGCCTCAATAGGCCTGAATGGCCCTGACTGGGTTTACATGGCATTTTCACCTCCACCCATTAGCACAGGAACTCTCTTTATGTTCATCTCTGGGCCTTTATCCTCTTTCCAAGCTAAACAGTACGAGTCCCAGCCTCTAGTTCAGTCATGGTCAGAGCCATAGCAATATCAAGCCACAGAGACCTTGGATTCAGACCTAAAGTGCAGACAAATGTCCTGCATTGACCTAAGCCCTGGCTTTTCACTCTGGACCTGACTGTCAGTCACTGGATGTGATTGACACTCTGACCTGTGCAGTGACTTTCTTGCTTGCAGCTGTCCCTGCCTTGCCATGATGATACCACTGTCCATTTTGGATGCTCACTTGGCGTGAGCCACCATGGCTGTGCCTGTCCTGGCAAGGGGTTATGTGCTTAAGAAGCAATGTGATCTAAGGGAAGACTTTCTTATTTCCTGCAGAGGAGAGTCACAGAGATACATGGTGTGAGAACAGAATGGTTGGATAAATGTGTGATGAATGTGTAAGGTGTCAGGGTCATGTGATTCCTTTGATAGCTCAGCTGGTAGAGTGGAGGACTGTAGCCTCCCTTGAATGGCCCTCCTTAGGCCACTAGTTCAATTCTGACTTGAAGAAAGTGCCTTTTTGGCTCTGATACAGGTCCTGAGGCACTGCTGCCTTTTGGCACTGCCCACAACCTCTTTTCAAGGTTAGTCCAGCCTTGAACTGTTTCATTTGGTGAGGGAGTCAAAGCAGTTTTGACTGAACCCTGAACCCTGGGCAGGGGATGGTAGAACCTGAGCACTGGGACTTTGAGGGATCACTTCCACCAATAAAGTGAGTGGGTGAATCGGCAGTGTGAGAGTGAGGAGAGATAAGGAGGCTTGGCTTTTGGTGCAGGGCATCTTGAGTCAAACTGGATGTCTGCGAGAGGAGAGGGCCTCAGGCAGAGCCCATGGGGTGGGGAATTAGCTCAAGTGGTAGAGCACTCGCTTAGCATGTGAGAGGCAGCGGGATCGATGCCCGCATTCTCCAATGCTTTTAATTCGCCTTACCTGGACATGGGACCTTTGCCAGGAGCTGTGGATGCTCACAGTATACCCAGAATACAAAGAGTAGGAGTCCATCCAGGTCTACATTAAGAGCTTCACAGACAGGTTAATAGGGGTTTGTCCCTCTTTGCTTGATAGGCATCAAATGTCATCTTGAGTACCGTGTCCAGTTTTAAGAATCCCTGTGCAGGAAAAACATCAATGGAAGAGCAGCCTCTGGATGGTCACCAAGAATCTCAAGGAATGGATAATTCATCTGTGTGGATGGGTTGAGGAAAGTGGGTATGTTTGTACTGATGAGAGGGAGATTTGGAACACTTCTGCATGACCTTCAGGTTTGCAGGAGGTTACAGAACAAAGAAATTTCTATATACTTTTCAGATGCTTGGCCAGAGGGCAAAAGATAGCACAATGAAAGGGAATGCAGGCAAGATGCAACAGAATACGGCCAAGCTCTGTTTGCCCATGAGGAGAGTTCAGCTGTAGAAGATGATGCTCAAGGAAGTTGTGGAGTGGTTCTGTTTGTAGTTTGCATGATTGATGGGCTAAAGTGTTGAGCAAGATGTTGTGATGTTGGAGCTGAGGGTGTTTGAAGCAGGATGTCGTCATAGAGACATGATGTTGTGCCATGGCTAGGGAAGTGCTGGATGCTGGATGAGTGTATGATGGGTGAGGTAATGGGCATGGCCCTGTGCTTCCTTCGATAGCTCAGCTGGTAGAGCGGAGGACTGTAGGCTCCCTTCACGGCCATCCTTAGGTCGCTGGTTCAACTCCGGCTCGAAGGAGTGCCCTTTTGGCTCTGACCCAGATCCTGCTGTGCCTCTGCCTTTTGGCCCTGCCTAGTGCCTCCCTCAAAAAAAACAGGCTGCCCAAGCTTTGGACCACTCCTTTAGGGGAAGAAAATGACCAGCAAAGGCTGTCCAGGGTGAGCATTTGTCTTGTAAGGGGACACCTCCATCAGGAAGGTGAAGGGTGACTGTGTGAGAACAATGCCAATGGAAGGTCCAGGTCTTGGATGCAAGGCATCCTGGGTCAGGGATGGGTGCCTGGGAGAGAAGAGGACCTTAAGTAGAGGCTGTGGGGTGAGGAATTAGCTCAAGTGATAGAATAGTCACTTAGCATGTGAGAGGCAGCGGGATCGTTGCCTGGATTCTTCAACACTTTGCCTTCCCCTTGCCTGGACACAGGGCTCTTTTGGCAAGGGTCCCCTATCCTCTAGGGGCTGTAAGGAGTTTGCAGTGTAGGCGGGCAGCATAATAGATGACAGCATGCCTGGTTTCTCCAAGAACATCAAGGCCTCTGGATTGAGAAAAAGTATTCTCTAATTTTCCTCATCATCTGATAGATGGAATTTAGAATAGTGTACCTATTATATATAGGTTTTGTCCAGGATAGAGTTAATTAGTTTCCTAGTACCTGTGTTTTTGCTTTAGGCTGTAATTAATGTTGAAAACACGCTGATGTTACAAGCAGAGTTATAAGCAACTCTGTTGCCAAGCAGAATTTACACTAAGGCAAGGACTTTTCAGCTTCTCACACTAGGCCACCAGAGAGGAGACTGAGGGGCCCAGGAAGCTGGGAGACACCGCTAGAACAGATGACCCCAGCTGGCCATAGCAATATTCTGTACCATATCATATCATGCTCTATATATAAACTAGGGGGGAAAAGGCTGGGGTCACTGCTTGGAAACTGGGTGTACGGGCATGATTTGGCAGGTGTTGAACTATTGCATTGTATATCAGTTCTGTATA
Organism: Sakesphorus luctuosus; assembly: GCA_013396695.1. Lineage (NCBI taxonomy): Eukaryota > Metazoa > Chordata > Aves > Passeriformes > Thamnophilidae > Sakesphorus > Sakesphorus luctuosus. The sequence goes on from VWZD01001711.1 coordinate 795,867, forward strand.
TTCTAATTCAGTTATTATTATTGACATTTCCTTTTCTATCCTATCAGAACTGTTTTTAGCAACCCACAAACTTTCTTTTTTGCTTCTAGTTCTCTCCCCCACCCCTCTTGCAGGGTGGAGTACATGCATGGCTATGTGGTGTTTAACTGCCTGCTGGGTTAAACCACAACGGCCATTTTGGTGCCCAGCATGGGGCTCAAAGGGTTAAGATACTGTCAAATCTGAGAGCATGTTAAAACAAATTTTTTGTAAGCATTCATTATATTAGTTTAATAGTAGCTGGTCCCAATGTTGATTTTTTGTTCTCAAAGGTGTTGAGTCGGTTCTCAGAGTCACATTATGTAACATCTTGCTTTCTGTTTATGCTCCCTGTTGTGCTGTTTATCACCTCTGGGGATGGGTTGAGGTTATCATGTTGTCACACTTTGTAACACTGGTTTATGATATGATAAAATCGATGGTACATCAGACTAATCTGGTATTTGTAATCAAGTAGTGCTCTCTTCTCTGTACTTTTAGAGCCATCTATCGGAAACTATTCCTAATTGCATCCTTTACCTTTCCTCCTCAGAGAGCCAATCTAAGGGGCAGTCACCTTCCTCCATCTTCCCCTTATCCTACCGGCTAATTACAATAGCTCTTGAGAATTTTGAATGTTGTCAGGGTGTTCAAACCAGCATGGTCCTATTGCAATGTCTCCTGAATGTATTTTAGGTATTGTTGAGGCTCAAACAACTGTTTAAGAATACTAGCCAGATGTCTGCCCTGAGGGTGAACAGTTATGAGTGGCAGGATGTGTGGGAGAGTACAGGCAAATGCCTAGGACAGTGGGCACCTCTAACATTTTAGAATTTCACTGCTGAACAAGTGCAGAATCCTGAAAAACTAGTAAAATACTTGGAAAAAGTATGCTATCACCCTGGCAATTCCAAAGGGAAACAAATGACTGCAATATGCTAGGGCCTGGCCCATGCCTACCCATGCCCTGTTCAACACTATTCAGTACCCTCAAGGACAAGAGAAGGTCTTTGGATCTGGCAACAAAATGACAGGCACTTTGGCTACCCCAGTCCCAGTTACAGACACTGCATGTGAACCAAAGAACCAACCTGTACTGATACCAGTTGCCTCTATATACAAGAAGAAATACTGGAAGGAGAAGTCAACTCCTAAGGGATGAAGGAGCTTCTTCTGGGAGTGAACAGGAGGAAGAAGTGGACAAGGCAGATTACTCCAAAGCAGAGCCATTACAAGAACAAGAGGAAGAAAAGAGGAGGCTGCTGTCTACGGAGGAGGAAGAACTCATAAATGAAGTGATAACCACCTGATCCCGAGTGAACTCTGAGATATGCAAAACTATTTCAGCTGTCTTCCAGGTGAGCAAATTGCCACCTGGCTGCTCTGATGTTGGGATAACTGGACCAGTAGCCTGGAATTAGTGTGTTTGGAAACCAAACAGCTGGCATCCCTTTCTTAGGAAGAGGGCATTAATGAAATGATTGGAAAAGGGTTGCAAGTCCTCAGCCTCTGGAGGCAACTCTTGTCAGGCATGAAGGAAGGGTATCCATTCAGTGTGACCCAGGGAAGTGGACCACTATGGAGAAAGCTATCTAATACCTGAAGGAATTGGCTGTGTTGGATTTATGATGACCTGCACAACAAGCAGTTATCCATAGATCCAGGCGACATCATGTGTACGTGACCCATGTGGTGGAAGTTGTATGTCAACTCATTGGCAATAATGACCCGGAAAGATGGAGAGGGACAAATAGTGGATGAAAAGGCTGCCCAATTCCAGCAACAGGAAGGAAGTATCCCTTCCTTCTTCTTCTCGGCTATGGAAAAACAGGTCCAGCAACTCAAAGAGGACAGATCCTACTCCTAACCTAATGGACCTCCCAGCAACTAGCAGTAAGCATTCCTCTACTCAAGAGAGAGGATATAGTGGTACATATCATGGGGCGCTCTGTGGTTTTACCTGCATGACCACAGAGAAGACATGAGAAAGTGGAATGGAAAACCTACCTTGAATCTAGAAGCACAGGTATGTTAGCTGCAAGGAAAAACAATCACAAAAGGGGATTCTTTCAGGAAAATTGCTGCTCCAGTCTCCAGTAGACAGTTTCCCAGGAAGAGTAGAAGGGCTGATCTTACTAATGATCTTGATGAACGGAGTTTTGATGCATATTTACAATAAGTGACTAGCGAATACTACAACAAGGACTAGTGAGATTCCTGCCTCCAGCCAGGCAGCAGAGAGGGACAATGACGTTTACTGGACTGTGTAGATCTGGATGGTCTGGCACATCAGACCCAGTGGAGACTAAAATTTGAATGGACATTTGAATGGTCCCTGTAGGGCGCATAGAAAATATGTTGTGGTTATTCCTACTTCAGGAAAAGGCAAACCCGCCTGTGATCTTGCCTTTGCTCAAGGACCTGGACACATCTGGTGAGTAATATAGAAGGATGGAGAAGTACGATGTACACTTCAAGGGGATTTGAGCCTGTGTAAGAATAGCCAATGATTTGAATAGTATTACATTAATTGCTACGTAATAATGTGTGACATCTCTACTATGGTTGCTATATGCCATATCAACATTATTACAATAAAAACTAACCAGATGAATGAAGAATGAATTTTTATTAGACCAAGCAAAGTGCAGCAATGACAGAACCAGGACTGTCTTCAGCATACAACAATCTAACATCATACATCATCTCTCCTGCCCTGAAGGACTGCTATGACAGAGGAGTCCAAAGTCATCAACTAAATAAACTCAACTGACATTTTAGAGATGGTGCATAGGCTAGGGGAACAATATCTGCGCATATATATATATATATATATGAAAAGACAGGAAAAAATGTACTGCAAATTGTGGAACTTGGGCATGATGTAAATGGTATAAGATAAGGAGTAAATATTGTACTGGTTTCAGGTGAGATTGAGTTAATTTTCTTTCTAGGAGCTGGTACAGTGCTGTGTTTTGGATTCAGGAGAAGAATAATATTGATGGCATGCTGATGGTTTAGTTGTTGCTGAGCAGTGCTCACCCTAAGTTAAGAACTTTTCAGCTTCTCACACCACCCTACTAGCAAGGACGCTGGGGGGCACAAGGTTTTTGGAGGAGACATAGCCAGGACAGCTGATTCCAACTGGGCAACTGAGTACCCCATACCATATGGCATCATACTCACTATATAAACTAGGGGGAAAGATGGCTGGAAGTTGCTGCTCAAGAACTCACTAGGCATCATTTGGTGGGTGTTAAGCAATTGCATTGTGCATCATTTGGTTTGTATATTCTAATTGTATTAATATTATAGCATATAGTTATATACTTGTTATTGTTGTTATTGTTATTATATTATTATTAACATTATTATTATCATTATTATTATTCCTTCCTTTTCTATCCTTTTGAACTAGCTTTTTCTCAACCCATGAATTTTACCTAGGTTTTCCCCCCCACTTTTCTCCCCCATCCCACTGCAGGAGAGGGAGGGAGTGAGCAGCTGTGTGATGTTTAACTGCCTGTGGAGTAAAGCCATGACAGTGCCCAACTTTGTGCCTCTGTGTAGAAGACACATATGGACTAAGAGCAGTGACCTCAGAACAAGGCCACCCAGACACTTGGGAGCAAGTGATCTCATGTACAGGAAAAACACTGTTGCATGGAAAAATATTAGTGGAGAATCCCAAGGAATAGCGGGATTTGTCTTTGTGGATGGACTGAGGACAATAAGAATGTTAGATTGTAGATTAAGAGAATCTGAGGGTTTATGCATGTCCTTCGTGCTTGTAGGAGATTACAGAGTAGAGAAAATGCTATCCTTTGTCTGGTGACTGACCAGAGGGCAAAAGACAGCACAGTGAAAGGGAATGAAGAGAAATTGCAGCAGGATATGGGTAAGCTTTGTGTGGCCATGAGAAGGGTTCAGCTGTAGAAGATGATGCTCAAGGAGGTTGTGGAGTGGTTCTGTTTGTAGTTTGCATAATTGATGGGCTAAAGTGTTGAGCAAGATGTTGTGATGTTGGAGCTGAGGGTGTTTGAAGCAGGATGTCATAATAGAGACATGATGCTGTGCCATGGCTAGCAAAGTGCTGGATGAGTGTATGATGGGTGAAGTAATGGGCATGGCCCTGTGCTTCCTTCGATAGCTCAGCTGGTAGAGCGGAGGACTGTAGGCTCCCTTCACGGCCATCCTTAGGTCGCTGGTTCAACTCCGGCTCGAAGGAATGACCTTTTGGCTCTGGCGGCATCACAGTGGTTTTGGCCCTGCCTAGATATCTCTCTTTCAAAGGGCTGTCCAGCCTTGAACTCTTGCCTGACCTTGGGAAGACAAACGGTCATGGCAGATTTGTTAGAACCCTGGTCAGGGCATGGTGGTCCTGATCACTAGTGTTTTCCATGGCCACCTCCAGCAGGACAGTGAGTGGATGTGTGGTGGTGTGAGAGCACTGCCAATGGAAGGCCCAGGCTTTGGATGCAGGACGTGCTGGGTCAGGAGTGGGTGCCTGAGAGCAGAGAGGACCTCAGGTATAGGCTGTGGGTTGGGGAATTAGCTCAAGTGGTAGAGCGCTCGCTTAGCATGTGAGAGGTAGCGGGATCGATGCCCGCATTCTCCAATGCTTTTCATTCCTCTTGCCTACCCCATTTGGCAGGGGCTCTCATGCCTTCTTGGGGCTGTGGAAGATTTATGGTATGCCCTGGATTTACAGAGGACAAGGGTATCCAGGGCTGTTGCAAGAGCAGCACGGGCAGTTCAACAGTGAAACTGACTTTCTCCCTCTTTGCTTGACAGAAGTCAAATCATAGAATACTTAAAGTTGAAAATTACCTTTAAGATCATCAAGTCCAAATGTCAACCCAGCACTACCACCTGATTCATTATTACATCATATCTTCAAGTGCCATAGAGGAATGTTTTTTAACACTTGCATGGATGGTGACTCCACCAATTTCCTGGGCAGACTGTTACAAAACACAAAAATTTTTTTCTTAATCTAAACCTCCCCTGGCGCATCTTGTGGCCATTTCCAAATTTCATCCCCAGTACAGTAAAAGACACTGAAGTGGAGCAATTTCAGTGGATGGTCCCCAAGAACCCTGAGGAATGGAGAGATTTCACTTTGAGGATGAGCTGAGGACAGTGAGAAAGTTCAACTTGGAGAAAGAGAATCAGAGGTCTTGTCATGACTATCCAGCATGTACAAGTAGGTTACAGAGTAGAGGAACGGCTGTATATTTGTCTGGTTCTTGACTGGAGAGCAAAAGACAGCGAAATGAAAGGGTACGAAGGGAAGTTGAAGCAATATGGGTTATCTTTGGGAAACTCTGAGGAGAGTTCAGTTGTAGATGATGTCCAAGGAGATTGTGGAGAGGTTCTCTCTGTGGGTTTTGCATGATTTGATGGGCTAAAGGGTTCAGTAAGGTGTTATGATGTTGGAGCTGACTCTGCTTGCAGCAGGATGTTGTGATAGAGACATGATGCTGTGCCATGGCTAGCAAAGTGCTGGATGAGTGTATGATGGGTGAGGTAATGGGCATGGCCCTGTGCTTCCTTCAATAGCTCAGCTGGTAGAGCAGAGGACTGTAAGTTCCCTTCATGGCCATCCTTAAGTTGCTGGTTCAATCCCAGCTCAAACCTGCCCTTTTGGCTCTGGCCCAGACAATCTGTGCCACTGCCTTTTGGAATCATCCAGGTGCATCCCTTTCAAAGGCTGCCCAACCATGAGCTTTTGCCTGCATTTAGGAAGATGACCAACCATGGAAGTTTTGTGGAGAACGGTTGGATGAAGATGGTGGTCCTGAGCACTTAGGTTGTAAGGGGCTTCTCCAACAGGAAAGTGAGTGGATGATCTGGTGCTGGTCTGAGAGCAATGTTAGTGTGGGTGAAGGATATGCCAAATCAGGGGTGGGTGCCTCTGAGGGGAGAGAACCTCAGGTAGAGGCTGCATGGTGGGGAATTAGCTCAAGTGGTAGAGCGCTCGCTTAGCATGCGAGAGGTAGCGGGATCGATGCCTGCATTCTCCAATGCTTTTCATTCCACTTGCCTGGACACAGAGACCTTTGGTGGGCATCCCTCTGTCCTCTTGGGGCTGTTGGAAGATTCATGGTGTGCCCTGGATTTATAGAGAACAAAGATATCCGTGCCTGTATCAAAAGCACTACGGGCAGTTTGACAGAAGAATTGATTTTCTCTGTCTTTGCTTGACAGTTCTCAAATATCAAGCCCAGTACAGAAATGAACATCAAAGAAGTGGAGTAACTTCAGTGGGGGGTCATCAGGAATCACAAGAAATGGAGGAACTTCTCTTTAAGGATGGGCTGAATAGCATGGGCATATTCAGTTTAGAGAAAGAGAGGTTCACAGAACTTGCACATGACTTAATGCTTCAGTGTAGGTTACAGAACAGAGGAATGGCTATAATTTTGTTTTGTCTAAGCCTTGGCCAGAGGACAAAAGACAGCACAGTGAAAGGGAATGAAGAGAAATTGCAGCAGGATATGGGTAAGCTTTGTGTGGCCATGAGAAGAGTCCAGCTGTAGAAGATGATGCTCAAGGAAGTTGTGGAGTGGTTCTGTTTGTAGTTTGCATGATTGATGGGCTAAAGTGTTGAGCAAGATGTTGTGATGTTGGAGCTGAGGGTGTTTGAAGCAGGATGTCGTCATAGAGACATGATGTTGTGCCATGGCTAGGGAAGTGCTGGATGCTGGATGAGTGTATGATGGGTGAGGTAATGGGCATGGCCCTGTGCTTCCTTCGATAGCTCAGCTGGTAGAGCGGAGGACTGTAGGCTCCCTTCACGGCCATCCTTAGGTCGCTGGTTCAACTCCGGCTCGAAGGAATGACCTTTTGGCTCTGGCCCAGATCCTGCAGCACTGTTGCCTTTTGGCCCTGCCCCGGTGGCTCCCCTTCAGAGGCTTCCCAGCCTTGAGCTCTTGTCTGAGTTTAGGAAGATGACCAATCAAGGAAAGGGAGTGAGTGAGTTGGTGGTGGTCTGAGAGCAATGTCAGTGTGGGTGCAGGGCATCTTGAATCAGGGGTGGACCTCTCTGAGGTGAGAGGACCTCAGGCAAAGCTGCAGAGTGGGGAATTAGCTCAAGTGGTATAGAGTTTGATTAGCATGTGAGGAGCAGCGGGATTGATGCCTGCATTCTCCAGTGCTTTTCCTTCCCCTTACCTGGACAAAGGGACCTCTGGCTCAAAGTAGTGTTGTTTTGGCTCTGACCCAGATCCTGCAGCATTGTTGACTTTTGGCCCTGCCCTTCTGAGTCCTCTTTAGTGAGTGCCCATCCCTGAGCTCTTCCTTGAGTTTGGGAATACAACTGCCAAGCAGTTTTGACTGAAACCTGGGCAGGAAATGGTGGTCCTGACCACTGGGGTTGTCTGCACCTCCAGTAGGAAAGTGAGTGGGTAGGTGGTGGTGTGAGAGCAACGCCAATGGAAGGCCCAGGCTTTGGATGCAGGGCATCCTGGGTTGGGGTGAGTGCCTGTGAACAGAGGACATCAGGCAGAGGCTGTGGGGTGGGGAATTAGCCCAAGTGGTAGAACAGTCTCTTAGCATGTGAGAGGCCTGCATTCTCCAATATATTTAATGCCTCTTATCTGGACATAGAGGGGTCCTTTGCCCTCTTGGGTCTGTGGGGAGCCTTTGGTGTACCCAGAGGCTGTATCAGGAATAGCACGGGTCCTTGGCTTAGGCATAGGCAAGCCATTATCCCTCCTTGTTTGGCAGTAATTAATGGCATTAATAGTACGACACATATTTTCCAACAAAATTCTTAATCACCAGTGTCACAGAGGTGTCTAACTGTTGGAGCAAGACCAGAGGAGGGACACCAAGATAATGAGAGGGATGGAGCTCCACTCCTCTCAGGAAAGGCTAAGAGAGGAGGGATTTTTCAGCCTGGAAAAAAGACAGCTTCAGGGTTACCTCACTGAGGCCTTCCAGTACCTGGAGAGGGCCTACAAGGGAGCTGAAGAGGGACTTTTGATAAGGGCATGTGGTGATAGGACAAGGGGGAATAGCTATAAACTGAAAGAGGCTAAGTTTAGGTTAGATATGAGGAAGAAATGCTTAACTGTGAGGGTGGTGAGGCACTGGAACAGGTTGCCCAGAGAAGCTATGGATGCCCTATTCCAGGAAGTGTTCAGAGCCAGGCTGGATGATGATTTGAGCAACCTGGTGTAATGCAAGGTGTCCCTGACCATGGCAGAGAGTTGGAACCAGATGATCCCTAAGGACCCTTCCAACCCAAACCACTCTATGATTCTATGATTTTTTTCTAAATCGTCCATAAAACATGAACTTTTGAATCTTTCGAAGAAAAGAAATCCAATCTCTCTCTGCATATTACTTCACTGTCAGACTGGAAAGCAGAAGTCAAAGTACAGTTTATGTTATTATGTCAAAAAAAGCTTCTAAAGTTTATTTTTGTAGAGTATTGAAGATAAACAGACCTTTGAAATTCTGCTGTTTAGAATCCTATTAGCTTTACTCCTTGATAAATTAGATTGTGCCAAACTCCAAATAAAAGCACACCTCTGTCATGTTTATTAAAAAGTAAATTTTGCCCCAGGCTGTAGTAGTATGATTAATAGTGACTTAATTAATAATGGCAGGAAACTCAGAATCAGGTATTGCTGGTTTTATACCTTGTACTAAAGAATACCAGTTCAGCAGCAGATTTTTGGATTAGCATAAATTAAAAGATAATGAAAGAAATTCTATGAGACTGACTCATTATTTTATCTACAAATATTTACAGCTACTCCATTAGAAGTGAATCCCTCTGGCATTTCCACTTTAGGCAGAAGCAGCCCTTTTTTTTCCTCTAATTACCGATAAAGATGGAGAAAGCACCACTGACAGTTTTGCCATGGATCACTATGTAAATCACCTGTATTCATGTTCAGCATTAAATAAAGTTAATTCCATTCTACATTCTTGCATGACAACTCTCTCCATTGGGGATTAAATAAGGCCTCCTTTCCAAAAAATTAAATGTAAAAGCAACAGGAAAACATGAGGTTTTTGACAGAAGATGGTTTCTGCAGCCAGGCTACACTACAGAGACACAGAAGGTGCAAGTCATGAGCGATTTTGATACTGTAGTAAGCTTTTTATCCAGTAGTATAATTATGTAAAACAACGAAATGATGGGAGGTCAACGATTCCCTCCATTGCCTGAAGAGTTTGGACATTCTCTGCTTTTGCCTCCATTGAATATACGCTTTTAGGAACAGAAAGTGGGAGAAATGAATTTGTTCAAAAAGATGGAGGACATTCCTTGCAAAATTCAAGCTATGCAATGATGCAAGTAAACCTATTTCAAATATAGTTCAAATATATTCCTACATTTGTTAGGAGAAACAAGCTGCATTAAAGTTTGAGTGGTAATACAGTGTAGTGAACAACACCCAGAATGATGCTGTAATAAAAGTTTTGCAATATTTATTAAACCTGAAAATATGCCTGACATATTTCAGGGTCAATACTTTCTATTTCTTTCATGACATTTAAAGTTCTTTCTCTTTCAACAGCAGATGAACAGATTTACAAGCAAAATTACCCACGAAATCTTCTGGTCTTACTTCTAGGTCTTGTTACATTTGAACAGTAAAATATTTTTCACTCTATTGTGTTTGAGTAAAACTTGTCTTAATGTTCTCTCTTTTTTTCAATAGAGAAACTACCATTTCCTGACCCAGTATTTTTCAGCAGTTAGTTACACTCATGGTTAAAACCAGGTACCTTTTTCAGCTCAAATCACTTTCAGATTCAAGGCACTGGTTTTGGTTATGCCTCCCTTCATAAAGTGAAGAACCCTCTTACACCTAGCAATTTTACCATTCAAGGATATTGCACACTATAATCAAATAATCTGTCAGTTTTCTTTTTTTTTTTCTGACAAGATAAAACTCATCAAACTCCTTATCTCTCTGACTCTAGTTCTCAAATTGTCACTATAGCACTTTTTTGCATTGGCTTTACTTTTCAACATATTTCAGGATAAAGCTGTTATAACACAAGGACTGGGTGCAGTATTCAAAGACTGTGCTTCACAAGCATAGCCTGTATTAGTTTATCTTAAGTCTGACCTCTCATTCAGTTAGATTAAAACATTTCAGATGAAGTACATATTGCTTATGGGATGAAAATGAATAGATTCACATTGCATCATCCCTGCTTCCTTTCAGGCTCACAGGCTCAAAAAAGAAAAGATTGTTGCCATGAATGGCTATGGTGCAGGTAACTCAAAACATCATAATCATGCGAGACACATAAGCATTGCTGGATCTGTTGCAAAGCACATTTTACATACCTGTAGGACTTCTTAATCTCATCATGTGTTGCTCCTTTCTCTAGAGCCAGGATTTCATATAATGCTTCACCTGATGTTGACAAAGCACGTTGCCTTTGTTCAGCCATGTTAGCAGTGCATTACCCAAGCTGCCAATGTAAAACATAATTTTAAACACCAGGGACTGCAAGTATATACAGATAGTACTTTTTAATACATAATAGTTCATTTTAATACATTTTAATCAGGCAGTAAAAGGCTAAAATACATGAAAGTGAACCTAGAATAAGTACACAGAGAAATATAATCCACTGAGTAATTCTGGCACATAGTATTTGATGTACTAGAAGACCTAAATTTATTCGTGTTTACTTTATGTTTTCTTTTTCTGATCAGCTAACACACAATTTAGGGTCCTGTGATCTGCTGAAAAAAAATTCCTTTTTACTTTTAAGTGTTGTACACAATCCATCAACTAAATGGACTGAACTTCTGTTTTTAAGTTAACAATTAAGAATGACATTGCATATAAATATCTAGATATTACTTTACCACCTGTAGTAGTTACCATGCTAGTTGTCAATAAAGGTGTGCCTAGAGCATATTTAGTGTAATCCTGGGATCTATCCAGATTACACCTGAATCAAGCAAAGACATTAACTCTGTTCATGCACAAGTTCACAGCCATGTGAAGTCACAGATATACAACATTATTTAAAAAATCTGTTACATAATGCTGATCAGCTACATGACAACCCTGAAGCATAAACAAAATTAAAGTTATGATGGATTTAATTCTGAAGAATTGAAAAGTTACATAATTTGTACTTTCTCATAAAACCATTTTAATAATCTAGTCAGCTATGGAAATTTAAACTCAATAGCTTTATTCAGTTTCCTAGTGATTAATCACCTTTAATGTCTAGCCACTCAAAATTATTTCTTACTCATTTAAAGCAGTCCTGTAAAATACTAAAAGTGCAATGAGACAATACTTTTCTAGAAAAAGTCACACTTTCCTTATTAAGACAGATGTAACTGTCACAATTTTAGTACTAGATACAGTCGTGATGGCTGAAATTATATTAGAATCCTATTTTTAAGCTATGTATTTTCGTTCCAGTAGAACATAGCCAAGAAAATGTTGTTTCCTTCCTTGAATGACAATAAAACATATTAAGAGACAATCCAAATTCTGGTAGCAATTCCATATCTCCCAAGAGGATGGGACCCCAGCTAATTCCAGCTGGTTTTGTGCAAATTTTATGCTATCCAGGATTAAGTATTTTATACAGGTGTTGTAATAATGGGCCTTTTTTTCTTACAATATTCATAGTTCATTTGGATTTGTGCTGAAAAAAAAGGCAAAGTTATTCAAATAACATACCTGCTTCAAAAAGTGATGGAATACAGTCTGGTAAATATAAACTCACAACATTATCAGTTCAATATCTTGAAGTCTTTATGCCAATATCATCCAAAAGGAAAGAAGCAAGTGTCACCAGAAGCCCAGTTCCACAGAAAGCAGCTGCTGCTTTTCATCCTCCACAATCAAGGTAAACAGGTCAGTGGAGTCTGATTACTTCTTTTGTTTGTTTGTCCAGTATCCAATTGGTTATCTCTGAGGAAGATCTGTGAAAGAACAAATAAAACATTCATGAGCCTAAAGGCTGATATATCCAAGAGTTAATGACACCGAAAAATATGGGACAACTGTATTAAGTTAGTTGTTCTCTGTGCTTTAGTCTTGATGGGGTCTTGAGCTTGTCTCTTCTTCCCCATGCATATGTTTTAAGTATTTTTAAATATACAGCAGTATTGCTCTAAATTCCACTGCTTTAAAACTAGCCATGGCTTAGCTTTGCTACATAGTCCCTTCCAGAACAGGAATAACTGAAGAAGACTCTTTAGGACTCCTAAATTCTTGTAAATTTTTATATCAAAATAGAAGATGGAGGATGTCTTTTCTTATTCTGATGAAGTTTCTCCTCTAACTTATGCCATGAAAATCTATACCAGTGCTTTTGGTTTGGAATGCAGGAGACTATAAATGCCAGAGACAATTTTTCTCAGTATATCATCCTTGGAACCAAATAGTTCATCCTTTGAACTCAAACAGTTCCTAGATCAGCCAATTTCAAATTATATCTTTTTGTAGTGAGTTGACCTTGGCTGATTGCCAGACATCTACCCAGCCACTCCCACACTATCCCCCCTCAACAGAATGGGAAGGGAGAACAAGCTGAAAAGCTCATAGATAAGATAAATGTGGGGTGATCCCTTATCTGTTAGTGTCTTGGGCAAAACAGACTCAACTTGGGGGAAATTAATTTAATTATTCAAATAGATTTGGATGGTGAGAAACAAAGACAAAAACAAAACCAACACCTTCCCCTTACAACCCTGCTTCCAGGCTCAAATTCACTCCTTCATTCACAACTGTCTATTGCCCATCACCCATGAGCAGATGCAGCAGGATGGGGATGGTGGGGTGTGGTGAGCTCTTAACAGCCCCTTTCTGCTGCTCCTTTCTCCTCACATGTTTCTCCTGCTCCAGTATGAGTCCTTGCAGAGGCTGCAGTCCTTCATGAACTGTTCCAGTGGGAGTCCTCCACAGGCCATGTTTCCTGTCAGGAGAGCTTGCTCCTGTATGGGCTCCTCTACAAGGACCACAGTTCCTTGAGGAAATATCCACCTTCTCTGTTATGAGGTGGATGGGCTGCAGTAAAATATCTGCTCCAGTGTGGTCCTCTTCGTAGGCTGAATGGAAACACCTGCTCCAGCATGGTCCTCTCCACAGGCTGAAGGGCTGTTTCTCATACTTTCCCCTCACTCCTCACTGACACACTTTGTTTTGTTCTTTCTTAACTTTGTTTTCCCAGAGGTGCCACCAGCTTGGCTGATGAGCTTCCCTGTGTCCTGTGGGGTGTCTGTTGCAGAGCTGGCTGTGTCCAGTCCTTACCTCCTGCCACAGGGGCCTCCCTACAGTGCACTGCTACCTAAATCATCACAGACATCTATTTCACTTTCATGTAGACAAAAATCCTACAGGTGGATTTATGGAGCCTCATAACCCTGGTAACACTGCCTTAGAGTCAGTGAGTTTGTTTTTGGATTCTACTGTAAGACTGGAATGGTAAATCAATTGGGGTTTTTTGAAAAGCAAATGTAATTATGATAATAAAAACCTGCTATTTATGAAAAACAAAGCAACAACGTGACAGCTGATAAAAAAATTGTTAAGTGGATGGATTTTAATGTGAAGCATATTATTCTAACATTTCTCTTGTTCTCAGGTATATTCTTTCCTTTCAAATATCCCTTCAAATTTCAGATTTTTCTGGGGACAAGGCAAGGCACATTTCAACCTAAAATGTGTTTTTCATAGTTACGAGAAGTCAAAGTAGTACAGTCAAAATGTCTTTCCCAGGACAATAACGACAGAGTAGGTACCACTAATTCTGCTACATTGTATGAACACAATAAACCAGATCATTCAATTACTGTGCTTGATCTCTGTCTCTGAAATTATTTTATCATTCTTGCAAAACAAACCAAAACAAAATGTACACTTTTTAATGGTAAGAAGGAAGTAAGGGGGGAAAATAAATAAAATCACTTGAAGGCTCAAATCCTCTGTACTTAGACACATCCCATTACCAAGTACAAGACCCGTGCTCTGCATTCCTGGCACACACCGTAACTTGCTGTTCCGTGTGGGCACAGCTCCCTCTGGTGCGCAGAAATGACTCTGCTCTGCAACCTGCATTGCTTGTGAGCGCTCCTTATTTCTGTGAAGGAAACGAACACAATCCGAGCAAATCTAGTTCTTTTTTTTTCCCTTTGGGAACTCTGTACCCTAAGCACATTCTAAAGAATCTTCAAAAGACTTAAACTTTGCTGAATTGTCACAACTCTTTTGTCAGATCAGCCATGCAATTTAGAAGGAGAGCCAGATAATTTAATACCTGTCCACCCTTCTCATAAAGTTTTATTTTTTTGTACCGTAACACCTAATAGTGCACCATGACACCACCGTGGCAGGCAATGCAAAACTAAAAGACAGTCCTACTCGCAAAGGACCTTATATCTAGAAGTGTGACATACTTGACATTTCATTTACACATTGCATACATCACAAAACAGACAAATCAGAACAGGTCTGGAAATTCAAAGCTGAATATCAGACTACAAAAAATTTGGAAAGTAGCCCAGACAGAAGAAGAGGTCTGGGGTTGCTTCAGAAGCCTCCACTTACACACAGCCAGAGGTAAGGGCTGAAGAACTCTGAGTCACTGCAGTCCTTCCTCCTACCGCTCCCTCCATTTCCTGGCTCATAGAGAGTTCAAGAATGAAAAGCCTGGAGCTGAAAGACACAAGCATGAAGGGACTGGCATCATTGCTCAACAGTAGAGTGAACTTTTAGCTTCCAAGGCAAGGAAAGACAATTTTTAAAGCTGAACTATTTTCTTAGTTTGTTGAATCTGGTAATGTTAATATTGACAACAACAAAACGTGGGAGATACAAATGATCAGATAGAGCACTCCTGCCTTTGTGGAGAGCCTACAGCTCCTACCTCTTTCTTCCAATGGCAGGGAAAGAAAATCTCAGCTTTTACTGTCAGTAGTTTGGAGACTGAAAAAAGTTGTCTTGTTGACATGCTTCAGTAAAGCCAGCAGTTTATGAGAGATGATCCTTCCCCTCTACTCAGCACTGGTAAGGTCACATCTGCAGTGCTGGGTCCAGATCAGGGCCCTCCCATACAAGAGAAACACAGACATACTGAAGAGAGTCCAAAAAATGGCCACAAGGATGATGAAGGGACTGGAGCATCTCTTGCTAGCTTATGACTTTTCACAAATGAAAGAATGGCAGTCTGAAAAAACAAGACCCAACATAAGTAAAGTATGAGGATATAAGTATGCTAGGCTGATGAGATGAGAAAATATGTGCATTGAGAAAGGGTGTTTACAGAGGTATTGTGTGCTGTTTTTTCACTCTCTGGGCAAGATATTTCTTTTGTTTTACTTTTAAATATTATGCAATGGTGATACCAACATTAATAACACCCAGCTGAGCAAGCTAATCAAAGGGCAAAAGACTGAAAAAGTGGAAAAGAATGCTTCTGCCAAGATGTGCTGGGTCTCTCTCTCAGGTGTGAGGGATTGACTTTTGTAAAGAGAGGACGAGCACTTCTGAGTCAGCTATGTCCCAAAATGTTCTTCTTGTCATTTCTTTTTAGCTAGTTCTGTTTCACATGCTCCTGGACATCTGGTGCCCTGTCTGAACTGTACAGAGTGCTGTAATATAGTTAGACAATCTCCTAAAGAAAAGAGAATGGGCTTACGGTCCATTCTTCTGAAGCTTTTTAGATCTCAGTCAAGTCCAACAATTCTACAGCAAGAAATTACATTCCACTTGCCATATTTACAGAATAGTTACTGTCATTATGGCTTCAAAAGCAGTAACAGAATTGATTTAAATAATATGATTGCACTGCATCCGTTTTTAAATACATCTAACTATACTGGTAGGAAGGTATTCCATCTGGTAACCCATCTGCAACTCCATCTATACAAGAAGTAAGTATTCATAAGAGAACATTCATATTTTTGAATTTTCTGAACATATTGTGACCTTCTGTTACTATTCACATAGAATATCTCAATTTAAATTTATCTTGGGTTTTTAATATCTTTAACTGAAGTATAGGAAAAAAGTAGCAAACTCAAGAAGCATGAGCCTTAAATGAACAGTCAGTTGCATCTCCAAATTGTTCCTGCTTTTACGTGGTCAGTTTGACACAGAGAAGCAATCCAGAACAATAACTTCCTAGTTCGTTCCAGTAAATCCAATTCAAAGGCTTGGCAGACTACCTAGGTGACATGATATGAACATTTCTTCTCTAAAATGTAAATTAGAAGCCCCTAATGCGATGTTTTAAGTAATAGGGATATACTTAACTTTTCCATCAAGATACTCAGGGGAACATTGGGAATTTTATTTTCATCTGCAGTTTATGAGAAAGTTCTGTCTATCCTCCTTATTTTAAAGTGGGTCATGGAGGTAGCCATAACTAAGGTGTAAATCACAATAATATCTCTACCTTTAAGTTAAATTACTTTCTGCAAAGCAAAGGCTAGAAAGTCCCTAGTTTATTTAGCTTTGACAACTCAGCAGTGAGTTTTCTAGGACTTCAAGCAAAAGTGAAGTAAGAGAGATCCCTAATTCATTATTGGTAATTTGTAATTTGGTAATTTGTTTTGCAAGCAGCTGTAGTGATTTAAGACAGTATTCTATAACTTTTTATCTTAGATCGACAAATTCACAGTTCTGGTAGCAGGGTTATTAATTTTTGCACAGCCTACTCAGCTACAGCTAAGAATCAGGAAGATTAGCTTGAACTGTATAAATAAGTGTTTTGACCTGTTTCTCAGGCTATTTCACAGATTAGGAAACAGCAGTACCACACCTTCTCAGTACTTGCTATTTGGGAAATCAACTGTTGCTTTTAGTCCTCCCCACCAGGTACAAGCTTTCTCCAGCATCAAACAGTTCTCTCCTCTTGTTGCTCCTTCACAGAGTTTTCTTAATTCACCCTCTGACATCTCCTGCAGTCTCTGCCTATGCACACTTTTTCCTGAAACCCCCATATAATCCTCAGTTCCATTCAGCACTTATCCCTTAACTATTTTCTCCAAAATTCCTACAAGCTGGGTCCTTACCTACATGGACCCCAGGAGGTACGGGATGCAGCAGGGGAGAGAGTAGTCACTAGCCATTTCTTTTTACAGCTTCATTGATCCTGACATTGGATTTATTGCCCTTACTTAATTGATGGCTGAGAAAGGTAAATTCTTTCTAAACTGCTGACGAGTAACTATCTTATCTAGAACCAGAAAGGAATGTCTATTCATTGGTTGAGTTACAAGTCAAAGAATTAGAGCAGTATGCAATCCTAGGAGTAGTGGAATTACAGATTAATGGATGAGAAGACAGAAGTCTAAGACATTTTTCTTTCCTGAATGTCATTTACTGTCAGAAAGCAACCATTTCCCCAGAAATTATTTCATTTTCCTAAATATTTCACTGATAAAGTAAATAAGCACACCCATTAACATGAATGCTATTATCCACATACTAGATATAAAAAAAGCCATGGAAATATTTTGCAACGATTCAACAGACTAACACTTTAGCAAATTAGTAGCTTCTTTGTTAACCATTTATCACAACTGTTCTTAGGGTTCCCCTCGGCCCTTTCAGCTGGAAAATACCCAGAGCTGAAACTCAGAATCTGAACCCATAGGCTCACAGTCGGCTCAAATTAATCTGAGGGCTGCCAGAAAAGGAGCAGTCCAAACTTTCACTGTTTTTCTTTCTTAATATTATGTTTTCTTAGTTTTCAGTTAAATCAACTTGCTAATCTGACTCACTCTGTCAGTGGCATGATTGCTAGAGCTGATGCAATGGAAGTGGTGACATCACACCTTTTCAGGAGCAGTAAAGCCTTACATTGTTTTCAGCTCACCACAAAACTGCACCTTAAAAAGTATATAGGGGCCAGAGCAACATACAAGTGTGAAGCACAAGTAAATTTTATGGAAAATAGCATGAATAAGGAGAATTAAGACTCCTCTGGACTAGTCTGTGGCTACAGGATACGGCAACATTTTACAGTGTATTAAATACATTGGAGGCTTCTGGTGCCAGCCTTACAGTGCCACAGGCGTGTGACACAAGGTGCTGTTCCCATTGAAACGCTCTCTGCCAATTCAATTTGTTCGAAGAAAACTTTGACAGGTTACCTTTGCCCCGGCAGGATGAACTGCTGCAAGACGGATCGGTTGCCCACGCAGCCCTAGCCCTCTTGTGGTTCCAGTACCGCGTGTTCCTCTGCAATCAGGATAAAAGCAGACAGGCAACATAAACTCCTCACGAAGCACTCTGCTAATTTGACAAAAATGTAATCGTGTGCCCACACCTGATCCAGATCAAATTTGTACTGCTGGGTGATGTGGCATGGCCGAGAGCCAGCGGTAATGATTGTGGAACCACAGCACTCAGCTAAGGCTTCTCCTGCAGATGAATTACCCGTACGGGAGACTGTAAATACAGAGTGTGGCCTATCACTGTGGAAACAGCCTGTGCAGACTCCCCAGAACATGCCTCAATCCGCACAGAAGAGACATAGCATAACCCCTTGCCAAACCACATTTCTTTCTACCCTCTGAGGGAGGGTGCTAGGTTAGCCTCTGACTGAGAGCATTAAGCAGGGGAGGGGAAAAAAAAAGGAAATTACATGTCTGAGGTTTTTCTTTTGGGCAAGTCTCTTATAAAAATAAAGGAGTGTACAAATGTCTTTGTTTCCTTGCCAACTTTTATAAGAACTAATTAAGACCAAGGAGAGCTTCATTTTCCTGTTTA
Organism: Sakesphorus luctuosus; assembly: GCA_013396695.1. Taxonomy (NCBI): domain Eukaryota; kingdom Metazoa; phylum Chordata; class Aves; order Passeriformes; family Thamnophilidae; genus Sakesphorus; species Sakesphorus luctuosus. The sequence continues at coordinate 814,613 of VWZD01001711.1, forward strand.
TTTCATAGAGAGAACAGCTAATGAATTTGACCTATGGATGATTTTGCAGCTGCCTGCTTTTATTTGCTTAAGACTGGGAAACAAAAAGTTAGCGTAACAGCAATGAGAAGAGTGGTCACTGGTGCGTGACCAGGGATCCAGCTGTGTGATCAAACCTCAATTAGCAGCTGTGGCAACAGAACGTGGGCTGTCCTTCTGAGCAAGAAAACAGTATTAAAATTATAGCCACTGCTTAGTACTTGCTTATTTCCAAGTCAGCTGATTTGTCCATAATAAGGTCAGCATAACCATAAAGGTATAGAGTGCTGGCATTTATTCCCTGCTAAAGGACATCTTGCATTTTTCAACTTTATGATTTGTCTATTGATTGCAATAAAAAATTCAGGGCACAAAATTCAGTGGTAATTGCTATCAATACATGGAGAATTATGCTTTACTTGAAATCAATCTTCAGAGGGAAATATTCATAAGCCTTAACACAACTCTTATTTCTTAGTCCAGAGGAATGGATTACCAGTCATTTATTGCATCAAGTAGTCCTATGGACTTTATGGAAATCACATAGAACTCAATGAATTATTTTACGGCTGCTATAAACCCTACAATATAATTTTTAATGTCCTTTTGATTCTGAAGGTGAGATCTCAGCCCTCTATAAATCAGTGACAAAACTTTCAGTTGAGATGGGTGGAAAATGAGCACCCAATCATTTGCAACTCTTATTTATAAAATTTTCCATAAATTACTCTGTGATCCTGGGGAACCTTGTAGGTTTTACTTACAATGTAGTTTACAGTGATTTTTTTTTTCTTTTCCAAACTAGAGGGGAGGATGATTCACTTCAGGGGAAGCGAGATACTTTATTTTCTTGCTTTCCTTCCAGATCTTCAAACTTTTACATGTTATTTCAAAATATTATTTCAAAGTAATTTACAAATATTAGCCAGGGTTTCCCAAACCGTGGTATCCTAGCAGCAGACTACCTAAGCTACTTAAGAAGGCATGTGCAGTCCTTGGGAACTGCTGCTGCCCTGCTGCACCAGCCATCCCCAGCCGAGGTTAACCCTGCAGCAGCTCCTGCACAAAGTTTTGTACAATTTTAACAACTGAGAACTAGAATATCAAATAACAGCTGACTCTCCAGATTATCACTGTTTATTCTATTCCAAACTCACAAACTTGGAGATGTGAAGCTTTTCTTGGGAAGCAGGGCAAAAAGCCTTCTCCTTACAGCAAGTAGAAATTGGCCACCAGAACCTTCTGGCTGGAACGTAGCAGTATTATAAAGACTTCTAGTGTGTGCATGGAGTCTATGCCATTGAAAGGGGAAATGGTTTGCTGCAAAATGCATGTCAAATCTGACAAGAACAGAATTCATATTATGTATTACTTGGTAACAGTCAGTGTATGCTGCTACTGTTCGTTCACATCTCCTCTGCTCGTGCTCAGCAATAGTGGATTTCACCAATTCTTCCTTTTTCCTATTTACATATGATTTGAGTGCCACATATAATTTAAACTAATGTATGGTTACAAACTGCACATAAAACAGTGTTTGTTCCTATATTTGGTAAGTAGCAATTATGATAAGTTTGCATGATGAACATTTGTTCAATTTTTTTCCTAGTAGTGTTTAGAAATATCTGTTTCATCAATTGTTTCCACAAATGAACCTCCATGCATACAGACATGATAAAGTGACAAAACCCCAAAAATATAACTGAAAATTGAATTATAAAGTAACTTATGCTTTGAATTTATATGCATAGCTTCCCACCATACATTTTTTAATTCATCTTGCAAAAAACCAGGCACTTGTAATGCAACTGGCATTGACCTGAAGTGTATTAGTATTAATTCTGACTTCTAACAAATTAAAGTCAATTCTCCCATTATCTGGGAATTGATTATCTTGGCTGCAGGTGCAATGACATGTCATTTGCCCACAGATCATCTACTTCAAGATCACAGCGCTATAAGCAATTTTTCACCAAATTAAGCTTTCAGGGCCTGCTCTCAATTCTTTGTGATCTGCAGTAAAGTGTCAGCCTGTTTCTTCAGAGGTTTTACACTTTTTCTGTCTTTTTAGCCAAATCACAGGTCCTGTAGAATACGGGTTTTCTACTTATTTTGTTTAGTCACAAGTTGAGTGTATAAGTAAAACCTCTTCCATAGAACTAAGCAGATGTCATGGTTTTCCCTGGTTGTAGGCATTCTATAAAACATGCTTCTTGCAGGTTTTGAACAATTTTCAGACAAGTATATTTATTCAGATCTTATACATTTTAATATGAAATTGCTTACTAAAGAATTATATTAGCAAGAATTCAAAGTCTAATGTGAGATTAAAGATCATAAAGTTGATTCTTTTCTTAGGCCTACACTTGCATAAAAGTAGTCTTCAAACTTCCAGTCATGTAATTTAATCTAGAAAACTGCTGACATGGAATTGATTTATGTAGATTTAACGGATGTTCTGACATGACTAGAGGGTGCTCTCCAAAGTCCCAGCTCAGCAAAGCATGTAAGAACATGCATAAAATTAAGGCTATGCGTTGTACCACTAATACTTTATGCCAATTAACCCATATTTTCACCACAATTTCTGCTATGCCTGCCTGGTATCATAAGTATATTGTGTATATATTCCACATATGTTATATATTCCATATATACAGGTTATATATTACTCTTATATATTTCAGTATGTTACATATATATTGAAATGAATATGTGAGATTTTAAAACTAGACTTTTCTAAAATGAATCATTTATAGAATTATATAGTCTCTGAGTAATTCCTTACATAATGCTCACCATGTAGGTGAGTTTTTATGATACAGATGATGTGGTCTAACTGTGGGCTGACTCCAAAAAGGGCACTCGCACTGCCATGTCTGCAATCCTGTACCAACTGACATACCTGGGGTTGTTTAGCCTGGAGAAGAAGAGGCTCAGGGGAGACCTCATCACTCTCTACAACTACCTGAAAGGATGTTGTAGCCAGGTGGGGATTGGTCTCTTCTCTCAGGCAACCAACAGTAGGACAAGAGGGCATGGGCTTAAGCTCTGCCAGGGGAGGTTTAGGTTGGATATCAGGAAGAAGCTCTTTACAGAGAGAGTGGTCAAGCATTGGAATGGCCTGCCCAGGGAGGTGGTGGATTCACCATCCCTGGAGGTTTTTAAGGTGAGACTGGACATGGCACTGAGTGCCATGATCCAGCAATCAAAGTGGGTTTAGATTAGGGGTTGGACTTGATGATCTCGGAGGTCTCTTCCAACCCAACTGATTGTATGATTCTATGATCTGCACCCTGTACCAACTGTGCTGTTTGGTCTTTCCCAGTCTGTTTTTTTTGCTGAGGGAGCAGGGCTAAGATTAATTTTTTGATAATTTAAACTCTCTTGGCTTACCCTAGAGCTGAGCATCAGTACTGGTAAGAACAAACAGCAAAGAGGACTGAGATGGTGGGGCATGGCCCCTCTGCACAGCAGGATCCAGCTTAGCACAATGTGCATTACCAAAACCTGTACTTTAAAACCACATTTCCAGTGCACTCCACACCATTAAGAGGCTTAGCCTCTGTGTTTCAGTGCACTGCTCCCCCTGCTCAGCTTTTAAACAAGACATTCGTCTCTAATTAAATGTAAAGCTGCTTTTAAGAAATTGATCAAAAAATGTTCTCCTACTGCTCTGACTGTCTTTTGTCTGAACATGTTGCAAATCTGACAGGATTCCACTTACCTTTTTGCAATTGTTAAAAACAAAAGGTTTAGCAAAGAATAAACCTAAAAAAAGCAGAGCTAGTCTCTTGAAAGTAATGAAATTTTCTCGCTGCATTTGCTCAGGTAGTTAATGGGAAGACTGGCAGAATGACAGATGTTTTTTCCAGACTTCCAAGGAGAAGTCATGCTAATGCTAACCCTGACACATTCTTTCCTTCACAAAGAAATGTCAGGATGCTACATGGTGGAAAACCAAGAGTAGCTGCAAATATTTAATCCTCTCACTTCTATTCCTCTGAGTGGGATTATCTTCTACTGCTGTAGGCTTTGATAGAAGAGCAGTCTCACCAATCAGCTAAAAAGCAACACAAAAAGATGAAAACCCTGATTAATTTCTGAAAAAAGCTCAAATCCAGTGGAGAAACTGACGTAGTACATTTGAGCCTCTTTAGAAAAGGCAGAAAATTAACTACTTGGAACATAATGAAGTAATTTAATTTGAATACTAATTAGTATACATTTTTACTACTAATGTGATCCTCTGAATGCAATTGTTAATTCTAATAGTAGTTAATATTTATTTCAACATAACTCTTTTTGTGAGGGAATAATTGCGTAAAATAGCACTTCAATAAAAATAAAATAGAATAGCAAAAAAGCCAAGATGCAAGAGTAATGTAGGTGTAAGAGAAGGACTGCTAGGTTCCTGCATGTAGTCATCCCAATTATCAGGTGTATAAATGCTGCAAGTTACTCCAATGCCCAGTTCTGATTTGCTTCAGACCACAGGTATATTGTTGTTTAAGTGTACTTTTGTTACTAAAAATTTTCCATTAATTTTAGCATATATAAAAAGGCAACTATTCTACATTTTCATACAAATATGTTTCTGCAACAAGGGAGTGCACTCACCATTAATATAACCAGACATAAATTAAACTGTACTTTAAACATTTCTATTGTCATTACCAGCACTGTTCTTATAAAAACTAGGGCTAGTTAAAGCTCATGTTTGACTTTTTTTTTAATAGGAATTGCATTAGCTGCTTCTCCTATGAGCTGATTTCACTACAGTACCCTCTACAGAACTAATTCAGAGGAAGGTCCCTTCTGTCTTAGAAGAAGGCAGGACCCCAAGACCTTTAGACAACAAACTGCTTTCCTTTAGTTTTTGACAACACAACACAGTAAGATTAATAAAAAGCTGTTGCTGCAGCCTAGTTGGTAGGCAGGAACTTTAGCTCATTATTTCACTTCTATCCATATTTGATAGTCTCAGTTTTAATATTACAAGACAACTTTACTGTATATCAATAGGCCAGTAAAGGATTAGATGGAACAACAGGAACTTTCTGAACCTAAACACAACTTCCAAATCCAAACCTAGTTCTATTTTTTTTTAAATTTTAAAAATACAAGTCAAAATTGCTTTAGAAGATCCTTGTAGAGACTGCTAAAATTACACTGCCATGTAAACACACCTAGAAAGGATGTGTGATTTTAATGAAGTATTGAGGCAACACATAAGCCACAGAAAAACTACAAAAACCAACCAAAAATAAACCACTATATTTTTTTAAAGATAGAATGGGTGATTGATGCTTTTCAGCTTATCATGGAGGTTACCAGGTACTGAACGCTGAATGGTACCTTAAAAAATTATTCAGCTGGTGAATGTGCAATGCACTTGTTACATCTGTTCATGGGGGTCCAAACCCACCTCCATTACAAGCACAAAAGGCTGTGAATTTTCAGCTTCTAATAGCACCATTAAACCTGTAAGCTGCACCTCTGAAACTGCACCTGGGGTTCTCATATCCTCCCACTCTGACATTAAAAATATTCTGCGCATCAGCTGTTAATATGCTTGCAAAAATGACACAAAGAGAAGCTTTTTCCATGGGCTTATGCTGACACCAACGCCCTTAGTCACTTCAACTGTAGTATGAGGATTTTTGTCCATGTAACCACAATCACTGAGAAAACAGAATGTCAATGGCTGAAAGCATTTAAGCTGTGTGCACTCTAGCTAAAGTTTTTTAGGAGTGCATTTGAGAAAGAATTATTCCCAATAATATGTTCAATGAAGTTAGAAAAACTGTCTTTGAACCCATATTAAAGTTGACAGTCTGTAACTGTGTTCAGATCTGACTTTCGTTAGCCTGTTTCCACAGTCAGTCCCTGTTCCCAAAGGCTATAACTTGTCAGTAAAACTCCAGTCTTAAATTAAGCATAGAGAATGATTCTTAGGGCTGGAAGCAAAGGAAAACTTGAAATACTCTGGGACCACACTTCATGCTCCAGCTTGCTGGTTTTGCTGCAGAATTGATACATGCCCATTAGCCACTGTCTGTTCAGTGAAATGGAAGTTATTACAAATATTGAAAATACTCTAGTTTTCAATACAATATTCAAAATAGCAGAAACTGAAGCAAAAGCAAATAAGCAGTCTGCCCAGATAAGTCAGACTTTATCTGCCTCTCCAGCAGAGTGACAAAACTTGTAGCTAATGGGAACACAGTACAAATGACTTACCTTGTCTTCACTAACACTGTCCATCTACACAGTCCACCCTGACACCACCATAAACAAAGTCAAGTATCCCAATTCATCTGATCAACTTTACAGACACAAATTGAAGCATCTAAATTAGGAGAAAGGTTGTGCTGTGTTCCTTCTTTTCAGTGAAGAGAAAGGCTACTTCAAAGAATAACTTGAATGGCCTGCCATCATTCCCTTAATTATTAATTATGAAATTAGTCTTCGCCCCCAGGTTAAACCTCCAAACTTAGGAAGGATGAACCTTGGCCATAGAATAGATAAAGCTACTGTCATATGGATGCAAAAATGACTGGAAACCATGCTCAGAGGAACTAGCAAGGGTTGTCAAGATACACTAAACGCCAGTCTTCAGACCTCTTCCAAGTTCTAGGGTCACTCATTCCTAGAATTTTTACTGCTGAGCTGTTTTGAGAGCATGCTTATTAAATTTGCAGATGACAGAGAGTCAGGAAAGTCTGGAAGTAGAAGGACGGGACTAGTACTCAGCCTTGACCAACCGAAAACATGGGTTGAGGAAATCACAGTGCACTCAGGAAAAGGCAAGTGCAAATTATCCCCCTCAGGAAGGACAGAACACACTGAGGGGATAGTGCAAAGTTCTGCAGAAAATATCTGGGGTGCAGGGGGATGGCAAACCAAGTAGGAGTCAAGAACATTGTATTGCCACAAAAATTTAAACAAGCCCAATTGTCATGGGTTTGGCTGATGGGCCTAAGTTTGGGCCTGGGAGTTCAGATTTGGGCTTGAAATTGTCAGCTGCCTTCAGCTGGGCTGAGCTAGCGAGCAGCTGACCTCTTCTAGCCAATAGTATTTTTATTCCACCTGCCAAACCTGAGACACCAATGCAGACCCAGGGCAAGGCAGAGGGAAGAGACACACCAAATAGGGACAGAAGTACATTTCAAATGAGCAGCAGAGGTCTGGAATTCCTATGGAAATATACAGCATTCAGTCAGACAATAACTGGGTAAAAAAAAAAAAGAGGTATCTGGTTTTGTGCCAAAGAAACGGCACATGCCAAAAGCAATGTCTAAAAATGCTGTTACTGAGGACATAAAAAATGAAGAGACATTATATTTGTCTATGGAAATAACTCGGCCTTTTATACCACATAAATTGTTCAGGTAAGAGGAAAAGCTAAAACTCTTGTGCTTGTCTTGATCATGTACCTGTACAAATAGATACATCCTGTGTTCTCAGAGTGTTTTCAAAGCAAAAGCAGTTATGCTTTTGAGGATCTTTATTTTCTGTTTTGTATGAGAACATGGGAAAAGCATCCTCTTCTGTTCAGACTGTTCAGTTCTGCCAGTGTTAGCTGGCTGTGCCCCAGAGGGGCACTCTGTGCCATGCAGTTAGTCCAGCAGGACATCTTGCTGGCGTACCTGTGTGATTTCATCCTCTTCTCACAATAACCAGGAAACTAAACTAACTCTCATTTTGTGATCTTCCATCTCTCCAGTTTCACATGAGTGCTGTTCCCAGTGATAAATCTGTCCAGCAGTAATGCTTCCTCCTTGCTAGACAGCATCCTGAAAATAATAATGATATGTACAAGACATTAACCGCAAATATGAAAAGAAACATTGAAACTTCACTCCCTAAGTTTGAATATTCTAATTAGTCTTTATTAATGGCTGTATCTGCCAGGATAAAGAATTCACAATGCACAGGTCTTACACACCTGAACTATGGCACCTCATAGTGTCCCATGATGCATTTAAGACATGCAGCACCATGGCATTCAAAGAACTCCATGGCTTACTGGGAAAACAACATAATCAAACAAAAGGCTGTGAATGAACACTTTGGTGTTGCTACAGTTCTATGACAAAAATCAATACAAACCTCTTTCCCTTGCTACAAGCTCTTCACTTGCAACAAGCAAAGACAGTAGACAGAACTGGCAGGATATGTCACAGAACAAGCATTCTTAATTTTGCAAATGTTTTCAGGCTGAAAATATGTGATTTAAGTCATAATTTTAACACTTTGTCTATCATCTAGAGAGAAGATTGGAGGGTTAACTGGATGATTTTTAATGTCCCTTACAACCCAAGCCATTGTATGAAATCAACACCTGGATAATAAATTTTGTATTTATTAAAAAGTTCTAATTTGGGTCCTATAAGCAGCACACCTGTAGAAACAGCCATTGCCTGGAAAATCTGTGCTTACTTCATAAGAATGTATTTCAGTTTCCTTAAAGGTGTTTATGTAATGTTAATTAGAGATCAAAGATAATCTGAAGGACAACACTGGTTATGTTATTTAAGGCTTTACTGGCTAAGACTCAGAACTAAAATGACTTCAAAGAACTGGTTTCAACTAATAAGGTGGAAAGCACAAAGAGCTGATAGAAACCGTAAAACACCTCATCAGTAATCTTTACTTATAGTTTGACTTTTTGGGATTGGAATATACACTATTTATATTCAGTGAAAGAAAGAATATATCCTTTTTTCCCTCTAAAAAACCTGACATATTGTTTATTAATAAAATTTTAGATTCATTAGAGTAAAAATTCCATCCTACCTGAGTACAGAAAATTAATTCATTTTTAGTAGTAATTTAAAAAAAAATTAATCGGAGAGGGAAATCCTGACTCCAGTGAAACTGGTGGAGTTCTATCAATAACATAAATGCACTGTAGATTTAATGTAAACAGGCCAATCATGAGTAAACTGTCAAAGAATGCAGAAGAAAATCTGACATGTCTTAATTACGGGGGGGAAAGGCTGAGTATGTTATTTTAGTTTGAATTACCGTGTGCTTACTGTACCTTGAATTATTGCATGTATACATTAGAAATACATGCTGATAATGAGATTTTTATTTCAAAAACTAGGAGAAAAACAGCTGAAGAAAGCTCTTAAGACATGGCACTTGATCTATTGTCCTCTCTCATGTGTTCGTATGTCCTTGAGACTTGATCCATTGTCTGTATCCATGAGACAATGTGGGATTGCAGTTCTGCAAAAGAGTGAGCTGCATTTGTCAACTTCATGGCTCAGGGTGAAATGGCCACCAGCCCACACCTACAAAACTTCTTGCTTCAACAACTAGTTGAAACAGATGAAAATCCTGCATACAAACCACCTATTCCTCCCAAATGGGTTACTCCAAAGCTGTGTCATTGCCTACAAATAACCATTATCATGTGAAATCTAAACCTTTCTGCCAGCAAGCAAGCACTTAGAAGGATAATGTATTATGCAAAATTAAGTAATATGAATCATTTTGCAAAATATGATTTTTAAGTGGGTACAGGCACTTGATATATTATTCAAAGAACAGAGACGTTCCCTTACCTATCATGCTATATTTAGGATTTTTTTTATGATAGAGAAATAAAAAAGATGAAAGGATGGGAAAAAGCAGCTGCAGAGAGAGACAAAGGGAGGCTTAATGTAAAGAAAACCTAAAAACCAAAGCAAAATTTACCTCTAAGTGTCTCAGCTAATGTAATGTACATGGCTACAGACCACATCATATCATGAATTTTCTCCCTTAAAGTCCAATTCTTGGAGTTGTGTGGTTTGCCAGGAACCTAATTTTTTACATTAACGAAAATTCCATGGTTCTTACATCTTTGTTTTGCAAAACCCCCCACTCCTCCACACTCTAAAAATGAACAGCAAGGGTTCATATGCAAATACAAACTCCCTAGTGTATTGCTTTTGATAGATAGTGTACTTTAAAACAGAACAGTCTTTCTGTGTTTGAATTTCGAGCAGCTGCCCGAGTTGGGTGTTCAAGGCCAGGCTGCAGAAATGGGTGCCCAGCGCCCCACAGGAGAAGGCCAGTCTGGCCCTGGTGAGACCACAGCCCTCCTTAGTGAGGCTTCCCCAGCCCTGAGGGCACAGATGGGGAGGGAACCCAGGGCTGACAGACACAATCGCTGCGTATCCTAAGCTGGAAGGGATCACTGGAGTCCAGCTGGCCCTGCACAGGACAGCCCCAAGAGTCCTACCATGAGCCAAAGAGCATTGCCCAAACCCTTCTTGGAACTCAGACAGGCTTGGTTCTCTGACCACTTTCCTGGGGAGCCTGTTCCAGTGCTCAGCCATCCTCTGGGTGAGAAACCTTTTCCCAATACCCGACGTACATCTCCCCTGACACAGCCTCGTGCCTTTCCCTCGGGTATCCTGTGTTACAACATGGGGGCACCAAGTCCAACAGCCACTACCTCCTTCCTGGCCCAGGGGTTCCAGGACCCCTCTGGGGTAGGTTGTAATAATGCCAACGTCATGGGTTCAATCCCCTGTATGGGCCATTGACTGAAGAGTTGGACTCGATGATCCAGAGAAGAGCAACAAGGCTGGGGAAGGGACTGGAGCACAAGTCCTATGGGGAGAGGCTGAGGGAGCTGGGGTTGTTTAGCCTGGAGAAGAGGAGGCTCAGAGGTGACCTCAGCACTGTCTAGAACTACCTAAAGGGAAGTTCTAGCCAGGTGGGGGTTGGTCTCTTCTCCCAGGCACTCAGCAATAGGACAAGGGGGCACGGGCTCAAGCTCTGCCAGGGGAAACTGAAGTTGGAGATCAGAAAAAAATTCTTTCCAGAGAGAGTCATCAGGCATTGGAATGGGCTGCCCAGAGAGGTGGTGGATTCCCCATCCCTGGAGGTTTTTAAACTGAGATTGGACGTGGCACTGAGTGCCATGATCTGGTAAATGGACTGGAGTTGGACCAAGGGTTGGACTTGATGATCTCTGAGGTCTTTTCCAACCCAATGGATTCTATGACTCTATGATCCTTGTGGATCCCTTCCAACTCAGAAGTCTGTGATTCTGTGATATATGATTTATAGTTAGATCCTTTAGGAAACTGAATACTCAGGGTCTCATCCAAGCAGTGCCACACCTTGAGTCCTGTGTCCTGTTCTGGGCCCCTCAATTCAGGAAGGACATTGAGGTGATGGAGTGGGCCAGGGAAGGGCAATGAAGCGGGTGAAGGGTCTGGAGCACATTCCTGTGAGGAGCAGCTGAAGGCGCTGGGGCTGTTTAGCCTGGAGGAGACTTAGGGGACACCTTGTTGCCCACTACAACTTCCTGAAAGAAGATGTAGCCAGGTGGAGGGTGGTGTATGAGTGACAGGACAACAGGACATGGCCTCAAGATGCATCAGGAGAGGTTTAGGTTGGACATTAGGAAGAATTTCTTCACAGAAAGGGTGAGCAGATATTAGAATGGGCTGCCCTGGGAGGTGGTGCAGTCACCGTACCAGGAGATGTTTAAGGAAGGACTGGACATGGCCTGCAATGCCATGGTCTAGTTAACATGGTGGTGTTCGGTCAGAGGTTGGACTCGATGATGTCAGAGGTCTTTCCCCGCATAAAAAACTCGGCGATTCCGTCACAGGGGAGAGCTGCGACAGCTGCGGGTCTGCCGCGAAGGCGCGAGGCGCAGGGCGCATGCGCGCGGGCCCCGCCGAGCCGCCCCTGCCTGGTGCGCGCGGCCGGGGAGAGCGAGTGTGGGCAGCGATGACGTGATGACGCCGCTGTGCGCGTGTCGCCAGCCGCGCGACCCACGCACGGTCCGCCGGGCTCGTGCCTGCTGCTCCAGCCGGGCCGGCGCGCGGGCGGGGCGCGGGCTCCGTCCCCCTCCGCCTCCTCCTCCTTCTCTCCCTCCTCCTCCTCCTCCTCTCCC
>VWZD01001711.1:826735-931062 GCA_013396695.1 Sakesphorus luctuosus
TCCCCGCTGCGGAGAGCCCTGCGCGGGCAGGTGCGGCGGGCGAGGCCGCTGCCCCGCGGCGGGCCGGCGCACCGAGGCTTCGTCAATGGAAGTATGTTACCAGCTGCCCGTGCTGCCGCTGGACAGGCCGGTGCCGCAGCACGTCCTCAGCCGCAGAGGGGCCATCAGCTTCAGCTCCAGCTCCGCGCTCTTCGGCTGCCCCAACCCCCGGCAGCTCTCGCAGGTAGGCATCGCTACCGGGCCCGCCGGCTGCGCCCCAACACCGGCGGCGGGGGCGAGAAGATACGGCAGCATTTAATGGGTTTATGGCTCGTTATTGCTGGCCTTATCTCTGTTGTATCGGTTGCGAAGCGATTGGTGAGCTCCTTGGGGTTTATTTTCACAGCCAGTGGATTATTGGTTTCTCCTGTAATTTTTAAGCTAGGACTGTTTTCTGACTTTTTTTTGGCGTTTTTAGCTTGGGGTTTCTTTGAAGGGTCCAAATTTCCTGCGGGATTATCAGAAGCTGCAGCGACTATGCTGAAATGGTGAACATGCACTGCAGTGTTAAATTTGGGATGCTGTGCCTTTTCTCTCTCCAACTATTGAGACTTGGCAATCCGTCTAGAAGGAGACAAAGATCCTTGGCTCTTCCCTTTCCACGATATTGTTCCCTGCCCACATTACATTAGTCACAATATAAACTGCACTGCCTTTTGTTTTATCTGATCGTGTTGGAAATACCACAAAAAGGATCATTATAAACTATCAGGACAAAAGGCAGGTTTTTCTTGTGACCACTGCCCTAAATATCTGAATGTGTGTTAGTATGGTTTCCCAGCACCCAGGGATGAAATTGTATTCTGGCAGAAGTCTCTGTAGAAAATCTGGAATTATGGTGTAAAGAATGTGTTTTGGTGGGGAGTCAGGCCGTTTTGTCTTCTAGGGATTTCTTATATCGGGATTGAAAGGTCTCCTTAAGTACTCTGAAGTATGTTGTCCTTAGAGAAGGTGCTGTGTTTGCTCTTTGCATGTGTAATGGTAATTTTTTTGTGTATCTTATTATGTTATTCTATTATTTTTTTCATAACTTGCTGTTCTTCATATATACAGATGTAGAAAATACAGACCTGCCAGTCGCTGTTGGCTTTGTCCTTGGTTTGGTAGCACTGGAGCTCTGTGTGAGTGTGAGCATTAGGCACGTGTATGTTTGGACAGGAAGAATCAACAGAATACTGTTAATTACCAGAAATAGATGTGGGAATAATTATTAGCAAGCAAATGAAGATGAACTTTGTTGACAGTGCTTCCTTCGCTCAATATAGATGTAATAATTGACAAAAACTTTGTTTTCTGACAAAATAATTTTCCAGCTGGATTAGGATCTTTTCCATTTGTGCTGCGTGTTCTGAGCTGTACGTGGTGATGGTGAGTTTTCCATATGTATAAGTCGTCTTGAAAGTCCAGCCTAATGTAGCACGTTTTGTTCTGTGCAAGTAAGAGAAGGATCCCTCTTGTTTGAAGCATTCATGGTTTTCTGAAAAGAAATAGTAAAAATGGTCAAGGTGATCCATAGTTTTCCTTTCTGTGTGGTCTCCAGAGCAGGTGACGCATGAAGTGTATACAAGCTTATCAAATTAAATATGGCATTGACATTTAAAGTGCGGGGGTTTTTTTCCAACTTTCAAGCTTCTCAATAGATTCCTTGTTTTCTGACCAGTATGCTGCAGGTATGTTAGTGAGTTACAGGAAGAGGTACTTGAATAACTTGTCAAAAAGGGAAATTATATGTGTGCTTGACCAAGTAGTATTTTGTTTGTGTAAGCCAAAGAACCAGGTTCATGCATTAATAAAAAGAAATTAGGATGTTGAAGTGAAAAGCCTTTGGTATTGTTGGACTTCTGATTAGAACACAGCTATGTTTTGCTGACTCTTTTTTTCCTGTTCCCTGAAGTCTTCTGCAGACAATGGGATGCGAATGTCCACCAGACCTGCAATCACAGGCTGGTGTAAGTGGTGGGCTAAGGTGCATCACCAGTGAGATTAATGATTGTATGGAACTCCTGAACTCAACTTCACCTTGCAAGGCTCCTGTAAGACTCACAGTACTCCAGTTTCGTTCCTGTTCAAAGAGGTCTGAACCCTTGCTAGCCTGTCATTGTCAGTCTTCTGCTCCATCCAGCTTTGGGTAGGAGGAGTAAAACTGGAGATGCGTGCTCAAGAAGTGGTACAGCCAGCATTTTATGGCTAATGTACATTTAGCAGATTTTCTTAAAACTTGTAAGGCCTTGAAAATTAAATTTCCACATAGAGATTAAAAGTGAAATGATGGAGGCATAAAATGTGTTAGGCTTATCCTTTCAGCAAGAAGGTATTTTGGATAGGAAACACATGTGAGATACATGCATGCTACATTACATGTACCATTTAATTGATAATGCTAAGCAGACAAATATTTATCTCTTAATATATTAAGTGAAATTTCGATTTTGTTCAGGTTTCACTAAATGGGTTCAAAATGGGCTGTATGTTGCTTTTTAAAGCTTAGGTATAGTGGTGCTGGGAATGCCCTGGAGAATTCTGGTCTACTGCTCTCAGCCCCAGGAAGGATAAATTGTACTTACAGTGTTATTAGCAGATGTTTGTCTAATCTGTTTGCTAATCTGTTTTTTAAGATACAGTCTTATGAGAGGAGGTGAGTTGACATAACTCATCGTTGCTGAAGGTTGAAAGTCCTGACACTGGGTACGTGTTATTAGTTCTTCCTCTGTGCCATCTCTGATGCTTGTCAGGTGTTTGCTCATTCAGTTCGCTAAAAACTAACACAAGCAGGAAACTGGGTAGCTTCCTGCCATCTCTGAATAAAATAGGCTTAGTGAAGTTTATCAGAACTGATTTAAAGAAAAAAGATGGTGTCATTAGTCTTTTGAAATCCATAAAACCCTCAAATAATAGAAATTATGCAATCGCACTAGTCAATTTTTCTTAATAGTGCTTAACTGCTCTTGTCATGAGAGTTCTTTCTTAATACTGAATTAAAATCTTTCTTGTGGTGATTTATACCTTTTACTGTCCTCAGTAAATGAAAAGAGAAGCTTATTCCTTTTTCTTTGTAGTTTTCTTCTATGCATGAATTATTTCCCTGTAATCTTATTTGTGTTAATTTCAAAGTTTTCACAACAAAAATAATTAAAATGACATCTCTTACATGGAGGTAATTTGTGATGTTTATTGTTCAAGTCCAGTCAAGTGAAAGCGTGCTATTGTATGTGTTTATACAATTGTTTGAGTTAATAATTTTCTTTGAATGTGAAATAATTTTAAATGCCAGTGGTAAAAGCTGTTTTTAAGGGCACTTGAATGGGTAACAGTTGAAATGACTGGGACATTTCACACAGATGAGATTGAATCTGTGTTCACTGGGAGATCAAGTGGATGTTAAGTAGTACCTCGGATCGTACATTTGGGATGTTCATTCCAAATGGTACACAATTATGTTTTTCAAATTAAAGCTGAGCTTTCAGAGAACATTTTTTGATTTATTGTCTTGTCTGGTTTTTAACTTGTGTTGTAGTAATAGTAGGATAAGAGTTTCTAAAACTGTGCTTATTTAGTGCGAAAATTTGTAGTCTGTATTTTTTATGAATAAGGGTTTGATGAAAACCCCGTCACAGATGGAGCTGCACTTTCAGGCCATCCTGCTTTGCACTCCTCTCTCCCCCCCCAACCCCCAAATTGAATTGACATAAACATGTCACATATAAGTAAGAAAACTTCAGCCCAATGTGCTATTTTTGCCTCATTTCTATCCCTCTACTTTCTAACTGGTTCTGCACTTTTTTCAGTTCCTCCAAAAATGGCATCAGCAGTTCATGGTAGCAACGTCTGATGGAAGTAAAGATCTGGTGTTGGCCTGTCTACTCTTAAATGATTGATGATAGTAAAGAAAGATGTCTCCTAACGATGAAATTGCATGAAGTGGGACTGGAGCAAATAATAGAAAGGCTCCATTTGCATCTCAGAAATGCAGGCACTTTTTTCTCCACCTGAAGTACTAAGTTTTACTTTGTATCAAGTAGTACCTGATACTTGATAACCCAATTCATGATCCTTCTTCATTGCTCCTCCATTTCATCTGTTCAAACAATGTAGTGTCATACTTTGTGACTCTCCATGTGACATACAATGGAACAATAGGGTATAGATCCTGCACATGGAATCCTAGATTTGGCTTGGAGGATTAATTGAGTGAAAAAAAATCACTAAGAGGAGCTGGAAATGTATCAATGGATTCTTCAGTGGAAAGTGTCCACTTCCTCACAATGTGTTGCCCAACATTAATCAAGTGCTTTGGACACTTTTTCTGTGTAACTCTTCTTTTCACTGTTTGTTACCTGATGTGATCTAAACATGTTTCACTCTGCATGTAGCATGATAAGTTACAAGGCAGAGTTGGGAGGTGTATTTATATCGTCTCAACATAAACATTGGTCTTTAATCCCATGGTTGCACCTTTTTCCTTGGAGAAGTGTTGGCATGACCTGTTTTTCCCTTGCAGCTGCTCATTCTACTCCAGCGTTTTCCTCTTAGTTGCATCAACTTCTTTTTTTCTGTTTGGTTTTTTTTTTTATATTTTTGATCAGGTTATTTTTCAGCCTTGGCTGACTCATAGTACAGTTTCATAAATGATTGTGACTGTCAGTAGGGAGGAAGCAGCAGCACACCACAGTGCTACACCAGGAATGATGAGTGCTGGGGAGGCAGAGGGAGTGTCTTACATTGGCCCTACTATGGAATGTGAAACCTTACTGTAAACCACTTTCTTTTCTCATCCACTGTTTTTCTTTACTTTTCCTCTATACCTTTCTTAACCTCTTTATCAGTGATTCTCAATTGCTTGCTCTTTCATTAGCTTTAGAATCACAGAGTCAATTGGGTTGGAAAAGACCTCCGAGATCATCAAGTCCAGTCCATTTACCAGATCATGGCACTCAGTGCCACGGCCAATCTCAGTTTAAAAACCTCCAGGGATGGGGAATCCACCACCTCTCTGGGCAGACCATTCCAATGCCTGATTACTCTCTGTGAAGAATTTTTTTCTGATCTTCAACTTCAATTTCCCCTGGCAGAGCTTGAGCCCGTGCCCCCTTGTCCTATTGCTGAGTGCCTGGGAGAAGAGACCAACCCCCACCTGGCTAGAACTTCCCTTCAGGTAGTTCTAGACAGTGGTGAGGTCACCTCTGAGCCTCCTCTTCTCCAGGCTAAACAACCCCAGCTCCCTCGTTTCTCCTGCCATTTCCTGTATCTCTGCCACATGAATAATTAACGACTTAAAATAATGAAATAATTTTCATGTTGTGATTTCTAGCCTCTGGAATTAATTCTGTGTTGCTGCTATGCTTGCCATTCCCTTCATCTTGTATTTATTGTGTCTGGTTGCTGAGATTGCATCTATTCATATGAGAAGCAGAGACTGACTCTACACACAGCACAGACAAGTTCTGATTGAGGCTTTCATGCACTGCAGTAATTTTATGTGGCAGTTCATTTTTAAAATTCCCTGAGTTTTATTACCAATTAACTTTTTCATATAGCATAGTGTGAAGCAACATTGGTACTTGCATTCTGGAAAAAGGTCATAGGAGCTTATTTCATGGCCTGTGATTGTCTGTGTAAGACCTAAACAGAATAATAGTTTAAAGTCCCCATTAATTAGTTTGTCTTAAATAATCAGAAGTCGATTCTTCTTTGTCCAGATTGTGTAATAGGACATTTTGTACTTTGTAGGAATCTCAGTTATCTTTAAAAAGAAATTGGTGTGAAAAGTGATTGTACCTGTGTGCCCCTTAAGTTGTGAAATATTGAATTTTAACCATAAAACAATTTTAGAAGGAGTCAGTATTAGTATATGAATATTCAGTATTCTGTATGAACTAATTATCTAGTAATGGGAAGCAAATACAGATTGTTGGAATTAGGAGTGTTTTGAATGGGATGTCTGTTTCAACACCTTTTGTTGAAAAAAACCCCCAACCCTCTATGTGCTAAGTAAGTCTGGTTTTTTTAGGTTATATGAGAAAAGCAACAGCATCCAAACTTGGCCAATTGTGAGTCAGTATGGTATAATGCTCAATTTTGTGTTAATGAAGTATGATAGAAATAATGTATTTTTCTGACACTTCTGTTGTTCTGCAGTTTTGGTATATGGAAAACAATGTTGAGGACATGTGCATTTGAATCTTTCTTCCATTCTTTTATTTTCTGCAAAACCTGCAGTGGAAGAAGCCCCTGGTAACAGTTAGAATGGTGATTGGTTAGGTTAGTTCTCTCTCGTGTCAGTGACCATTGGCTTACTGTTTTCTTGTCGTTCCCTCATCAGTTGGTATTTACAGGTTTCCACTGTTTTTCTGCTACAGTTTTAGATCTCTGGATATGCTCAGTAGTTTTCTATCTGGCATTGGGAATCTCGGATTCATGACAGTATTTCCAGGTCCTGCTGCCTTATGGCTCAGGTACATGGAACACCTTTTGGGTTGGACTAAATGTGTTGTATTTGCCACTGAACCTGCATGGAAATAGTGAGTAATTTGACAGCTCAGATTAGTTTGGGGGTTTGCCTATTTTTTATTCTCCCAGAAGTGTGACACCAAAGTAACTTGTTTGTCCTTGACTCTGTAAATCTTCGTTAACACACGTGAGCACTTTCCACGTGTGAACAGGTACAGGTGGGTGTGTAAGATACAAATTCATACATGATATGGTTAAAGGAAGGTAGTGTATATATAGTATATATGTCAGAATATTCTTTCCTTCTAAATGAAGGCCTGAGGAGGGACATGCTAAAAACTTGAATCTTAATCTCAGTAATCCTGCTACATAATGCATTTAGTTCAGGTAGTTCTTTGTGTACATTCATAGCTGAACAAAATGTTCAATTCTGCTCAAGAAAACTTTTTTATAAAAGCAAATACAAATACTTGCTGTGGGCATGCACATGCATGCAGGGTCTGGGACCAGGAGTTGAAGGCCTCTCAAATTCCAGTTCAGAGTTATGCACAGAAATCCTCATAGGAGAACTTGGAAGAGTTTGTCTTTCATTAGATGTGAATTTTCCTCAGTTTGTTCTGATTATGTCATTAACAAGTAACTGCAGTGTAAATAAGCACCCTGTGTAATCCAGCAAGGCAGCCTGCCAAAGACAAAATACTTTATTATAAAAATGCAGTTCTGGGAAACTGGATTTAGGGTTTAGTTGGGGAATTGTTTATTTGTGTGTTTGCATCCTAAGTGTATTGTAAGGGATTTGGAGCCAAATATTTTGTTTTCTTTCTGGTTGAAAATAAATTTGTGGCTGTTATCTCACCTTCCCTGCCCTCCTCTCTTCCTTACCCTGAGAATTTTTTCCTTCTGTTACAGCAGCCTGACTCCTGTACACCTTTGATATGGCAATCTGATTTATTATCTTCCTGACCACACTCCCACAATCATTATAATTAAAGAGATTCTTGGAGTCTGCCTTTCATCACAAGGTAGAGGGTGAATTCTTCTCTCAGCTCCCAGCTGAATTTGTGAAGGAGCCAAGATGTGCAGCAGGCCCTCCCTCCTCTGCCTACCGGGGCATCAGAAAGAGCACACTGCAATGAGAGTAACAAAGCAAGCTCTGGATGAGCAGAATATTTCACTATTTCTTACACTCCTTTCTGCCAGATGAGATATGTGGGAAAAAAGAGACTGTTTCCTTTACCAGTGATAGGCATTTTTTTCCTGTTTCTCCCCCTCCCCCATGACAGACATAGCTGGAGGCTGTTCGGAGTAGTAAAACTGGATATTTAATACATGCAAAATACAGCCTGTTGCCCCCTTTAGGGCAAGGGGTCAATTCTATCCCAGAGGGTTATAAAAAAACAAAGGAAAAGATAAAAGAACCTATTCCAAGGCTATGAGGGAAAAGTTATAATGCGAAGCTTGAGACTTCAGGAGCTGGATATCAGAAAAAAAATTCTTCACAGAGAGAGTGCTCAGGCATTGGAATGGGCTGCCCAGAGAGGTGGTGGATTCCCCATCCCTGGAGGTTTTTAACCTGAGATTGGACATGGCACTGAGTGCCATGATCTGGTAAATGGACTGGAGTTGGACCAAGGGTTGGGCTTGATGGTCTCGGAGGGCTTTTCCAACCCAATGGATTCTGTGATTCTATGATATCAACTTTGGAACAGGAAAGGGGTAGCAACTGTGTGTGAGGTTTCTGTCTGATGTGATGGTGGTCTTAAAAATGGAGGTACAGCTGGTGTTGGAGTGGTGGCAAGTGATTTCCTGAGGGATTCAGTTATACATCTAGATCAGAAAAACTTAACACTTACAAAAAAGTACATTGAATACTCTAGTCTGGTAGTGGAGGAGCTGTAGCTGTCATGGCAGGAGTGGCACTGGCCTGTGTTATTGCTTGCTTTGTGTTTGTAGCCAGAATGCTCCATAAATTGATTTTCAGTTGATGGTGTACTGAGGAGGAGGTTTAACATTTAATCAGGCACGAACTTGCACTTCCATTTTGTTAAACTTCCCAGTGAAGTTCATGTGCCACAGGAATCTCCTGAAATGTGAATGTGTGGTGGGGGTGTGTGTGTGCCTTTTCGCAGTGCCCTGTCTTTTCTTTTGGAATGGTGAAGTCCTGTAACCAGTTTGCAAAAATCCTCGAGTACTTAAATTTCCTTGATTTTTATCTGTGGAATTTTAGACTTTAGCAATAATTGAGCCCTTTCTGGTATTGGGCAAAGAAAAATCTGCAGTTTCTTTTCCAGCTGCAAGCATGGTGTGAAACAGCCAGGTATGGAAGTAAAGGTGAATTTTCTTTGCTGTTCTTGTTTATTATGAAAGATTTGGAGAGTAACTTTATGAAGTTTTGTTCTTTCATTTTTTTTTGTTGTGAACTCTGAGCTACATTTTCTTTAGAGTGGTGTTAGTAGGAATTTCTGCACCTTTCACTGAATTCATACAGTATGTTTAATCAGCTTTTCCTGACTTGTTTTCATTTGGACAAAATAACCTGATTACGTCTTTGTCCAGATAAAACATCTAGTATATATAGCTCACAAGCTGTCAGAGGAAATGGCAAAACTTTATTTATGGCCTCAATTAAAAAGAAAATTCATCTTGAGTTTCTTACCTTGAAAAACTCCATGTCCCAAATATTAAAAAAAATAATGTCCCCTCAATTTTTTTTCCTTCTCTTTTCAAAAAGGATGCGAGTTCTTTTCTGCATGTGGTCCCCCTGTTTATGGCTCTCTCACTTCAAATTATTGCAAGAATTTTGCAGCCTACCACAAATGAAGAGTAGAAGTTAAAGGTAGCAAATTGCAGGTACTAAATTCCTGAACTTTGGCTTGGGGGGAATGTGTTGGATTTATACTTTGTGATCTGTATTGAATTTTAGGTCCTTTCAAGGAGGAGAAAGGCTGCTCTCCACAGGAGGGTTGAATGACTGAAGATGTGGTTACCTTGTGTTTTCACTTGTGATACTGGGGCGCTATTCTTTGACAGTGCTCTTCCAGCTTGAGGCCTGAAGGGATGGGGGTTTTTGTCTTAATAAAAGGCACTTGGTTAAAATTCTTCACCTGTCACCTTTTGATACAATAGGCTGTAAGTGAAATACTTGGCCATGCACTACAAGTCTAATCCCTTTTCATGAGGTTTTAAGGAAAGATGTTTTGAGAGCATTAGACAAGAAATTATTTTTGATTGGCTGAATAAATAGGAAAGACTATTATGACTAATGAAGTTTGACTTTTTTGATTCTTAATATTGTTGTATTTATATGGGAACATAGGAAAAACTCTATGCTGAAAATCTGATTATATTGAAAGCAATTTGCCACCCAGGACATCAAGTTTTTGTCTTATGCTGAATGTGGCAGGGAGTCTGGTTAGGGTAGGAAGAGACAAAGGTCAGTAAGCTATAGAATACATTTTAATCTTGTTTCTTAGTGTAATAAAACATATTAGAGAAGGGTTTTGTGTCTGATATGCCTCAAATTAAGGTTGTAAAAGTTAAGTACGATGGGGATTGTGTTTAATGTGTCGTGAAAAATAGGAGGTTCATTTCTTTAATTTGGCCACGTTTGCCACATTGTAAGGCTGCGCTTGGTGCTTGGAGAGGCATCGTGGTTGATGATTATTGTTGACAGGAGCCATAGTTTTTATTACTAATAATATTTTAAATGGAAATTCTTTTTCAGATAAGAGTTTTATTCAGTGTCTGCAGCCATAGTTCATAGGTGCTTTTGGTGTAAGCTTGTGCTGTAATTGCTTTTGGCTGCGCATCTTTATTCCTGTAGTGCTGACATGTGCACTCCTCTGACCCTGGGGAGGGTGGTTTGCTGAGCTGCTGCAGCAGAAAGCCCTTTTAATTTTTGTAGTGCTAATTTTCTGCTGCTTTGCCTCTCCCTGGCTTTCTTGCAGGGTCTGACGAGTGTTGGTGCAAGGGAAGGAGCGGGGATGTGCAGGCAGGGCCTCGCAGTGTGTGGCAACACTGACTCAAGTTGTTTCCATTGCAGTTGGAGGAATGTCCAGAATGCTGACAACTGTGTGGAATTGTTTCACTTTCTCCTCAAGCAAGAGTGGGCTGAGTAATTCCCTGCTGTTATTCAAATTAACTAATGCACTGTATTCAGATTTTTAGTACTCCTATAGAAGCATCCCCGTATCTTTTATGTATTATTATTCACATAGCTTCAAAATCTGTAATTGCATCTCTCTTGCCTGGAGAAGAGGAGGCTCAGAGGTGACCTCATCACTCTCTAGAACTACCTGAAGGGAAGTTCTGGCCAGGTGGGGGTTGGTCTCTTCTCCCAGGCACTCAGCAATAGGACAAGGGGGCACGGGCTCAAGCTCTGCCAGGGGAAACTGAAGTTGGAGATCAGAAAAAAATTCTTTCCAGAGAGAGTGCTCAGGCATTGGAATGGGCTGCCCAGAGAGGTGGTGGATTCCCCATCCCTGGTGGTTTTTAAGCTGAGATTGGCCATGGCACTGAGTGCCATGATCTGGTAAATGGACTGGAGTTGGACCAAGGGTTGGACTTGATGATCTCGGAGGTCTTTTCCCACCCAATCCATTCTATGATTCTTAGGTGAATCCATGGTTCTGTGTCTTTCAGATATTGGATAGGTGTGACTTGGTAGAAAGAACACTTTAAAAGGACTGTTGCTAACGTTTGAACAAATGCTTCATGAAGTACATTAAGTCAAAAGAATTTATATTTCTATGTTTTAAATGCAAAACACTTAATTTCAAAATTTGGGTTAATAGACTTCCAAACATGAAGACTTTTGGTTTTGTATCATCTGTATGAGTAGTACATTTAGAAATAATGTGCAAATGAAAGGTTTGTTTTCATGTGAAACCGAAAGTATCTTTCCTTTATACATTTTTTTAATGAAAAGTAGCTATGGTTGTTACAGTTTCTAAAGGAAATGTGTAAAAACAGAAGGATCAATCCTGTCATTTGTCTTTGGAGAATTGTTTAGCATACTTAAAAGACTTGTACTGTGTGTTTGTATGTGGGAGTGAGTGTGTATACATATACAGATGAAAATAAATATACAGATATATATGAAAATGTGGTAACTGAGTAAGGATATGGTGAGTGCTGCATAGATTTAGAAAGGAGAAAAAATGGTATTGATTGTTCCATTTGCTACCATATTGTCTTGTATTCATCAAGTCACAGGACAAAACAATAAATAAAACAATTTTGGGGATATTTGTTACTTTCACTTGATCTTTCTAAGCAAGAAATTTGTACTTAATCAGATTTTAGGTATTAGGTCACCTTTATAATGTACAATAAGGCTTTAGAAGCTTTTGGTTGGAATGAACAATAGATAAAGACACATTGGTTTTACAGTTTTAAGTGCTTCAGGATGATGTCAGGTAACTGTCAGGATTGTTCTTTTTAGCTTTTTTTTTTGTTTTTCCCTTTCTCCAAATTTCTTTTTGTTACATACCTCCTTCAAACTCTGTAGAGCTGGCCCTGCAGCATGTCTTAGGCCAAGGACAGTCATACGGTAATGGCTGTTCTCAGTGTTACTGAGTTGCCAAGTCAAACAAACTTGGATTGACTGTGTACATGTGTGCACAGTTGCTCAGCCATCCATTTCTGCTGAATTTAGTAGAGGACACAGTATGCTGATCATGTTGATTGGCAGAATTATTTTGAATCCCAGCCTGATGTGCATTCAGTTCTGTGGAGGAATTTGTGGGTGGGTTCACTGGGGGCCTGTGTGGAACCCAACCCTTGACCCAGTAGTAGTGCCTTGAGTCACTTAGGATGCCATGTGAGGTCTGCCCAGGGCAGCACCAGGAGGACATTCCTGGGAACTGTCAACATTCAAGGAGATAAAATAGGCTGTAGTGCTGGTACCTTTGCTGGATCATAATAGAAGAGAAGAAGCTGCAGCAATAAATGTATTGCCTCTGTTTCACACGTGCTGGCATTTGGGGAGAGAATCGATCAGTAGCAGATGGTGGGTCTGCAGATGAAGTAAAATTTGAGGATGGAAGAGGTGATGTATGTGGGGCATCCCTTCATGGTAGCTCTTCATCTTTGCTGTAGAGGACACATGTAAAGATCTTACCTGAAATTTCCTTTGTAGTGTTTGTGAGAGCAAAGAACAAGGACTGACAAAAGGCAGTGTATGAGAGATGTGCCACCAGTGCCTTTTGGGGTTTGTTCCCCTCAGGGGAAGGTGATCAGATAATCTGTGTGGTGTGTGCAATGGCAGAATATTACCTCTGTGTTTCATGGGATTGTTGTGAAAGCAATATGGTTTTGTTGAAAACACACATTGATCCCCATCTGTTTCATCTGTTGTATTTTCTCACCTCTGCTGCCTGCTTTGTGGCACTGCGTTCTTCATGTTCCTTCATGGTGGCTTAGGTCCAGATACACCCTCTCAAAAACCTTCTGTGAAAGTTTCATGTGCTTTTATGAGGCCCAGTGTTTCCCTTACTCTGAAAGTGTCAATGAAAACGAGTTTGGTAAATAAAGGAAATGGATCTATTGCAAAAACGTAGATTACTTATTCGAGTAATATGTGGTAAGGTTTTAAGCAGGTCTCTACTCTCTAGGAATTCCACTGATTTATGTGTTGGGAAAAAGAAGGAAACAGCTCTTGTTAGGAGGAGAAAGCTGTGGACTTCTAAAGGTTCCATGGACACCTAGGCATGCATGTGCTGTCCTGTGGTGGTGGTGTGTGCTTTTGTCTGCTCTTCTGGTGAAGAGACTTTCTCTTCTGGCTATGGGCTGTGCTGCTAATTCTCTGCAGGCAGGGAAAGAAGATGGTGCTGCAGAGAGTGTGGCAGCGCCTGCAGGATACAGAGAGGCCTCCAGCGAGGCAACAGTTGCTGAGTTATGGTTTCCAGCATTAAGCTTGCTTTTCAATTGTTCACTGCCTCTGTATCAGTTTTCCTTATTGAAACCATCTAGTAGCCTCTAGAACTGTCAAAGCAGCGTGACAGCTCTCACTCTTCTGTTCCAGTGGTCTTTCAAGCCTCTCTGCTTCACATCCATCAGGTCTGTGATATTGTCTCTCAGGTGCTGTAATTATACGTGTTCACAGTTTGGTCCCCCTGTGCTGCTGCTTTGCCTCTGACTCCAGCAGACTGAGGAGTGCTGCCTGGGATAAAGGGGCTGCATTGGAGGTAGCTGTTAGAGCTGAAGTGACTTGGACAAGGAAGAACATAGAAAAAGAGAAAGAATCCTGGTTTTGGAAGTGAGCCTCATTCTACCGAGTGTATGGATGGAGAGTATGGTTACAGTTTCTATTTTCTGTATTTTTGTCTGAAACCTTTCTCTTCCCTTGACTGCTGTGAGTCTTTCTCAACATCCAAGTCAACCAATAGAGAGCACAGACCTGAAATAGCTTATAAAATGGGACTGTGAAATGTGCGTTTGTCCTTAGTCCACAATTTAGCACTTGGAAAGGTTTTGGTAAAAGCACCAGGGCAATGGTATCCAGAGGACTAACAAGAAAGCTACTGATGTGGGTTAATTAGACTTCTTCTAATGAGCTAAAATAATTCAAAGTCAGCTGGCATTCTATGAACAAACTGACCTGGCAAAATCCCTTATAGGCAGAAAAAGGAATTAATATCCTGTAATTTCAGTACATTTTCAATACCTTCTTTTTTTATATTCAATCCCAGGCATCCTGCAGGTTATTCCTGTTTTATCAGTCCATAGTTCAGGAGAAAGAAACATATTAGTGAAAATCCATTAGTGTATTCAACAATATAATGTTTGGGTTCAACAGAGATGTGAGATTTGCAGTTTTCAAGGTGGATGGTTTTGTATTTAAAATAGACATTTAGTGAAGTGGTTATGTTCTTTAGTAGTGTGCTGGTCTAAACGTTATGTGAGTTTTACCCCATCTAAATACTCACTTTTTCAGTTGGCAATTCTGAACTAGATATGTGTGTGCTGGTGAGTTACACCTACTTGGCTGAAATGTACATTTTAAATCTTTCTCAGTGCTCTTACAAAAAAGAAGTGTTACAATAAAATCAGAAGTCAAAATACTGTTAAACCTCTGCTCTGGGGCTGAGAAATTGTACAGGGATTGTAGGTGAGATAAGGGACTTTTTCATCTCTCCCCTAACAACAGTGACCTCTCGTGTTGTGTACTATCTGGTTGAAAGGTGCTGCTGAAATGCTCATCTCCTTCAGCATATCTGTCCCCATCTCAGCTGTGCAGACATGCAGAAGTGTATCCCTTCACTTTGCTGTTTTTGGAATCTTTCCTCCTTCATAAATTCCCTTTCTACATCTTGCAGGCTCTCCTGCAAGGCTGCTTTGTCAACCACAGAGTATGATAATTCTTCTAAGGGGAAGAGGGACTGATTCATAGAGGAAAAGTTGGTCAGTCAGTGGTCCTTCATGCTGCTGTTTGAGACAGAAAAGGGTTGAGAATGAAGATAAATATGTTGGGGTCAAATAATGCCAGAGCAGTCATACAGAGCCTACTGGTGTAGATACTGTCATAGGTGTTACTGCTGGACTCTGATGTTGCTTTCACTTCTAACTGCAGAGTGCTCTTGTAGTAGTGTATTCATTTTTTACTGAATGAAATGAATGTTTAGGCTTATTTGTGGAAAACCACTCTGTTAGATAAGGACATGTCTTTGATAACAGCTTTTTATGCTGTATCTCCAACACTTAAATAAGTCTCCAGCAGCAACCATGGGTTATTCTGATTATTGAGTATGTTTTTTGCTACAGAGAGCAACATGTCTTCTACCTCTTTAGACTAGAGAAAGCATCTCTGATTGGTGGATTTTAAAATAAAATGTCTTAGTATTCCATAGACATTAAAATGCTGTTGGCATGATAGGCAATTGCATTTATCTTTCCTGAGTGTTTATCCTTATGAATATGTTTCAAGTATTTAAGTATCACATTGTTCTCTTTGACTTTTTAGACTAAGGAAGGGACTGCCAAGCTGCTTGTTTTTAAAGTTCTAAAGCAGTGATTGAATGGAACTACAGATGGACAGATGCATAAGGGCTGTGCTGGGTAGTGCTGGCTCTTCATCGCATGAAAACTCCAGTAAGTGGTCCTTCACACTCACAAAATGAAGCACTTAAAGTTTGCATCTCCTGCTTTCTTGTCTAAGAGTGCTGGTGGTTTTTTTTTTTTTACTTCACAACTTTAACTAGAATTCATCTAGCAAATGTGTGTTATTTAGAAGTGTGAGCTGTGCTTTTTGATATACAGAGGTAAAGTATTTCAGCAGTTGTGTGAAGGAATCACAGGATCGATTGGGTTGGAAAAGACCTCCGAGATCATCAAGTCCAACCCTTGGTCCAACTCCAATCCAGTTACTAGATCATGGCAGTCAGTGCCACGGCCAATCTCAGTTTAAAAACCTCCAGGGATGGGGAATCCACCACCTCTCTGGGCAGCCCATTCCAATGCCTGATTACTCTCTCTGGAAAGAATTTTTTTCTGATCTCCAACTTCAATTTCCCCTGGCAGAGCTTGAGCCCGTGCCCCCTTGTCCTGTTGCTGAGTGCCTGGGAGAAGAGACCAACCCCCACCTGGCCACAACTTCCCTTCAGGTAGTTCTAGACACTGCTGAGGTCACCTCTGAGCCTCCTCTTCTCCAGGCTAAACAACCCCAGCTCCCTCAGCCTCTCGCCATAGGGCTTGTGCTCCAGTCCCTTCACCAGCCTTGCTGCGGGAATAAAAACCTGTTGGAATGTGTAAAACTAGCAGGAAAGACAAGCAAAAAGTATAGCTGAGCCTATAGTTTAAAAGGAAGACAATAATTAGGGAGCAGGGGATTGTTCATGGGTTGATGTTTCAAATATTTGAGATAGGAGTTCCTATGTAGTGGTATTTAAGAACTATGCACTCTTTGTGTCCTTTGAATCAGTGGCTCTTGAGGCCATGGGGCGCAAACTAATGCTAATTAACCCATGGTGGAATGTGTCATCGAGGTTTTGAAAACTAGGTGTTCCCTATGGTAGATATCCCAGCACGTTGTTTGAGATGTTTGGCCCTGTTAAAATCCACACAACACCACCTGGAGGGTTCTTCTTTAAATTACCAGTCTGCTCTGTGATGTGTATCTCCAAATCCAGCTGACGGCTCAAGCATTTGAAAATCTGCAGCGACCACATTACATAAACGTGTTGGCACCGATGTCAGTTCCTCCCACGCATTCCAATGGAGCTGGGATGGATGTACTGTATCTTTTTAATCAGCTTTGTCTGGCCATCGAGGTGATTTGTCTTTGGGAATTATGTCAGTTACTTAAGAATTTGCGGTACCTCACATACTGGCAAGGAAGGTGCGATTGTAGGAAACTGACAGGAAGAACAAGAGCTATAGAAGCTGGGGATTATGGTCGCTTCTGAAGACCAGACCTATGGAATGTTTTCAGTATTGGGTCTTTCTGAAAACTGGTTTTGGGGTATGCAGGTAAGTGAAAAATGTTGTTTTCTTCAGAAGTGAACTTCTAGGCTAGTTGTTTTGGTGGGTCTGTGTTATTTATTTTTTGGAGAAGTGAGGTAACTGGTTTTATAGGTAGTACTACCTGTCCTGGTGTTGCCCGGAATAAAGGCGGGCTGTGCACTGGAGGTTTACAGAGCAGCACTCCAGAAGTTGTATCTGTGCTGACAAATCTGATAACTCTACTTGCAGCTTGAATGTTTTTTACTGCCTCAAGAGTTTCCAAGTTCACATGAACTGGTTAAATTATTTTCTTAGAAATTAACCATTATTATGCCTGTTATACAACACAATGCAAATATAATGATTGCAGATAGTAATGATTTAAGTAATTGGATAAAAAAAGATACTTTGTGCGTCATGGCAAATAAAAATTATTATTATATCTATTGCTTTCGTTCAAGTACAGTAGGTGAAGGATCATAACTGCAGCTCTTGTAATATGCATTTTTGCTCCCAGGCTTTTATTCATATTAGTGTGGAGCATTTTTTTTAAATCCAGCCCCTCTTTTTTCAGTTTTCATTTCAAGCTTGCATGTTTTCAGTAACTTAAGATTTCAGATGAAATTCTCAGTATTTTTGCAACAATTACCTTTGGTTAGTGGTTTTTTTGTGGGTGAAAAGAGTGAAAGTCGTATTTAATGCCTTTAAATTACAAACGTTAATAGATGTTGGTGGGTGATTATTACATTTTCAGGTGGTTTATGCTTTCTAAAATAGGGTTTTATCTTAGCTGTTACATTATAACCAAGTATATTATTCTAATAGTACTTTGGAGTGGGTTCGTGCTATTCCTGAAAAGAGTCACTTAATAGGGGATTTCTAAGAGAGTTTGAGGATCTTCTCTTTCAGGCCTGTCCAGGGAATGGAAAGAGCCTCAGTAGTTAATGCCTGACTATAATGAAGAAGTTATTGTGTGGATTAATGATTTTGGCTCCATCAGCAGACAAGGTATTCTTTTCCCAGCGCAATAAAGAACCTAATGTAAAGTTTTCACACACCTTTGTAATTTGGCAGCCTTTTGATGTCTTGGAGTGCCTCGTTGTGATGTGATAGTTCAGTTGTGGGCTGTGGGTGTTCTGCAGAAATTGAGACACGAATGTGAGGGGGGGGAATGTCGATGTGACACTTCAGAAAGATGTTTTAGGTTTAAAAGAGACCTAAATTGAGATGCTGAAGATAGTTTTATCAATTTTGCTAAAGATTAAACCATCTTTATAGATACTGAATTATCCCTTTATATCAAATGGGCCTGTTACTTCACTGGTAATAATTACAGAACTGATTTGTTGTTTTAGAGCTATTACAGTTCTTGGCTATTTGCAAAGCTTAAGGTGTGAATCTATAACGCTTGACATTATGCATTGGCTTTAGTTATTCATTTCTTTTTTTCTCTGATCTAATCAGACTTTGATGCTTTAGTGCTGCTGGATTCTTTTTGGTAGCTTGCCCAGCAGTTTTGACGATAGGTACAAAAAATGTCCTAGAAAACAGAATTACCTCCCTCCCACCATGTATCTCTCTACTGTCCATAATTTTTTCAAGAACATGGATTGACACCAGGTATGCCAGGAACTGTGTTCACTTAAAGGGCCATCACTGGTTTGATGTTGATTTGGTCTGATGGAGTTTGACAACACCTGCAGTTTGAAAAGCAAAGGTCTCTTACTGACACTGAAATGATGCATATGCATGTCAAGGAAATGAGTCATTCTCTGCTGGAGAAGGAGGGAAGGAATCAGCCTCGTGCACACACGTAGCAGGCTCTGGCACGCACAGATTTTGTGCATCTATGGAGGCAGTTCCCATGTTCATCAGCTCAGAGTCAGTTCTAGACTTTGTAGTATCAAACGATCTCGGTGTCCAGAACGTGCTGATACACTGTGCATGATACTAAGTTGCTGTCTGAAGGATTTCCAGAAATCTGGCAGTTTAGATTGATAAATGTAGGGAAATTGGATAGTCCCTTTTTAAGAACTTTGCCCAAACTGGTGTGCGCTAGCATATCCATGCCAAAATGGAAACCGTCAGTCAGAGGTGAAAAAAATAGTCTACTTGTTAAGAGAGTGTGCCTGGCCTCTCTTCTGGTTCCCTGTTTATGTGAACTGTGAAGTGGAGCCTGGGTTTCTTCTGGATTAATGAAGTGGTGGTGATGCTCAGCTCCTGCCTGCAGCTCGTTAATTGTCATGAGTGGCTGCCAAAGAAAAGCCTGTGAATATTGTCCTCATCCTCCTTAGTGTGCACATTTATACAGCTCTCAGAGTTGGGTTATTCTTCTGGCTTTGCAAAATGTTTGCTCATCATATTTCAGGAGAAGCTCTTATGCCTCACTAAAGCTGGAGGTTCCCCGGCCTCCTGTTTTCTAAATTCTTGGTTAGTGAACTAGCGCACTTTGCAGACCTTGTTAAGGTTTCACTGCACAGGCAGGATAAGAGGGAAGAGCAACCAAGTAGCACTATTGGATGGGTCATCTTCTTAGGGCCTGAGGTACATGTAGGTACATTCTTCAGAAATAAGTGGGTTGGTTGTACTTCTGCTAGTGCAAGGAAAAATTAGTAAGTGAAACCCAATAAATCTGAAACTGAATAAACAAACTGTCAAATAGATAATGTAACAGGAGGTGGGGGGGAGATGACGATGACTACCCAAGTCCAAATATGGTTCATTGAAAGTTATATTTCTGGCTCAAAGATTTGTTCAGACCTCCCCCACCTCCCATTTTCTTTCTGTCTTAAGAGCAAACAAAAATGATAAGTAATGCTGATGTTAAGCTTTCTCACCTATTTTTAGTCTTATCTGCAGTGCAGCAAGGGGGCTTTCTGTTCAGTTGTTTGTTGGGTTTCTTAAATTTCACCCTTTATGTTTGAAATAACAAAAATACTGGCAGTTAACTTGAAATCACCACCCTTTCAGTTTTAAAGGAAAGCTCTCAGACATGATTTATACATACTTGTTAGGGAAAAATATAGCAAAGTAATCCATCAGGGGAGTTCGGCAGAACATGCTTTATGGTACAAAATGTGTAGGAAAAATTAAAGTAAAATAAATAAATATGCTGTGATACTTGGTTAGAGAATAAAAGTTAAATTTCTCTTTTGAGGGGTTTGTGATGTGATTTAATATATAGGGAGGAAGAAGGTTGGGGGCTGCTTAGCTGCTTGCTAAGTTTCATATGTGGAATTCCATTTTATATGGAATGATTTCCATGAAAATATCATGAGAATTTCCAGCTAGTTTCATTTGCCAGTGGAAAGAAGCTTATTTTCCCTTCAACTGGTTTTGTGAGGGATATTGTTGTAACCTTCATAACTTTGCATTCGAAGAATTTTTTTTAGATTCTACTTGTCTTTATTTTTTCTTCAAAAAAAGGGAAAAGCATTAACATGAAAACATACTGCTTGATGCAAACTGAATTTATTCTGTGTACTTCACAGATACATGCTGTTTCTCTAAAACACAACCATATTTTTCTGTAATACAATAATAGATTTGCCTTTCTAAGCCTTGAAGAAGTTGCAATTCTGGTATCAAAGCTGTGTTTTTGTGGTCTGTTCCAACATATGATAATAGGTACTTACTTCCGAAAATATTTTTTTTTTTTACTCCAGTTCCTCTCTTCAGGAGCCTTGCCTTTGTGTGAGCTTATCCCACTCCTGCACAACGTGCCTGGATTCAGGAAGCGGCAGAGTATGTTGGTTTCAGTGGAAGCTGGAAGGTGCAGAGCTGAGGGGCAGCGAGGCTGCTGTACCACCTCCTGTGGAATGGGGGAGGCTGGAACCGGGAAAGGAGTTCAGCTGATCAGTCATTCTTGTACTTCTTGGGAGTTGACTGGTGCATTGATATCTGTTTTGCAAAATTAGGGAATAGAAGGGAGATCTCACAATGTCCATGCATTGAGTTGCAAGTCGGTGCCCGCGCTGGGTGTTGTGCCCTGTGCACACACGGTCACAGGCAGCACTGCAGGCTCTCAGCTCAGGGTGGGCTCACAGCACTTACATCAGTCTTGTGCCACTAAACACGAGCCATAACTTGGCGATGAGAGGCGTCAGTGTGTCAGATAAACTGCCCTATACCTGCTGATTTTTAAAACACTGAGTAATTATTTTTATTAAACCAGGAAACTTAATTAAGCAGTGTTTAGTCTCATTGTAATTATTGTAAAGAAGGAGGCTCTCACATACTCTGCAGTTACTCTTGTGGCTAACTGATTCAAAGCCTTGTACAGTCTTAACTTTCCAGGGTGAAAGGCATTTTGGCGTGAACTGAGAAGTTGCTGTCCTCTCTCAGGACAGGCTGCTTTGTGGCTCACGCCTTGTCCCCGCCTAGCCCTGACTGCTACAGTGCTTATAACCCTCGTGGGCATTGTGTGCCTGGAGGAAACAACTTCAGACAACTTCTAAACCCACGAGTTTTAAAGATTTGTATTGAACTTTTGGATTTGTAGGTAATAGAAGCAGCCAGTCCAGTGTAGACAGTTCAGTTGTTTAGGGAATAGGATAAATATCTCGGGTCTTGAAAGATAAAAATGAATCAGTATACAGAACTGCTGTCATTATTTTTTTGTATTGTATTACTTCCTGTAAAAAGTTGGGACATTCTGGTTAAGAATAATTGCTTTAAATTTGTGCATTTGTTTCCTAATATAACTTATATGCTGAGTGTATTTGTTCATGTAAAGATTTATTGCTCTATTGTTTGATACACTTTCAATATGTTAATTTTTGAAATAGATTTTTTAGTGTTTTTGCTATTATTAGAAATTATGAGTTATCTATGTAGTTTATATCCTAAAACAGCAGAAGTTGCCTCTGAGATGAAAGTAGAGTTTGTAACTTCTTTGATAAATTATGTAAGTAGAGTATGTTCTGACCTATAGACTTTCATAGTTGGGTTGTTGTTTGTTGTTTTTTGTTTTGAGTCTTTTTCAATTGAAAGAAATCAAAAAACTGTGACTGAACTTTTCTTCTCTTAGGAATTTCCCACAGCATTTGGGAAATATGTATTTGGATTGCCTGTGCAATCCATGTTAACATCCTTACATCAGTGCACTGTGGGGTTTTAATTTTGTTAATGTTTTCCAGGAAACCTCTGCCTCCTTTATTGCACAAAATGTACTAGCTTTTGTTATGAGAAGCATTTTAGCCATTCCTTGTGTTTTTGTCTAAGAAGAATGAAGGATTGTGAGTATTTAAAAGGCAGTTAAATGCCGCCTGGAGAAAAAGATACTTCTCATGCTTCCATCTTGTAATTGCTTATTAGTGTGGGCATGTAAATGAAGCTTTTCCTAGATCACGATTGGATGCTTCTCATTTGTTACGTGTTCGGTGTGAGATCTTGCTGTGATTTGCCTCTCCTGCCTTCTTCCTCCCCTCCACCCGCACCCGAAAGAGGAAGATGTTTATGCCCGGGAGCTGTGCTTATGTGAGGGCCATGGCCATACATGATTAAAACAAAATGGCAGAATACAATGGTAGCAGTCTTAGATTGGGTGTGCAGGACTGACGTTTGTGCTCTGATCCTGGCGCTGGGCTGGGGTGTGAGGATGAATAATTATCATGGAGTCATGGAATGGTTTGGGTTGGGAGGGATTTTAAAGATCATCTCGTTCCAACCTCCCTGACACATGCAGGGGCACCTTTCACTAGACCAGGTTGCTCTGAGCCCTGTCCAACGTGGCCTGGAACACTTCCAGGGATGGGGCATCCACAGCTTCTCTAGGCAACAACCTGTGAAGTGCTCCAGTAGTTTTGATAAAATGCTTTAGGTAAGCCACTGAGAAAATGAATTGTGCCTTCAGAGTTTGAGCCCTTTGCAGTATGTGAAGCCTATTGCCATTTCAGACTTCTCACTTTTTAGGTAAAGAATTATGATGTGGAACAGCAACCTATGTGCATAAATTGACTTGGGAATTCTGTGGAAAACGAGAATGGAATCTTACTTTTGGTCTGTTCAATAAATGCTGTAGGAGAATTCAGCTAACATGAACTAGTAATCCTTTTTTAAAAGAGATGTCTTTTGAGTGTGAGCTTAAATTTAAGGCCATCATAAGTATGGGTTATAATAAGCTGAATATTTTGGCTAATGGCTTATTGCTCTGTGTACCTTTCAGTGTAGGATGTTTTCCAAAATGTTTGTACTGCTTGTTTAGAAGGACATATCTGAAAATTTCTTGAGAGAAACAAAAACTACTTAGTAGAAATACTTGTATATCCCAGAGCAGAATAAAAAGTTCAGTGTTGAAAATGAGCTGGTGATTTTGAGGATTTGAAAACCTTTTTCTCTTCACAATTTGAAAGTACATGAAAGACCAAGAGTTGGACTTTTCACTGGTGTTTTTAAGCAGGAGTTCTCTGGAGTGGTATGTAGTAGGACTTTGATAAGGCTGGTGGGTTGGCCACAGTATGTGCTGTCTTTCTTTTCTCCTACACTTTTATTTGGTGGAATATGATGCGAAAGAGAGCACTCTACAATGAGAGTGAGTTATATGATTGCACGTGGAAAATTTTGGTTCAAGGCACGAGGACAATTTGTGTAGGAAGCAATAAGAAGTTGGGGCAGTTTTGGTGGAGGTAGATTGATTTGTAGCATGGGAAGCAAAGTTCTGCTGTGAGTGTAACAGGTTGGCTCCACATGGGATCTCCAAAGAAACATGGAAGTTGAACTACAGGCTGGGTTGCATTTCTTTCTGTATTTTCTATCTACATCTTTGCACCTCCAGTGCTGTTTCCTCCAGGGGCAATGACATCCATATTCAGTAACTTGTAAAGCAAAGAATGTTTTTCATGTTTTCTGCTATTCTTTTGTTCTATGTTTCCATAAGTCTTAACCTTTCTCCATAAAATGAGAAAGGCTTAAATTATATTGAGTGTCATGTCTGTCTTCCATCAGGTTTGGAGAAGGAACTGACAGCAGATCCTCCTTTTCCCTGGAGAATGGACCGAGTGGTGCTGGACACCTTTTGATCTGTGAACTCCCAGCTCTGACATAACAGTGAGAAGCTTGGAATTCACTACAGTCATACAAGTTACTCCTCTTTTCTCTTCCTTCATTTTCCAAATGTGTTTCAGAGGTTGCCTAAGTAGCTTAATAGTTTTGTCAGTCTGCTTCTTTCCAAAAGTGCCTTTGTAAAATTAGTTCACTACATTCGCAAGGAAATTATGATCCAATATACCAGATTTCCCCTCCATTGCCTAAGTCATATAACATTAATGAAATTAATTATGTCTTGGTATTTTTAGTTTGTCATACAGACAGCATAAAATTAGTACTGGAGATAATCCTGTAGCGAGCTGAAATGTCTTCTTGCAGAACAACAGGATGATTTAGTGATGCTGAATTTGAAGACAGACCAGGGATCTGGTAACAAAAATGTGTGTGATTTCTATATACCTTAAATACCTACTAAACTACTGTTTAGGGCTCTTGGTTGAGATGAAAGGTTTTAATACCAGCTTGTGTGCAGAGAATACAGCAAGCAGGCTAACACCAGGATTTCAATTAATAAATTCACCCCAAGGAGATAACTGTTGCCTTAATTAGATACAGCTTCAAAGTATATGCTAAGATTTTTCCACTACAGCTTTTTATCAGTTCCCCAAGTTCAGCATGCCCTATACAGATGCTTAATTTGTATGCTGGGCCCTGTGATAAAGCTATTTCTGTCGATGAGATTCCAAAATTGTAAGCACTGATGTCAATGCAGATGAGGGTAGCCTAATTTGGTCAGGAGAGGGCTATGCCATGTAAAATCTTCTTTACATGGGCACATAAAGGCCAGTGCCAAGACTGACAGGTGTCCAGTGGGTGGCAAGGAGCTTCAGAGATAAACATTCTTGGTGGGACTGCTACCATTCTTGCTTCTTTAAGAAACAATATAATAATTGTATGGCTTTTTTCAGCATCCCTGCAGGATAACTACGTAAAATGAAAATGGAATGTAATTTTACAAATGTAAATCTTTTGAACCCTATTGAAATACTTTTTTTTCTGTGCTAGATTCTTAATTCAATTTCTGTTTAATGTTAGACTTGACAGTGAAAGTAGCATCTTGTTACCTTCCAAAATGTCATATTAAGTCTGGAGGTGAAATCTCTGTAAGAAAAATTACTTGAAAGTGGTTTTCAATTTTAGGGGGTCTTGGAATGTTGTAAATGTGATGAAGTGCACACTCAGGTTGAATAATGGGAACTCTGTACAAGGGTTTAGTACTTTTGAGAAGGCTGTAGAAGGATATTAGTTGTAGTTGAAGAAGTCCCTAAATCTTTTCCTCTAATTTTTCACCTTTCTTCTACGTCAATGCGTCAGCTGTGAAGTGTATCAAAAATGTTTGAATCTATTAATAGAACACTTTCTTTGTAGCCTGTTTCCATGCCTCCTTCCATGCCTACCCCTAGCAGGGGAGTGCAATCATATTGCATTTTTTGCCTGGGAATTTTTTCATATTAGTTTTGAGCTTGTAATTCCTCTGTTCCTTTGTCAGCTTCCTCTTTCTTATTACTGATGTATTAGAATAAAACCCATCCAAACCAAATAAAAACAAATCCTCTTTCTTTGTATCCAGGAAAATATGTCTTACACCGACATCTCTGTAATTGAAGGCTGAGCATTTTCAGTGTATTTCAGTCTCAAACACAGCAGTCTTTTCCAGTTCAGCACTGCAGACAGAAGGCACAACACTGAAAAGCTCTCTCTGTTTCAGGGTCAGCTTTATCTGTAGTGGGGGAAATGCTGAAATAAGTAGATTTAGTTTTTGATGGAAAGTGTTTGGACATAAGGATTGTTGGAACCCACATCCTGACAGAATATTAAGGAAAGGCAACAAGTGCACGCTTTACAAGTGTGTAAATGTCTGTAAAACACAAGTTGTGCATCAAAATACCTTTATTAGGCTTCATTAGCAAGCTTTTAAAGCATTCACTATAAGAAATTTGCATCTGCTACAGGTCAGTGAAGGAGCATTTGGAAATATGTCAAACAGGGTTGTATTGGTAGCTTAATAAAATAAAAGGTGGGAAGCTGTCAGTAACATATCACAGTCTGGAAAGTGAGGGAAGGTGTTGAAATGGCAAGTGTGCTGGGCTGTGGCTTGTGGAAGGCGGGTTTTCAGCTTCCTGTCTCATTAGAGCCTCTCCAGGTTTGGGGAGTGCAGCTGAAATTGGGCTGCTGAACCACCTCAGCTGAAATTGGGCAGTTTAGCCTTAATGAGCATAGGTTTTAATTAGTTTTTGGGAAAACACATTGAAGGCTAAAAGCATTTTAGAGTATGGTGGATAAGCAAGTTCTGAAATAAGTGTTCAGTACAGATTTTTCTCTAGAAAGAGCATTGTAGCAAAACCTGTAACTCCTCCAATGGTTTGGGCTTGTGTCTGGTTTTGGAGTTTGTTTGTGTGTGTTTGTTTGGGGCTTTTTTTAAACTTGAAATTTTAGGTGGTTTTTTTTTGTTGTTTTTCTTTTGTTGAGGGTTTTTTTTTGAGGTGAAAGAAGTTGAATGTAGTTGGTCAGTGTAACTTCTTAACCTTTTCTGTATTTCATAAAATATGTGTTGCTTTTCAGTTTTGTGCCTTGCATTTTTGTGAACTGCTTGGGCATGGCCAATGTGGGTTTTCTTTGAATCTCTTTATTTTTTATAAACTCTGTGATCGCTCTTTAAGATGGGTGTTATTTTCATTTGCCATCATATTACAAATGAAATACTATATTGATTTGTGTATTTGACAGCAAATTGTGTAACCAGTTTCAGTGTTTGTCCTGTGTAGTCCTTCAGCTATTTTAATGGAAATACTCACAGAATAGGAGCATGAAAGCCAGACCTGATTTATTTGGGATGTTCTGTTGCTATCTCTGCTTAATTTACAAATGTGAAACTTCCAGCCCCCCCCTTGAAATCAACATATTTTTGTGTAATGGCTATCAAGGAACCAGAAACAAAGATGATTTTATTGCTGCCTTTTTAATGCTTAGCATACTTCTGGAGCTTTAGCCTATGCTAGTGTGCCTGGGGAAGTGCTGAAATGTTTGGGCGTTTGTATTTGTTGGTTTTGGTTTGTTTTTCTGTGGGAATTATTAAAATTTTTTACATCAGATTTGAAAATTAAAAAACCTTGCTTATATACCTACTTATAGTAAACGGAAGCTTGGTTGCTTGGGGAGTCTTGAGAGGTGTCAGTATTTTAATTTTGTGTAAACTGCTCTTCAAATGCTTCCTACAAGTGAATTGGAATGTGTGTGAAGGGGTTAAAAGTAGCTTTTGGCAGTGCTGGATTAGAGAAAACTTGCTAGACAAGAACCAAGGCTTAGAGGAAGGTTGGCCCTCAGAGCTGTGGGAGATTACCCATCACTTAGTCAAATAGAAGCTCGTAGTTGTTTTTATTAATTTTATTTATTTCTGTTTCATTTTCACCTGTGAGTGCGAGCAAAGCTTAGGGAGCCAGTCAGAAGGAGCAGCCCACACTGTCCCTGCCTCTGTGCCTTTCAGCCTTCTTTCCTTGCCCTGTGTTGCCTTCTCTGGCTCCATGAGACAGACACATCTGTGGAAATTCATACATAGAGCTGCTGTCTGGGTGGGCCTGGGTGGGCCTGGGTGGCTTCCTGTGCTCCCCCTTTCCACACAGACGCTTGTGGAAGCTTTGAAGCTGCCCAGGTGAGGTAGTAGTGTTCATAGATGGATCAAAGTGACTGGGAAAGCTTCTCTCCAAGGAAAAGAGCTTGAGCCTTGAATGTAGAAGACACACTTGTTGTGTTCTTTGTGTCTTCTGTAGATAATTTATGAAGAATTATAAGATGCAACTTCTGTGACTTAAAATTCTGTAATTTTCTTTTCCAGTGTTGTGATGTGTTCTGTGAGATTCTAAACTCAATGGTTTTTATTTTGGTTCCCAGTTAAATATAGCACAGTAAAATAATCTTTCACTGTTCAAAGGATGTGCTTTAGAAATAGAACATAAATGTTTTATTTCAAAATCTAAAACATTGGTAGCTTTTCTTGTCACTTATTACTGTTCATCTGTTTTCCCTTCCATAGCCAGGTTACTTGCACTATGAAGTATGTGGGAATTGAAATGACGCTTTATTTGCCTCCATTATACCACTCAGTCTTTGATGAAGGTGTATTAGCAGTGAAATACAGTAACTCAGAGCAGCAAAATGCAACTTCTCACATCTCACCTTCAGAAGTCTGTCTGTACTGGATGAATTGCAGCCTTGAGACCCGGATAGAGCTTTGTCCTGTGACAATGGTGCCGTTTTTTAACTCTTCAAAGTCACAGATGAAGGCATTTTTACTGAACTGTGGAACTGGCCCAGTTTCTTGCTGTGCAGCAGACCTTTTGTGAATGAGCAGATGACAGGATCTGCAAGAAAGTGTGGGCAGATAGAGGCTGATGGAGACCAGTCCTGGCTGAGCATCTGTGTGAGTGTGCTAAGGTGGTTTTGTCCAAGGTGATCAGCCTTACTACATCCAACAATTAAAAATAAATATTTCTTCAATAACACATGACAAATACATCCATATAGGCTGTCATCTTTTTATACTTTTTTTATTTGTTTGTTTCTTAAAAGAGGGTTTGGTAAATGTGGAGTATAACTTCCTTCCAAAATCTCCTCTCTGAAGAGAAGCAGAAATCTTG
Source organism: Sakesphorus luctuosus (assembly GCA_013396695.1). Classification (NCBI taxonomy): domain Eukaryota; kingdom Metazoa; phylum Chordata; class Aves; order Passeriformes; family Thamnophilidae; genus Sakesphorus; species Sakesphorus luctuosus. The sequence goes on from VWZD01001711.1 coordinate 855,343, forward strand.
GTTCAGTGGATTTAAAAGCCCTAGAATGCAACAGTAAGTAAACATCTTGTGAAAACAGGTGTCTGGATAAAATAGAGAAAGACTATTGTGTTGTAGAACTTCAGTTAATCTTCTGATGATTTTGTTTTACATAACAAAGTAAATTTCAGAGCTTCTACAAAGAACATACCATTATACATTTAAATAATATAAATTGGATTTTTGTTGCTGTGCCAGTTTGTACCATATAACACTTGTTATGAAAACACATCTAGCCAGAGAACTGTGACAGAGGCACTGAGAGTGTTCTAACGTGTGGTGCAAAAGAAGAGTTTTAGAAAGAAGTAATGTGTTTCTAGATGTTTAAACTATGTAGGGAAATTAAAAATGTGTTCTAACCCATCTGTCAGCTTACATAGGTCTGTTTTTAACTTTTTGAGTGTTACATGTCCATTTCTGTTAACCTGCAAAATCATGAAGTTGCACAAATAAGATGAAAGGTTTAAAACAGCTGTCAGAAAAAAGCCATGTTTAATAATGTGCTTTCTTTGGCAAAGATTTATGTGATTTGTTTATAAAATATAGACTATCTCTTACCCCTTTGGGAAATGCAGTACACACAGGATGATCCCGATAGTCTCTATTTCTGCACAGCAGTAGCAATAGAAAACTTAGAGAATAGGTGATGGTGCAGAAATACAAGTTTGTGGCTTCCTTTCATTCACTGAGTTTGTCTTTTCTAACGGGGCTTTCTTTTGTTTTCAGTCTTGCTGAGGACTGAAATGGAAGGTTTCTAAAACTAAAAAGTGGCCTTTAAGGATGTGTCTAAATGCCACCTTATGGATCTGTAGCCATCCTTGACTTTCAAAGTTCGTGTTCTGGAGTTCTAAGCTCTTGGTTTAAGATCAACCAGCCTTTTGAGTTTAGGTGCAATGGTGAATTTATATGTGGTCATGAAGGTGCATTTTGCTGACTTCCTTAAATTTTTCATGTTTGCTTATTGCTTGCCAGCTGATATGTAGCCTTATGTGATTGAATAACTATTCCTGGAGGTGTATAAAAGATCTGTAGATGTGGCATTTGGGGTTGTGGTTTAGTGGTGGGCTCGGCAGTGCTGGGTTAATGGTTGGACTTGATGATCTTAAAGGTCTTTGCCAACCTAAATGATTCTATGATTTTGTTAATAAGCAGCTAGAATTGTTGGAATCTTGTACCTAGTTGCAACATAGGCTAACATGGCAAATCATTTAAATAAGAAGCTGAATTGAAAGTAAAATGGTTTGATAACTTTTTAAGTTAAGACAAGCAGAAGTAGCATTTGTAAAAGTTGGTTGTTGTGTGTATATTGTCAAATTCTAAAAGGTGTGTTCTCAGTATCCACCAAAATAATGGTGTATTTTCCTCTTTTGTTCCCTTAGTGCAGTGTTTAGTGGCTGGGTTGGTTGCACACTTGTAGCAAGAGTACCATTTAATTATTCTTTGTTGGTGAAGTCTGCTGGAGCGAGAGATCACACATGATATATAATGAGACAGGGAGAACAGCAAAGAAGAGGTAGAAGTGAGTTGGGAGCTGTGGTTTCTTTCACCACATGTTGATGAGTCTGTAAATGATGGGCTTACTCTGCTGTCATTACATGCTGTTGATATAAATACAGTTAAGTTGCCTGAGTGATCCATAGCAAGTAATAGGCCAGTCAGGAGTGTATCCCAGATATCAGTGGGCCATAAACTTCTGTTCTGTGCCTGTTCTGGAAGGGGGTGTTGGAAGGGCAAAGGAGATCTCTCTTCTGGGCCAGGTGTACAAGTGCATGCAAATGAAATAAGGTCAGTCTGGCAAGCAGGAGTGATCAGCAGTAGGCCTTAAACTTTAGCATAAAAACTCATGTGGTGATGGAGGTCTGTGAAGGCCTGCAGCATTTACACAGGAGTGTCATGTGAGACCCAAAAGTGTCTGTGAAATGTGGCACTGTTTCTTCAACTCTGGATTTCCTGTCGGGGCTATTGAAATGGTTTTTTTGTGGGGTGGAACATTTTAAGACAGTTCTGGACATACAGTAGATACTGAGGTTTGTAAAGTAACCTTGGGTCATTCTTCGGGGCTGATGAACTTCAGTAAAATAAAACAAAATAGAAAAGGATTGGAAGAGATGGGTATTTAGAAATGTGCAAGTAAAACTGGGATCCAGTATTTGATATTTCAAACAATGGAGTACATAATAGGAAATAATGGGATTTCACATGGAGCCTTGCAGATCTCTGGGAGTGTATATGGAAATAATTGGATCCTTACAAATCACCATGTCATATTAATGGGGAACTACCTTGAATCAGTAGAAACTGGTCCCTGCGATCCCAGTTCCACAGTGAGGGCAAACTGGTATCTGTAGTAATTTTATTACTGGAATCTTTGTAACAACTGTTACAAGACCCCACGTGCTTTCTGCTGTACTGATAATTGTTTGTCTTGCAAGGAATTGCACAGAAGAGTTTGCTCAGCAAATGCAAAAGTTGTAGTGAAACTTGCCTTTGGCTTAGATGTATCTACAGTGCTGCATATCATAGAGGTTACATTAAAGTCATTGGGATATTTACAAAGATATCTATCTTTGTTTGGAAATGGTAAGAGGCAGCAATTGCACTTGTCCCTTTAAGATGATGGTAAGGACAGAGGAACTAGATGGTATTCTATAGTTGAGTGTTAATTCCTGTAAATTTTGCCTTATGAAACATGATCCCTCTGCAGGCATTGAGAAAATGGATTTTAGAAAAACTGAAAAGGAATTTGCTAAAAAGCAGGGAAGAAAAAGAGAAGAAGAAAACAAAACAGCCTGAGGAACTTTGTTAAGTTTTTAAAATACAATGCAGTGTATGATAGCTGTTGTTTCTGGTGTGTGTCTTAGTTTGAAGATAAAGCTGAGACTGATAGTGATGTCACTGATGGCACTCGCAGAACTGAGGAAGTATTACAGGTACTATGTTAACACAGAGGGAATTTAGTAGTGCCTTATTTTTATGTAGTCTTCTACCTGAGGGTTTACTGTACTTGTTAATTTCTTGCTCGTATTTGTAAAATGTCATTTCTTTCACCTTGGAATTGTTAATGGATTATTCAAGGCAGTACTTTCCCCAAAAGAAGCACTTTAGCTTCTGTGTTGATTTCTTACACTTCTTAAGCAAACCAGTGCACTTTCTGGTCTTATTCTGTCCTCAAATTCAGAATCGTATTTCCAAAACAGTCTTTCCATTCCCAAGCCATAATTAAAACAAATAGTGCTGTAGTGGTGCCTAACAGATGGGCAAATGTTTTCATTTCAGTGTGCTGGTATTAAACTTATGTAAGAGACAGCAGCTTTAAGAAAAGTTTCAGTAAGATGAGGCTTCTTACTTAAACCGTTTAATGGTGGAAGACAAAAGAGGAGAGGATGATTACTCTGTATAGCTGTGGTTTCTAAGGTAATGTGTTCGTGAAACTGGCGGAAGAAAGTCTTGCTCCGTGCACTTGGGGGAAGACCATCCACACACTCCAAGAACACCTTCCTGTGTTTTGAGAAAGGAAAACAGAAGACTTGTCAGGGATTGAAAATAGTGGTGACAGAGAGAAATGCTTGACCTTTCAAAGAGTATAAGGCTATTTAGGTTAGAGTTTTATTTGGAGGAGACTTCAGTCTTGAAGCAAATAACCTCATTGTTCCTGTTTATTGTGCCCATTTGTTTTGTTTTCCAGAGTGGTTTTGGTGTGTGCTAACTTGGTTTCTTCCAAAAGAAACAAAATGGTTCCACTCCTTGTGTGCACCAGTCATGCTCTAATCCTTACTAGGGTTGTACAGGTTTGGTCATTTATTGAGTCATTTTTTGGCAGCTTTGAACCTCCTGTGGTAGAGTCTGGTTAAGAAAGTTTGAGTTAATATGGCCTTAAAAAAAAAAAAAGGGAAGTCCTGCGCTTTGTATAGTATAGGTGTAAAGATCTCGGCAGCAACTGTGTTTTGATCTGCTCCAGTTGTGCCAAACTGTTACTGCAAATGTAGCCTAATGCCCCATTTGTTGTGGGTTTGTTTTTTAAAATTAACATCTGACTGGTGGTGACTAATTGTCGGAGTGTTTTAACCTTGTCAACTGTTTGGAGGTGGTAATGTTGTTTTTAAATCTCGCTCTGTGACAGTTCGTGCTTTGGGTGGAACTTGACAGACCTTTAGGTAAGTGCTGCATTCATTAAGTGAGGTAACAGAAGATCCATTCTGAGTGTTCTTGCTGCCTGTGGTCTTGATCTGAATGGTCTTCAGGGGAATGAGGTGGGGGCACCAGAAGATACATGTCTGGAATGCAATGGTACTGTAGGAATTCACAACTGGGGCTGTCAGCATAAATACTGGGAATGATAATATAAAATAACAGAATCCTATCCCAGGTACCAAATCTGCTCCTTCATTCAGTAAACATCTGTCCCCTTTTCCTATGGATGGGAGGAAATTTCTCAGTGCTAAAGTTTGTGATCTGTGCTAACTTTTGTGGTTTGTGTGCATATTGGAATTTGCAATTGATCTTTTTGAAATAAAAAGTTGTATGAAGAGCAGAATATTTTCAGTTACTCAACTTCATCCTTTTACAGTCCTCAATATCCCACACTATTCTTTTTTTCTCTACCTCTATAGCTCCTTTTTTCCCCAAAAAACTATTTAAGATTTCTTTGTATTTCTGAAATGAAACATTTTTGTCAGCTTAAAATCACAGTAATGACAATGAATCTCAAAGCTGTACCAAGCACGTAGCACCACTTGGCTGCCAAGTCAGTGCTCTTGGAGGAAGTTAGTCTGCTTTCCAGCCCTGGGAAATGCTAGGGAGACTGAAGCCAAGTTCAACCCTTGGAGCAATGAAACGAAGCCACGTGCCTGTTCCAGTTCAGGTACGAGTGTGAGTGGCAAGAAACGGTGTGAAGGATGGCCTGGTATTTATTGGACAAAAGAAGAGGTTAGAGAATGATGATTGGTTTCAATGATTGCACATATTCAGTGCATTAACTTTCTTTCATTGACATTATTTGTAGTACGTTGCTCTAAAAACAATTTGGAAGTATGTTTTGAAGTGCAGTTCATAACAGTTCTCCAGGCACCTCAGTTGGTTAAAATTTGGTTGTAATAATGCCAAGGTCATGGATTCAATCCCCTGTGTGGGCCATTGACTTGAGTTGGACTCGATGATCCTTGCGGGTCCCGTCCAACTCAGAATAGTCTGTGATTCTGTGAAAGTCTCTGTGAACTTGTGAATATTAGCTGTGGTGGAATCTGCTGGAAACAGGCTCTTCATAGCATTTGAAGGCAAGGCAGTATCCTAAATTACCTGAGGTGTTTTCATAGAATCATAGAATCGATTGGGTTGGAAAAGACCTCCGAGATCATCAAGTCCAACCCTTGGTCCAACTCCAGTCCATTTACCAGATCATGGCACTCAGTGCCACGTCCAATCTCAGGTTAAAAACCTCCAGGGATGGGGAATCCACCACCTCTCTGGGCAGCCCATTCCAGTGCCTGATTACTCTCTCTAGAAAGAATTTTTTTCTGATCTCCAACTTCAATTTCCCCTGGCAGAGCTTGAGCCCGTGCCCCCTTGTCCTATTGCTGAGTGCCTGGGAGAAGAGACCAACCCCCACCTGGCTAGAACTTCCCTTCAGGTAGTTCTAGAGAGTGCTGAAGTCACCTCTGAGCCTCCTCTTCTCCAGGCTAAACAACCCCAGCTCCCTCAGCCTCTCCCAATAGGACTTATGATCCAGTCCCTTCACCAGCCTCGTTGCTCTTCTCTGGACCTGCTCCAGCACATCAATATCCTTCCTGACCAGTTTTGACTGCTGGAGTTTGATCCTGCTGTCTGGTACACTTTGCTGTATTAAAACGTGATTAAAGGATATAACCGTGGTGATTTCTCTGGCGTGTATGAAGGTGTTATCCCTTGCCGTGTCCCGGTGCCGAGCGCGGCGCTGGCGGCGGGCGGAGCGGGGCGGAGGGAGCGGACGGGGCAGCCCCGGCGGGCCGGGCCGGGCCATTCATCGCTGCGCTGTCAGTGACGCTGCCCCGTCACGTCCCGTCCCGTCCCGCCGCTCGGAGTGCAGCACTGCCCGCCGCTGGGGAGAGCATGCTCCGGCCGTCCGGGGGATCCAATGGGAATTGCACTGATCTGGTGCTTAGCTCTGATCCTTATCAAATGCATTACTTCTAAGGTAGGCTGTTTTATTGCTCTGTTTTGACTGACTGGGTTTGTAAGTAGCCTGAGAGAAAACAAGTCATTAGGAACTTCTAGTGCTTATTTTTCTTTTTTCAATCTAATCTGTTTTGGAAACACATCATTCGTCGTTAGAGATTGTGTTTCCTAAGTGTTCGTACATGATTTTGTAGCTTTTGACTTTTCTCTGCCTTGAGGTGGGAAGAGTGGGTTTGTGGCAGTGCCAGGTGGGAGACGGGAAAGGACGATCTGAAATGGCTTCTGAATGGCAGAGGTTTGCTCGCCTCTGATACGAACAGAGCTTCAATTTGATAGCCCTTTAAAGGCTTTGTGAAAATAAGGAAAACCAATTTTAAACATAGTGAGAATAATACAAATTAAAGTATTTGGCTTCCTGGACAGGATATCCTTTTTGTATTGTTGATTTCAGAGTTGTGGGAGTAGAAATACCAGTTTTGTTTGCTCGCATGAAGTATGGACTGCTTTGCTTACTTTGTTTGTAGCCTTTCCATTTGAGATCCCTGTGTTTTGAAAAATGCATGCTAATGTTAGACAGGATTAAGGGTTCCTACTCTCTCATTCTAAAGAACATACGTATCCCCATAATGCCTGTTGCCCTAGTAAATACAGATGAGATTGGTACCTGGAGGTGAGACCAGGGTCATCTTGGCATAGCTCACTGCCTAATCTGAATAAAGCTGGAATAAATTTTAGTATTGTGAAGAAGAGCCAAAATCATTAGAGAGAATGAGAGAAACTGAAAAAAAAATCAGATAAAATCAGAGCTCATGCATTCATATATAGACAGATTTTTTTTAATTGATACACACTCCTAAAATTTTTGTACAATTAACAGGAAAATCTGAGCAAGCATGAATTTGAATTTCTGAAAACAGGCTTTGCCAGGTATCCATACCTGTGCTCGTCAGTCACTGCCAGTAACACATTTCTAAGTTTAGTAAAGGCAAAAATGGTCAGGCTTTGTTGGTAGCACTTCTGGCAACTCTTGTCACATCAAGAAAAAAATCAGGATACCCAACTGATGTTCACTTGTGACTGAGGGCAGATTCCAAATGCTGCCAGAGTTTTACAGCCCATGTGCTGGCCTTGTACATCATCCACATACTACTGATGTATTGTCAAACTGCTGTTTTTTTGGAACTTGATATAAAAGCCTGCTCCAGGGTTATGTCAAATCCAGTTTGGTAAAAGATTATTTTAAGGTGGGAAACACAGGAATTCCAGATAGCTGACACAATACAGTTAGGTATAAAAACCTCTGCTACTTATGGTTGTGTTTTCACATGTGCCAGTGGTTGTTTCTTTTAAAGAATTATTATTTTTTTAATTCATCCAATTACCATATTTTGCTCTGGCCTTTGTGTCTTCTTGCTATTCTGATTTAGTTTCTAAAGGCAATGCCTCTGTGTGTTTCTGTCCTCACCTAAGTCAATCACTTTGCTTTTTTTTGGCTATACTTTCTGATCAATTGTCAAGCTTTTGCTTGGTTTATTTTTGTTAAAACTTGAATTTTTATGTTGATAAATCTTCATGTGACTCTTACGATGCTGTATAATATACATCTAAGTTATATATGAGAGAATGGCTTGCAGGTGCTTGTTAGATGGATGTATCACTAACTTTGCCATTCAAGCCATAGCTAAGTTTAAAAATGTTGCCATCTGTCTTGGGAGGGGATCACGTGAAACAGCTTTACATGGAAGAAATATTAAAATTATCACATTCAGATATTTGAAGGCAGTTTGTGTTTCTTATTGCTGATTAATATTACCTTCCTGAAATTCAACCACATTATCTTATTGCTGGTTTGATAAACTTTAAAAGTACTGCTTTGAACTCCAGTGATGTGTTTAAATAATAGTAGTAGGACCACTTTGCAGTGACTTGTCTGATTCCAGTGGCAGTTTAAGTGCTTTAATTGAACATTTTCCAGTGCTTTAGTGAGTAAAAACGTGGTGATGGACAACTTGTGGAAAACTCTGGATTTTGTGTTAGCATGTAACTTTTAATTACTTGAAATAATTCTAAGAATTGTGATACATGACAGTCTTGCTTTTAAAATCCAGTAATAGTTGGAGAAATAAGATCTAGTTAGTCATTCTAGGAACTTCTAGTTGATAAACTATGTTAAATAATTTCAAAGTGTGTGTGTTTGAGGCACTATCACCAGTCATTTGCAGTTGCCATGATACAAGTTCTCCAAACTTGCTTTCAGATAGAGCAGTTGAGAACAATCTGCTGATAGTTGGGCAAAGAACCTGGACAGAAAAGTCAAGTAGCTGTCCTCTGTCTTTTCTTTCCCAGCTTCTGAATAAATAACTGAGTTGCAAAGTGAGGGTTGTGTACACCATCAAAAGGCATGGATGGGTCTTTCTGATGGGCAGTACCGAGTTTTGAAGGCCAACAGCTCTACCAGGATTTGTTACAGGATGAGACCAGCAGTTGTTTCACTTGACAGTCCAAGAGCTGACTAGCTGGCACTTGCCAAAATGAAGTGCCTGACAGTAATGCTGGTGCTCTGCTTTGAACAGGATTGGGGAGTCCGTGTGATAAAACTGATACATCAATGGAAACGTTTCTGTTTGACACAAACAGCAGCAGGTGCTCCGTTTCCAGGCGGTACATGCATGTGCTGCACTCCCAGCATCACTGAAGCGGTTTCCCTTTGAAGATGTATCTGTGTGCTATTTTGGCAAGTAGTTCCTATTGCATGGCCTTTAATAACTTCCTGCACTCTATGAAAAGATGTTCAGAAAGATCAGACTTAAATCTAACTTCTGGCAGATACTCCTTTGCACGTTTTTGCAGAGTCCTTGTATCATTGTTATTCTTAAGGATTAATGAACTTCCTCTGTACTTTGAAATCCTTTCATTCACTTTCCACAAGTATGTCACAAAATAAAGGAGAAATGAATGCTTTTTTTCCTGTCTTGCCCTTTGGAAGACTGAGAGATACTCTAATATGAAATTGAAGTTTAGGTGAGGTTTTTCAAAGTGGAAGTCCAGTATAAATAACTCTTCCCTGTCATTTTTTGACATCCGTCCTCACTGCTAAAGCAAAACTGCCCACCCAGTGCAGATGGCTGTGCTCATGTCTGGAAAGGAGCAGAGCAGCTGAGAACCTCACCTAATCATTTGAGGAATTTGTTGAAACATTTGGAGTCCAGCAGACATTCCCACTGACCAAGTCGTCCTTGTGCTTGAAAAGGGAACCTGCTTAACACATTAGGATTGTTTTAACTTTGAACACTACTAATTCTGTCTGCCTGTTGGAACGATGCGTATTTGTTTGATATTTGTACAGAGGGTCAATATTGTTATTAACAGGTACAAAGCTTCAGGTACACCAAAGAGATGGCAGAGATTTAGAAGTAAAATTTTATGCTAAATGGGTTTAAAGTATCAGCAATAACATGATATTTTGAAGTGCCAGAAGTCACTCCGTGAAGATTTTAGCTGAGGTTTCTGTAGGATGATACAGGCATGGGCTACTGGTCATCTCAACTGTGTCAATAAGGTAGATTTTTAGGTTAAGTATAGTCTTGATGTAAGTTTAAGGTTAAATATGGTCTGTGTGTAGGCTACAGAGCGTGGACCTGTGATTAGCCGTGAGGAGCATGGCATATTTGGTCACTAACAAGGGTAAAAGCTCGATGATTAAACTGTTTGAACAATCGAGTGCTCTACAGTAACTTCAGTTTTTCAAGACCCATTTACCTTCCCGCTTGTGAATTTGCTGCCTGTGTCAGTTCACACCTCAGCAGGAGCTGATGCTTTAAATGTGGTCTTTGCTAGATTTAAATACTGGAATCTGGGCAGTGTATCCTAAGGAATGACACACAGGTTCTCTCTTTTGAGTCCTTTTTCCTTGTATTTTTCTAGAGTAGAGTAGGGGGTGGTTTAATAAGTACACTGTTGGTTTAGGTTGAAGTGGGAGAACAGGTGATACACCTCAACTTGCAGTAGGTTGTGTGTTACCTGTTTGCAGTGTCAGCTGGCACAGAGCAATCCGTGCCTGGGTGAGCACAGTGTGATTTAATTTACTTACCTACTGCAAGTAGCTAAAAGACCTCTGTGCTATTAATTCCATCATTTGTCTCTGACTGCTCGCCACAGTGCTCCTAACTCTTTGTGTCTCCCTTCCTGACCATTTACCACCCATCCTTTATCTGTTGATGGAACTTGCTAATAAGTGTTTTCCTCTTATGTATTTTATTTAACAAATTTCAATGAATGAGGTATCTTTAGGACCTCTACACTGAAATTGTCCTACTGTTTGTGAAGTATTACTAGTGAAGTTTGCACAGTTAATTGTCTCTCTTTTTCCTTGGGAAACCAAACTTTGAAAGGTAATTTTAAAATATTTGATTGTTCAAGGATTCCTATGAGATCTTTCAGAGTCCTTGCTGAACAAAATCACTTGTCTGTATAAGCAACTAGTTTATGTTCCTAAAAATGTACTTTGTGTTTGATATCATACATAGATGTGCTACTTTATACCGCTTTATCTAGTGAATAATACTTTAGATTTTAGAGAACAAGCAAGATTTTAGGACCAACACATGAAAAGGATTGATTTTTCAGGAAATTTTTGCATATTGTTTTTCTTCTTGGAGACTGTTGCTCCAGTTGGGCATGGGTCTTGTAGCTGCGTGTGTGCTTAGCTTTCTCCTGTATTGGATTACAGAACTGTACTGGACATGTCCAGAAATCTGTGATAGACAGGTGCAAATTGCAAGTTAGCAGTAAATTACATCCCTGATTGTGCCTAGTCAGTGATATGAAATGTTCCAGGCTACTGAAAATATATTCAGCTGAGATTTGCCAAAACTTGAAGGTGTGTTATATGAAGAAATTTGAAAACGTTAGTGGGAAATTGGCCTAATTTCTGACTGATGAGTTCCATTTCTGCCTTTCCTATAAGGACAGACACACTGCTGTGAGAAATGCTGTACATATTTTGAGAAGTTATTTGCATGGTTTATGATCTTCCAAGGAAATGCAGGACAAAAGCTAAGACAAGACAGAAGTGCTCTGTAGAGGGCTGTTCCTTGTAGTCTTTACAGTAGTGGTTATCATTGGCCCCCCTTTGGATCCAGGTCTTTGGTCATTTCTGTAATTAAATATTAAGCTTACTTTTTTGGTAAAACTTCTCTGACTTCAAGTGTAAGGCTTTCTTTTTTTGTTTTAGCATAAAAAATAATAAAAACATTGTGTAACTTACAAGTTTGGAGTCTTACCATCACTTGTACAAATTGCCATGATAGAGGCTTTTCATCTCTGTTTTCTTCATGTTCTTTCTGTTTGTTCTATAGATAAACACATATAAGCAATTCTGTCTTTTTCACCTTTCAAGAAACTTTATTTAATTTTCTTTCTTTAAGAATTATTTTCAATAACCAGCATCTGTTTTTTTCTCTCCTAACATGGTTTGATTTCTCATCTTTTGAACTTACACATTTTCAGGCTGTCGTGTGTCTCTGATAATAGTGTTGTTCCTGCTGCACAGGTGAAAAATGAGTGGTTGTGTTCACCACCAGGTTATCTTTTATCTGAAGTTCTCAAGGGGATCTGCTGACTCTTTGTGGCACTGAGGACTTCACTGTCCTCAGTGTAAGAAAGAAGTGTGGTGGACAGGGAAAAGTCATGGGAGTGTCTAATGTGCACACTGCCCGCCCTGACACTGAACTGTCAGAATGGAGGTCTAATTGTGATAGTGATCCTCCAATCTCAGGGTTAAAAAGTACTCCTAATGAAGGCCCTAGGTCTGAGAAGGTGGGCACATCACAGTAAAGGCAAGATCTGAGGCTGGGTGCTGGGCCAAGCCAAGCTTTGAAGACTGTATGGGGCCTGTGTTGTGTAGCAGTGAGAACATCCCTCCTGTTTTCAGCTGTTAGAGGGTTGGTTTACCACCATGTGGGAGATTTTCTGGGTTACAACCATCCCATTAGCTGAATAGGTGTGAAACATACATCCCTTGTGTAGGTAAGAAATACAGTTTATATGGGAGTGTCTCATGTTGTACATGGATAACTTGATGAGTCTTTTAGACTTCTTTCGTCAAATAATAAATACTATTTGGTTGTTTTCTGTAAAACATCTTTGTGTATTCTTGCTTCAGTGGTACCTCGATTTGCCTACAGAAAGTACTGGGTAGAATGAAAGTAGCCTGTGGCAGCCTAGGACTGCAGAAATGCTGTCACTGGAATTCTTTTGCTTCTTTTAAAATTACTTTTATCTTTGAAAGATGGAAATACCCCATAGGTAAAAGTAAATACATAACTAGGAACTGCAAGTGTTTGTTTCAAGTATGTCATTCTAGAAGCCAATGAGAAGCACTTTTTTGTGTCTGTGAAATTTTGTTGTGCATTTTTTTTATTGTGAGGAATGATTGAGGAACATCTGCGAAGAAATCTATGGGTTGGGGGTTTTTCCCACACTCTCCTGTTTTTCATAATCTCTTCACTACCAATTCCTGTTCTTCCTTTGTCCCCACTTAAATCAAAATCAGTAGATAATGTATTTGAAAGATGCATTTTGCAGGAAAGATGCAAGATTTCTAAAATTAATTTTGAGAGCTAAGTTGAAAACGGTCAGTTAATACTTTATTTTCATTTCAATTTAAAAATTGTTTACTTCTGACGTACATAAAACACCCTTTTTCTTTTTGCAGAGACGTGGAGCAATTTCCTATGACAGCTCTGATCAGACTGCCTTGTACATTCGTATGCTAGGTAAGCATACCAGTTCCTGTATTGCAAAGTTCTAACGTTTGGGATTGATTTAAATAATAACTTTTTATTATTTGTGTTGAATTCGTAAACTTATCATTCTCTTTCTCCTGGATAGCAGTTTGGGTAGATTCTTTAGAAGAGTTTGGGTTCTTTTGTGTTGACTAGGGTTTTTTGGTTGTTGGCTTTTTAGTTTTCTTTTTTACCTAGTTAACTGTTGTGTTGGATATTTTATTGCTATATTAAAAAAGAAGAAGAAGAAGAAGTAGAGAAGTTCTCATAATTACCCTGATGTGCTTGGTAGAAGTTTCCTAAACGACTTACGATTGATCTTTATTTCTGTGATGGAATTCACCACTTCTGCATGGCATCCTTCTGGTTAAAGCTGTAGCTTATTGTAAGAGCTACCTCCCATTCTTAAAAACTTCAGTATGGAGGTTACAAAAAGCTCAAGGTGTCCCTAAAACAATAATAGGATTTTAAGCAATATTTTTCTCATTCATCTTAGGAGGTGACTTGGAAAGGGAAAGGACACATGACATGGCCAGTAGTTCAGTCAGCCTAAAAGTGTTTCCATAGTAGCAACAAGAGAAAGGGTAAAGCCAAATTGAAAAGAAAGCACAGTACTGGGAGGGGAAGGCACCCAGAGGAGCCCCTCTGTGATAGGCACTTGTTGAGAGGAGAAAGATGCAAAGCTCTCACAGATCTGGCTGCCGGATCCGGTAGTTCCGCACCTCTCTGGAGGCTGCTGGTGGTGCAGATGGCACGGCGACTGTGTGTGTGCTCTGAGTCTGTTTCACAGCAAAATGATGCCACTTAATTTAAGCCATCTTGAGCTATGAGTTTGTGTTGAAATGGACTGTGAATGCTTGCAGGATGTCTCACACAGCTCAATGAACAACAGATAGTGATTACAAATTCTTCACCATCTCCAACTCAATCAGCCAGAACATGTCTTTTTATGCCCTGAGTCTTCCGTGTATTTGGATATTGTACATGTTCAAGTCCCCAGAAATTCATAACTGCATTGTCTGTGGATTTAGAGTTGTAAGCTATATATTTAGAGTTGTAAGCTCATGTACACATATGTGTATTTGAATTTATAGTCCTAACCTACACACATGGGCATGTGCCTGCATGTTTACATAAAAATCCAATCTTGACTTCACATCTTCACATTTTTGTTATTTCAATTACTTTGATTTTTTACATCTGTGAAGTTGTTTATACTACAGCACTGACTGTCTACTGAAGGAATTTTTTTGATTGGAGGATTTAATTACTTTGGAGATTTGTCAAGAGGAGGACAGAAGATGCTGGCTTTTAAATGTTTACTGAAAAAGCTACTGGGGTTTTTGTTGTTGTTGAAAGTAGTTTTATTTTGCCTTCAAAACTTAAAATGAAGTAGTTAGGCCCATCATTTCCACAGAAGAATTTGTGATAATGCTCAAGTCATTCTAGAGGGAAGCAAAGGATGACTTCTGTAGTTTTTGGTATGTACACCTGAACTGAGGGAGAAATCTCATTTGTCTTGAAAATCTTTCACTATACTCATAGGCAGAACTGGAAAATATTAAACACGATGTTAAGTAAATTAAATTTTCTTCTCACATTATAGTTAATTATTACACTGTGTGATTTGTGCTTATTCTGAATAGCATAACTCTTGCTTGCTAGCATAACTCATCGTGCTGTGCTAACTTCAGTGGGGGGAGGAGGGTACCAACAAGCAAACAAAAAATTGCTCTCTGGATATTTCTATCAATATGATAAATATGTAATATTTTCTCACGTGTAAGAGATCTCTTGGTTTTCCCAAATGCTGTGTACACTGCACAGATTATCAACTATATACATGTTTATTACTTCTATACTTGTGAATGGACTGTAAAAAAGACCAGCCTGAAAGCTGAACAGTTGGACACATCAGTATGTAGAAACATTCATACCAGAGTAGATTCGAGAGTTAATACACTCCGTTGGCATTTTCTGCAAGAAATGTGAAGCACTGCATTTCCTACAGTATTGTGAGGGGGTTGGTTTTGTTTTATTTCTCTTAGTACACTTAAGCAGAGTGAGCTATAAGGAATCCTCAGCTGCAACTTGATGGGAAGTTAGGCACAGGCATGAGAGTTTCTGCCTTTTACTTCATTGGTTATTATTGCATACGGATTATATCTGCTAATAAAATGTACCTTGATAAGGCGTTTGTTTTAGCAGGCCAAAATATAAAGCGAAGGGTTTCTGGGGTACCTCCCTCTGCCTCTGTTCAGCTGTGCTGGCTGTAGAGTTGCTTCACTTAATGTTTTTAAGCTGTTAGACAGGGAATGCAATGGCAATTCATTTACACCCAAGTAAGCAGGAATTCCTGTGGTATAGCAGTGTTGCCAGGCTCCATTTAAAAGATCAAATTTTAGGGCTACACAAAATAAACAACTAACTCTTAACTGTCTTTGTCAGTGTGTCAATATAAACAAACAGCATTGACTGTAATGACTCATCTGTCATACGCCGTTCCCAAAATATACACTAAGCCACTCCCAAATGGCTTATTTACTATTTTAAAATATAGATACAGATGCAGCATTGTAGAATTTTTCATTTAAGACCTTGGAAGGGCTAATACATCTGCATCACCTCAGCTGCTTTTCCCAGCAACTCAGGAATTCTCAAAATACCTTGTAAGCGCTTCTGTGTAATCTTGTTACTTTCTTGATTTTTTTTTTCGTCTTATTTGCTTTTCTGGTTTCTTTTTCTTGTTGTTTTCAATTGCCTGAAAGATTTGCTACTGTGCATGGGGTAGAAAGTGTGGGGCACTGACTGCCTCTATGTGTGAGCGTGCACCTCTCAACAAAAACAGGAGCATTTTACCCTCCGTGGGAGGTCTGGATCACTTCAAATAGGAGACGTTGGAGGAAAGCTGCTCTGTGATGCAGATACACGCTCTTCTCCAGGAGCAGTTACGTTTGCTTTAATTCTGGCATATTCAGCTGACCTGTCATCTATTTCTCCAACAAATTTAATAGGAACTTTACTCTGTGACGCTAGTAATTCTTTCTGGAAATCCTGCTCTTCACAACTTCATGGCTTTGACTTGAGTGCTTTGCCTTGAGGTGGCTGTCGTAATTTCTGCTCCCAGCTGTCCTCCGTGATCTCTGAGGTTTCTGCCCCTGCTCCAGAAGGCTCAGCTCTCCCAGCAGCTGCTGCATTGTTGCTGTGCCCCGCTGGAGCGCTGGGGTAGCACGAAGCATGTGCTGTGTAACCCTAACGCGCAGGGATGTCTGTCAGCTGTGGCATTTCAGCTGCCTCGTAAGTATCAGAGCTGTCCTTGCCCTGCGAGCAGGAATCTGAGAGAGGGGCAGGAACTAAACGGTCTCTTTCAAGGTAAGTTTTGCTACAGCCCTGATTCCTTTTTCAGTTTTAAGTTGTAGCTGCAAACCTCCCTCTTACATTCCTTCTTCTATGATTTATTTAGTTGTCAGTTGAGTTTCTGCCTCTATGACCTTTGTCTTAAACATGCAAGCAATCCTGATCATGTGGAACTATTCTGGGAAAAAATATAGCTATTCGGTCATCAGTTATTTTGTTATTTTTCTGCACGAAATCGGGTTTTGAAAGGAAGGCTTCACATTTTTAAAACTTCCTCTTGATTCTTTGGAATCACAGAAACCCTTAAAGAAAGAAAGAATTGTACCTGGAAGTCCACTGTTGTTAAGATGCTGGACTTGAATGTGTTCCCTTAAGGTAACAGAGGAGTCTTTCCAGAGTGGCTAAAAGTGGCCAAAGAGGAGACACTTGAGATAAAAGATGTCAGTCAGCTTGCTACCACTTCTGTGCTCCCCCGGGGAAATTCACCTGCAGGCAGACTGTGTGATCTGATGGTTTAAAAATATTTTGGAACCATTTCAATGTATTTGCAAAGGTCTAAATAAATGAAAACTACATAAGTTCTTTTGGTTTAGGTGTTGAATTTTAGTTGTCTTCCTGCTACCGTAATAATGATTGGCTCTGAGGATGGACTTCTGTTGCTGTTTGTAGGAATTATGTAAGTGTCCTTTTTGTCTGATCAAAGTGATCCTAAATCTGAGAGGTCCTGTGCCTCTTTTTAAAGGTACCTGTGAAGATAAACACGTCTCCTTCCTCAAAATGAAATTCTGCATAATTTGAGTGACAGGGTTGCAAAACACTTGCGCAGGATTTCCTAACAAATCCATGCAAATAAGTGTGAATATTGTGTGAAAACACAAGGAAGTTGGTGAGTTTGGGTTCTACTGATCTTCACAGGTTACATTAACCAAACAGCGAATGCATAACTGCGGTCCATCCAGTGTTTCTGGATGTTTTGGGACTAACCATACCTATGCGGTAGAGATCAGTTTCACTGTGCTAATGGCATGTAATTTCCTAATGTGCTGCCAGTGAGATGCTATGGCTTTTTCTTCTTCTGTATCCTTAGAAACTCCAGATGGAAAAATGGTATCATCAAAACACCACTTGTACCAGTATTTTTCAAGCACATTTGTTGTCTGAAGTCTTAAAAAATGTAGCAGTACAATGGTAATGGAGACTGCTTTTCTGCCTTTCTTTTGATGCAAGAGAATTTTCTTTGTTTGCTGTGATACTTTCCAGTCCTGTAGAAGTGAATTATTTTTCCAGAATGAATACAATTGGATTCTAAAAAAATTCATCCATTGTTGAAATCCTTATTTTTTAAAAAATACCCTTTTCTACCATGATTAAGGGGAGAGAATTTTGTTTGACAACTATTTAATGAGAATATTTTGCTTTCCTTGCTGTGAATTTCTCATTTCATATGTATGCAAGCAAATACACTCATTTTGGCTTTACTTTATTAGAGTTGCCTTTTTGCTAGTTTGCCATGTGCATTTTAGTATATAATTTCTTCTTCTGGCTAAATAATCCTGTAAATGGATGTTCTAATACCTGGTAAAAGCAATGCAGTTGGTTGCACTTCTGCATTTCACTTGTAGACAATTTTTCATGTTTTCTTACTGAAAATCCACAACATCGCAGGCATTTTAAGGGTAACAGGGATACTCTTACTCTGTCCATGCCGTTAGGCAAGGTCCTAGTAAATAACAGGTGGTGCCGTGGTGTAAAGGAGAGCACTCTGGACTCTGAATCCCAAGGACCTGAGTTCCAGTCTCAGTGGGACCATCCCCTGGCAGTTCAAGCCTCCTTGCCATCCCATCCTGTCAGATCTCAGCAGGGTCAGCCCCGGTTAGTACCGGGTGCTGTGACAGTCCCGGGGACTTCACTGTCACTGTCCAAGCTCGCTCGGCCGTGGCAAATGGACCTGGGGACTTAAATGGTGGGGCCAGTTCTGTGCACGCTGTGCCTCACCTAAAAAATCCACTGTGCAGGCTGGAAGGGCACACCCATGTGGGGAGAGCCCTGCCCAAATCTTTGTTCGCAAAGTCTGGCCATACATACATACATACAGTAAATAAATAAAAAAGAACAAAGCAGAGAGAAATTTTCTGCACATCATTTGTCAGATGAACCTGCTTGTATTTTTATTTGCAGAATTCCATGTTGGTCTTCAGGTATTTTTCTGTGAACTTTTTCTATTCTTGATACTTAGAACAAGTAAATTGTTTGCCAAAACCTAGTTATACATTGACTGAAACTATTTGCTGATTTATATTGTGGTTTGTAAATTTTGAAAGAAAAGAACTGCCTTGAAAACTGAATATAATTCACAAAAGCTGTATCACATTTTCTGTAAAAAGATAGTTCAACTAAAAAATCCTTTTTTATTTTCTTTTAATTCAGCTGGTGAACTCATTCACACAGCTGTAGCTATGCCTGATTACCCAGATAAATATGAGTGAAAGGTAATGAAAGTTGAGAATTTCCCTCTGTGTAAACTCGTATTTTCATAGAAAGATACTAACATGTTTGCCTCCTCTCCTCCAAAGTTTCCTCTCTTTTTCTTTTTTATTAATTTATTTTGTAAATAAAATTCACCAGTTGCTTTTGCCTAACCAGAAGAGTTCTACAATTTGCTGCCTCTGTATTGCCTGGAAGGAGACAAGTCTCTTGCACTCTGCTCAAATGAATCCTTCAAGCCTTTATAAGTAATATATTGTCAGTGATCTGAAAAACAGTATTTACAGTTAGTATCTGGGTTACTTTCACTTACAGCTCAGTTAAGGTTTTCGGTTTCAAAAAAATAAAAAGGACTAATCAGTGAAAGGCACACGTATTTAATATGTTTTTGCTGATCTGTAAACTTTAGACACAGTATTTGGGGAGCCCTGGACCTGCTTACCTTTTTGTGGTCCTTCCAGCATGGTTCACAAGATAATATTCATGTCAAGTGTGTCAGTGTTTATAGATATGTATCTCTACAAAGATACCTGTTAAGCATTAAACACATATTACTGAAGTTGAAGTCAGTATCTTTAGCTATTTTCTGACAAGTTGCCTACCTCAGCATTACAGATTAGCAGGCTGGAAAAGAAAAAAAGGGGAAAACACTTTCAAGATGTCCATTACTTGCTGGGAATTAAATAGCTGTGTTTTTATTTTGTTTTTATAAACTCAGTTGTAGTTGCTTTTGTTAATTACTTATTTGGGATTCATATGAAAAGCACTGTGCTTGAGATGAGGAGAATATTACACTTGAAGGATTGTCATAAATTAGAAACCAGAACATTTGCACATCTTCAGTTTAACTTTTTATTAGGATTTGGGAAGGGAAACACTATTGCATTTGATCCTCCAAGATTTTTCCAAATTTGTAATTGCAAAAGGATTTTAAGTGAAAGCTTTTAATCCAAGTGGACAACTTATGTTAATGCATACAAGTACCTAATGAAAGAATACTGATCAGCTTTCAGTTGGTAAAATGGATAAGTAGAAATCAACTAGCATGCTAAAAGATTCAGGTTGAAGCTAATTTCAGTGCAAAATAGTTTGATAAAATTTTAATACTGAGTTTTGGTATTTTAATAGGCTCTTGTGTAATATTCAAACAGCTGAGCACAAGTAAGTAAATGCTAGTGGGAAAATACTCTATTATGTAAAATAAAACCATAATGTAACTAGCTTTGCTAAAAGCTACCATTCCTAGAAGTTGGATCTTTTTTGTAGTCTACAAAATGTTATTGTTTTATGTGTGTTATTGAGGAACAAATCAACTTTAAATGTTCGTGTTTTCTGTCATATTAAGGTGCATTTTTACCATACTGGTGTAGCAAGCTCTTCCTAATTTCATCTGAATGCTTATCACATGCTTCTGGCAACGTATGCTTAGGCAGGAGAGATTTTTGACAAGAGAGCACGTGATTGCATGTTTAACAAGTCTTCAAACTTTGTTTTGAATTTCACCTTTAAAACAAAAAGCATTGAAGTAGGCCTATTGTTTGAATTACTCTTCTCCATTAAGTACATGAATCTTTACCCCTTCAGGCTGTGTTCGTTTGCATTTTATCTCTGCCACTCTTCCACACTTTTATTTCACTTTTGACCCTGTTTCTAGGAGATGTGCGAGTAAGAAGTCGGGCAGGATTTGAAACAGAGAGAAGAGGTTCTCATCCATACATTGATTTCCGTATTTTTCACTGTAAGTATTTAAAGCAGATAAATTACAAAAAAGCAAAGGCTTCCATCACTTTTAACTACTGAACCTCTGAAAGTTAGCAGCTTTTATAGCAAGATCATTTTTTATACTTCTTAGGAAAATTCCTCATGCTAGCTTATTACCTAAAATAGATAAGGACAATCTTCTGCTAAATTTTGTTTTTAAAAATGTAGTTTAAACTCATTGAATTTAAATCTGAATCTCTATGGAAATGAAGACTGTCTATATACAGCTGCTGATGTGTGATGCTGACTGCTTACTTGGCAGATGCAATCAGTTGAGGAGAATATTTTCCTGCTTTTAATACAGCAGCAGAAGGACCCTGTCCAGGAGGATGATGCTTGAACAGAATTACAGCAGATGTCAACATGCTTGACCTCATCATAATCAATTAACATTACATCTACTCAGACGTAGCCAGGACTTAAGTTTTTGGACACAGGCAAATCTTAAAGTGTTAGAGGAAAACAGCAGACCAAACTTTTTTGATTATATGTTTTAGGAATCGTTTTTTTCTCACAAGTGTTGCAAGAATAATATTTTTTAGGGAAAAAAATTAAATTATCCATCTATAATGTTAAAACTAAATTTGTCAGTAATTGTTGTAATAAAAAGTTTCAATAACCACTAAACCACTATGCAATCAAAGTGCAGGGGATTTGAGTCTTAATTAAATTATGCAAATAATGACTGTATTAAGTGTCATAGAGTATCTATACCAGCGTTGTATCATCACAGTTCCAAGTATTCTGAACGCAATGGGGAGATTTAGAAAAGCTGATTTCATGGTAACAAGTGTGGTTGTTGTAATTCTTTATTAATAAAAATGAGTGGCAGAAACTGGTCTTATGCTCTGATTGTAACTGAAGTTACTCTTTTAAAAAGTAGATCACATTTAAAACTTTTAAACTCTTAGTTTCATTCAAGTTTCATAAAAATAGGTGAGAAAACAAAGTTTGAAGAGTGTGCTATATTGATTTTTCCAATAAAGAGGACAAGAATTTCATTTCAAGTCTTGATTGACTATAATAAATTCTCTAGAAATAGCATGCAATTTATGAAGTACATAACTATGTCTTTGTGTGTATGTGTATATATTTATATATATATGTGGCATTTCATGCTGATAGGGGAAAATACTTACAGAAGTATTAACTACCTGTTAAAAGGTAGTCAGTGGGGGATATTATTGGTGTTGTCAAGTTAACTATTTTCTGTGGTCCTCATCACACCGTTTCTTTCCATCCTGATGATTTTGCATCCGGCAGATGATGACTAATCAGGAAAAGGATTTTCACACCGTTTCTTCTTGCCCCTACTTGTTCAGGCACAGACACCAGCTTTTAGCAACATCACCTGTGGTGTTTGATGACAGCAAAGAATGTTGCTAGGAGGCCCAGAATATTCCTTGGCTTGTAGCTTCCCCCTCGATTCAGCTGCTGTGGCAGTTTTCAGAGTTGCCATATTACAGTCAGATTTCTTGCACTTCAGGATTGGAGTCTGTTGCTCTTTGACTTCAGGCTCCTGTTACATGGTGGAGTTTCTTCCAAAGTCAGTAAGAAATTCAGAGCCATCTCTCACCGTATCCCTATGTTATCTGTTAATTTACATAACTGTGGGATGGTTTGGTTTTTTTATCAGTAAAATATTTTCTTTTTCTCTGCAGTGCTAATTGAGTCCCGATCAGTATTTCCTTAATTGTTTTAAGCAAAAGAGATTAGTATTGTACTATGAGACTGCAAGTAGAGAGAAGTTGTGGGAATCAGACTTGACCTAATTTTTAGGATATTCTCCCTGCCCTGTCCCGGTAACTCCTGAAGGATTTCATTTTGCCACTTAGAGCTACATGACTGAAAAATGTTCACCCATATGAGCAATAGCATGTGAGAGGAGCCAGCCAGCTCTTCTTTCCTGGAGGCAAAGACTCAGCTGAAAAGGGTCTCTTCTGGAGCAGAAGCAGACTAAACAATCTGAATGCTGACTTTTTTTTTTCCTCCCCACCACAGCTGTATCCTGAAAATCAGAAATGCATGGATATGCTTCCTTCATCATGTTTGTATAGTTTCAGTGTAACTTCGTTCTACCATGCACTAACTTTATTCTGTGGTACTAAGTATTTTGCAGAGATATTGCTTACCTGTTTTGCAGTTGTATATACTGGCTGTCAGTCACAGTGTGGAAGCATTATTGCTGTTTTGCATTTTTCTTAGCTAACTTTTGCTTTTCAGCATTAGTTGTTTTTTCTGTCAATGATGTTTTGAGAAGAAGTTGAACGTCTTTCAGGAGGTCTAGCTAATATTAATCTGCCAACCAGCTCTCTTTTCCACTATTTTACTGATAGACTCTTAGCCCATTATTTTATTGGTAGATTTGAAGAGTACTGAACTTTAAATGCTTTACTCCATTTTCAGGAAGCAACTGTTATGTGTGTTTGTTTTAAATCATCATTTCTGTTCCATACCACTTTTTTAACTTGCACCTTCAACTAGTGTTGCTGAAGTAAAGTTTTTTGGCACTTAATTCTTAAGACCACTTCTATATCTTCTTAAGCATTATAAGCTTAGTCTGTATCTTCATCCCAGAGTTCTGTAATTGACACGAGTATTCAAGTTTCTAACTCAGCTAGATAGAAGTATTCTCAACAGTAACTTCTTTCTGGGAACTGCAATTTGAGGATGATTCTTGGGAAAATGTCTTTATTGTTGTTAGAAATGGTGGTATGAGTCATCTGAGGATTATTAAATGCAGGAGTTGACTGATGATCAAACTAAGTTTGTTGGATGGTAGTTTTCCTTCTATATTACATGTTATTTCAGAAGTCACCTTTTCTAGGTAATTAAAGGAACTAGCCAGGAGGAGTAGCTTAATAAACAAATTTTGGTTTGAGCAAGACTGCTTCCTGATGAGTGGGGAAAAAACAGATTTGTGTTCTTCTAGTTGGTTGGCAGTTGGTTAATTCTGAATCATCAGTTAGTAGTTTTTCTGTTACTGTGGTCTGTTGATTATGTCTGTGTGGGACCATGGGCAAAAATGCAGAAAGCAGCTCAAAGCCACCATTTCTGCAAAGGAGAGAGCAACTACACAACTTTTTTCCTCTGAAGTAAATTTATGCCTTGAACAGAATGGTTCAGTGGATGTAAATAATTCATTGTTGCACAATAAAATGCCTGAACTGTAATGTTTTATTGAACTGACTGTGAAACTTTTCATTCCATGAGGGAGGGAGTTTTGCAGTTCACTGTGACAATGCAGTGCATATTGTTTGGTTTGTCAGGGAAGTCATTGGAAAAGTGATTGCAGTGGTTATAACCACTCTTGCTGTCTGCTGGTTTACAAATAGGCTGCAGTTAAAATGATTATTTTAAATTTTTGTTCACATTACTCAAGACATCAAAGACAGTAATTCAGTCTGCGGTGTTGACAGAATATATTGATAAAAGCTAATGCAAAGCAGAATATTTGATAGAAAAATCGGTAAATGGCAGTATAAGAAT
The DNA here is from genome assembly GCA_013396695.1 of Sakesphorus luctuosus. NCBI lineage: Eukaryota > Metazoa > Chordata > Aves > Passeriformes > Thamnophilidae > Sakesphorus > Sakesphorus luctuosus. The sequence continues at coordinate 879,387 of VWZD01001711.1, forward strand.
ATTCCCTTTTTCAGAAATAGTAAACCACAAATAAGTTTTTGCATTTTGTTTTCTTGCTGTTGAGAGGTTGTCAGTAATGTTTATTTTTAACGTATGCGTGTCTGTGTGTATATATTTACACACTTACTACAAATACACTTAAACTATGTTTGTGAGGAGTTTCTAGTGTGCACAAACAGGAGTATGTAATGTGCCTCAGTCACTCACTGTTCACCTGAAAAAAACCAGAAACAGTGCTCAGTCATGTACACAGTATGTTATAGTGAGGAAGTGAAACCAAAATGAGTAAAGTGAATAAATAGGATAACAGAAAAAATATTGGGAAGTGTCTTAAGCAGATACAACTTTAATTAATGCTTTTAAGCTTCCTTTTTAGGAAAGGGTTGTTGGATATAGTTGGAAGAGCCAGATAAAAAAGCAAATATTTCAGTTTTGTGGAGAGGAAACATTTTTTCTTCTCGCTTTTCCTGTTTTACCTGACCCAGAATAAGTAAGATCTTGTCAAAAGGTTTTTAGAATTCTCTTGAGCCACTCTCATCTGAGCATGCTTCTATGGGGGGATGATGATGTTGCCAGCNAACCACTCTTGCTGTCTGCTGGTTTACAAATAGGCTGCAGTTAAAATGATTATTTTAAATTTTTGTTCACATTACTCAAGACATCAAAGACAGTAATTCAGTCTGCGGTGTTGACAGAATATATTGATAAAAGCTAATGCAAAGCAGAATATTTGATAGAAAAATCGGTAAATGGCAGTATAAGAATANCCAGAAACAGTGCTCAGTCATGTACACAGTATGTTATAGTGAGGAAGTGAAACCAAAATGAGTAAAGTGAATAAATAGGATAACAGAAAAAATATTGGGAAGTGTCTTAAGCAGATACAACTTTAATTAATGCTTTTAAGCTTCCTTTTTAGGAAAGGGTTGTTGGATATAGTTGGAAGAGCCAGATAAAAAAGCAAATATTTCAGTTTTGTGGAGAGGAAACATTTTTTCTTCTCGCTTTTCCTGTTTTACCTGACCCAGAATAAGTAAGATCTTGTCAAAAGGTTTTTAGAATTCTCTTGAGCCACTCTCATCTGAGCATGCTTCTATGGGGGGATGATGATGTTGCCAGCACATGGGGCTCTGTTTTGTGTTTTATAGCTAAGGGAATATGTCACATCTATGAACTAAAATATCTTAGAAAGAAGAAAGGGGTTTTCGAGTTAATCAGTAAGTCTGTTAACATTCTGAAATGGCTCAGTGTTGGAGCAGATAGATGCTTGTATACAGTATAATCCTTCACATAGCAGAGAAAAATCATGTGATGGAAACTTAAGACTTCATTGAGAATTGGATGGCTCTTCTCAGTTGTATTTGGAGCCTTTTTGTTGGAAATGGCAAGAAAGAGAGACTTTTATAGGTGATGGATAAGTCTAATTCTCTTTCTTGAGAAGGCAAACACATGAAGAAATTCCAGAATTTATCTTTATTATACAACCTTCAGACTGTTTACTTGGAAATCATAATTCATGGAACATACTATATACTACTCTGAGATCTGGAAAAGATGTCAGCATCTACTGTTAGCCATGATATTTTTAACTTTCCAGTTTTTTGCTAACAAATCGTTGGAAAAAGTTTGTCTTATACAGTGAATTTAGACTTTGATTGAGAGGCCAGAAGTCAAAGAAAAGAGTGCCAATCCAAACTGATTGCCTTAAAGAATTTGGAACATCCTTGTGTAACAGCAGCTGATCATGCTTTTTATGATACCATCTAGACATTGAGATAAAATGAGCATAGTCCAGGTGAATTTACATACCTTTTTTTCCAAGAAAGTAGAGGAATTGCCAAGCTAAATGTTGTAAAAAATGATTGTCTGTCATGTTGAACAGTCTACTGTGAAGAACGGGGAGTTTCACAATTAATAAACTCATGCAGGGAAATTCTGTGTGGTCATATGTAGAATGAAGTGTTTGTTTCCCTATGAAAACAGCAGCACTGAGAAGTAAAAAGCTTGTACTCGAGAGATTTCTCCAAAAGCTGCTTTTCTATGAAGGATGCCATTCTGAATTTGTCTTCTAATTATTCAGAATCCAGATATTCAAATATATTGTTTTCCTCAACGTGAGAGAAGTTTTGACTTTGCTTTAGTGTGCAGAATGCAGTCCCACAAGGGGAAGTCACAGAAGGTGCTCTAAATACAGCCTTGGCCAAACGAAAACAGTGAAGATAAACTTGAAAAGTGAGCTCGGTTAAGGAAGATTTTGGGATAAAAGCTGCCAACTGAGGATACAGGACAGGTTTAATTATTTCTATATGCTCTCCTAGATTGTTGTTTCACCTACAGTTTCTTCTCTGTGAGTTTCTTCTCTGTGTGTTCTATTGCTGAAGTAAGTTTGGCCTTAGAGGAAGAGAGAGACACATTCTGGTTTGTTGTGGTTTTTTTTTTCTTTTGAGCCTCTTCAATGCATTCCTTCTCCAAGTATCCAGGTAGCTTCTTTCTCTTTTTTTCTTTTTAATGCTGGATAATTTGACATAAAGTATGTGAGAATTCTTTTGTTTTCATCGCTGCTCCCAGGTTGACTTTTGTATTGACAGTCATACAGACTGCTAAAGGAAAGTCTGTTAACTGTGATGTGTTACTTTTGAATGTTTTCATTTCTGTTGGTGAAAAGTAGCCAAAAAGGATTACTTGAGGTTTCTGACGCTCCATTATTGTAGAACTGAATATTTCTAGGGACACCAAAGAAAGGTGTTTCTTTGGTAAGACATCAAGAAAACTATTTGGTGATGATCTGAAATGTATTATCTTTTTGAGAAAAGTATGGAGCCATTATTATGTCATGTACTTGTTCTTCAGGAGGGTCAGTTTCTTAATTAACAAACCATAACTCATTTTGTAAGAGCTGTATTTTTGTTCTGATGATAATCCTCTATACATATTTTTCTTCAGTGAGGTTTGTTGGTTCACACTATGCTGCTGTGAGCTGCAGATTTGCCTTGCCCAGTGGGTGGGTTCAGGTTAAGAAGAAGGTGCACAATTGCAGGATTGCTGGGGTTATGATTCACCAAATTGGTATGGAAAGACTCTGCCTTGTATATAGTTTTCTTGGGCCTGAGGTTATTGCAAAATGTTACTCATTTGAGCCTAGGAATGACATTGTTTAATTTACTTAATTTTGTGTCTTTCCTGAGGTGCTTACAGAAATACTAAGATTAGCCAAAATTCGAGAGAGATACCTTTTCAGAGAGTTTTCTTTACACTTCTGCTGCTGTGCATTGGCTTACAGTGCCTTTGGAGAATTGGCACTTATTTGGCACTTCATACTGAAGTGGTCTAATCTCTGCGCTTTGAATAATTTCTCCCAAATTAGCTCTGCTTTGAGCAGAGAATTGGACTAAAGGACTTTAAGAAGTCTCTTTCAGTTCTGTGGCTCTACATTTTGCTAAAGCAGTATTTCATTCTGTAAGATCTTTCAGGAAAGAAGTTATCTTTGGTGGTGGTGATGTCTGTCTGTTCCTCCTGCCTCCATCAGGGAGGATCTGTTGAAAACCACTAGAGTTTTCAATAGAAATGTGGTACTACCAGAGATTTTTAAGACTTAACAGTTTTTTCTATTCCACTCAGTCAGAAGACATTTGCAAAGCTGTGTTTATTTCATTAATCCTTAACCCACAGCATAGTTTCCAGTGATCATTACTATTTGGAAAGAAAAAAATGTATAAGAGTGTGTCTAAGTAGATATACACTAAAACCAAAACAGTCTGACTTAATTTTTTATTTTAATTAGAAGAGAGAGTGTAGTGCCTTACAGTGATGCTGAGCAGGCCTTCAGAGTGGGCCTAAGGGAGACAGGAAGTACAATAAGGTAATTTAGATCCAGTAGACTATGTAAATTCTTGCAGAAATGATACCTTCCAAATGAAATCATAGTTTGATGTAATACTTTAGTACTGAATGTCTTAAAAATGCTTGAAAATGCAAATCACTGAGTGGAAAACTTACAGAAGAGTTAAATAACAGGACTTACCTTTTTAGAAAATGTTCATGGATCTAACATAATGCATTTCTTACTGGTTTGATGGGAATAGATGGAAAATTAGAATGCTTATGGGTCCCTCTAGTGGTGTGAAATGCTAGATAATACTTTCAAATTATTCATAAATGGAATTTATTTGTTTCCTGTAAGACCTTAGAAAGGCGGTTGCGAGTGGCATGTGCAATTGAGTATTGCTTTACAGGTAGTGGAAACTTTCAGATATTATGTCATGTTTAGTAGTAGTATTTTCTGTGTAAAAATGATAAATGTGTAGTTGAGTTTGATACTGAAAAGTCATGAAAGATTACTTTCATTAGAAGAAGATATTTACATGGTATTTCTTAGGAAAATATCTCCCCTGGCAGGCTTGTGCACCTCAAACATCAGGTTCTACATTAAGCATGAGAAAGATCCATCCTCTCAATTTTTTTTTTATTTCTTTTTTCTGTTAGTGGCAGTGATACCTGAGATGCTCAGTTAGCTCTTTATAGCAGTGAAACCCAGTGATTTTTACTGTGGATAATTTCCTATCTGCCTTTTGTGCTGTAGCAGGGAAGACATGGAATTAGAGTTCTTACCCTGGATAGCCTTGTTTAACCAGGATCCTGTCAGAGGATATGAATCTTTATCTTTGCATTAAAGGAAAGTTGAAGCATATTGGTAGGATTTAAGGTTTTCCCTAATAAAAATTAAACTAAACCATAATTAAGTTGTCATTCTGCCTTTTGCTGACTGCCCTCACTATATGCAAGATGCAAAAACCATCAGGATATGATTTACTGATACGATGATGATTTTGTAAGTGATTAGAATGTACTTTGCATTTGTATATTGGCATAAGGAAAAAAAAACTAATATCCCTGTGAAATGTGGTAAGACTTTTTTTTTAGGTTTTTGTGAAGAATGACATGCTTGAATGATTGGGAGTGGGAAGAGCTTAAAATTAGTGCTTGAAATACGGATGAAATCTGTTGCATGGAGGCAACATGCGTTATTTTATTGCTGTACATGCATAACATCAGCAAAATAACTGATACTAGTAAATAGAATTACTTGTTTTTCTTTATTTTGGAGAAGGGAATATTTTGTTTTACCACATCTCATTAAGATGCTTAGAAACAAGCATATAACCATTTTAATCCAAGAAACAAAAAGTGCCTTCCTGAAACCCTGAGAAAATATTTTGGATGATAGCTCTAGCTTAGAAAAGAACGAGAAGAATGTCATAGGATGGCTGCTGCTGACTGGGCACAAAGACCTACAGTTTGTCTTCTGGTTCCTTGCATCAAAAGCACTTCTATATCCTGCAGCAACCTTCTTAACGTGCCCACCATGCCACCTTTGCTTTCATTCTCTTTCAGTTCTCAAGGTGGTAAATGTCATACCTGTTTTCTCATTCCAATTTGTCTCTAAACTGTCCTTAAGAGCAAGGGGTCAGTATTGGATATTAAAAGGCATTTAGCACACTGTAGGCTCCAAATAAAAGGAAAGATAAAGATATTTGGGCTGGGGGGAGGGATGTGTTTGCAGAATACTTATTCATGAGCTAATGCAATGTACTCTTCATTCTTCACCACCTCCTTTCCATAATAATTACATTATTGAACCTTGATTTGGTAGGGTCTCTGAAATTAGCATCTCATTTCGTGACTCGTGATAGAAGAGAGTAGGCTGACATTCTCACATTAATCATGCATATAAAGGGAATGATGTGCCAGGAGGGAAATACCAAGTTTCCATTGCACAACTGTATCGTTCATTTTAACAGTCCTTCCCATGAACTGGTCTTAGCTGGTCTGCAAAAACCACAAAGCGGTTGGTTTGTGTATCCTTAATAATAATTTATCTGTAAGGAAAAGGAAACAGCAGGCATGGTTGCTATCAGGGTTCCTGCAGCTGAAGAAACTGTTTTCCCCCGCCCCATTCCTTGAAAGCCAGATATTTTCTGTTTCAGCCTCCCTTTTAAATTAATAACCTGTCAAACCTCCACATCTAACTTGCCTGTTCTGAATTGTCTTGTGGAAAATGTTCAGCTGTTAAAGAGAAATTTACTTTTGGGGTTGGTGTACTCCCCTGAATGAGGTGTTCTGGTTCTGCAGAGGGTTGATAAGGGTAAAGATCTCTTTCTCAGCTGGAAGTTACTCTAATCATTGCAGATCTAAATGATGAAGACATTTAGTCAAGGCTTATCTAGCTTGGGCTGTATGTGTGCAGTAGCTGGTAGTTCAAAGGGAAATGGAAAGCCCGGCCTCTTGGGGGGAAGAGCCCCACTTGGGAAGTGTGGCTCCTGGTGGGCACCAAATTGAACATGAACCAGCCATGTGGCCTTGCTGGAAAGAAAGCAGATGGCATCCTGGGCTGCATTACAAGGAATGGTGCCAGCAGGCGGAGAGAGGTGATCTGGCTCCTTCATCCAGCACTGGCGAGGCCTCACCTGGAGTTCTGTGTCCAGGTCAGGGCTTCCCAGGCAAAGAAAGACATGGACATACCAGAGAGAGTCCCACAAAAGGTCACAGAGATTAGGGGCTGATGAGAACAGGCTGAAGAGCTGAGTCTCTTCAGCTTAGAGAAGGCTCAGTGGGGCAACTCACTCATGTGTACAAATACCTGAAGGAAGGGGGCAAAGAGGATGGAGCCAGGCTCTTTCAGAGGTGCCCGTGCCAGAACTAGGGGCAATGGGCACAAACTGAAACACAGGAGGTTCCCTCTGAACATCAGGAAACACTTTTTCACTGTGAGGGTGACCAAGTGCTGGCACAGGTTGCCCAGGGAGGCTGTATAGTCTCCATCCTGGGAGATGCTCAGAAGCCTCTGGGACATGGTCCTGGGCAATGTGGTCTAAGTGGCCCTGCTTGAGCGGAGGAGTTTGACCAGATGAACCCCAGAAGTAACTTCCTACTTCAACCGTTTTATGAATCTGTAATATGCAGTGCTCTTTTTTTCCCCCTTTTTTTTAACAAGGAGTAGAAAAAGTAGGATTAATGTATAAATGTAGTTTACTAGCTATACAAATAGGTGATAATTTAGGGAGTTTAAACATGCTAAATATCTCAATAGCATATTGTGAAGCAAAAAGTAATGATGGTTCACAGAATAATGAAGCTTCACAGGAAACCAAGTAACTCATTTACCTCTGTACCCCCATCGTCATCAGAAGTTCTGAAGCAAGAACATGTACAACCCCCTCAATGGCTTATGAATACAAGTATATTGGAATGTCTGAACTGGCAAATTACTGCATTTCTATGTTCTGTTTTGTGCTTTGCTGCCAGAAGCTGCCGTTTTACTTGTATTACCTACATCATACTGTTCTGTCAAAGATGAATGTGTGGCATCTGTGACAGTGAAACTTAGCTTGAAGTATGACAACAAAACCAGGTTTTTGTTAACTCTAGATCTGTAGAAGAGTACTTGAAATCAAGAAAAGTATCTGCAGTTCCAGAAGGGTACTTATTTTTCCTACTTTAAACATTCTGTTTTATTTGCATGTAGCGAAGTTCTGGCTTCTGTATGAGACTCTGTGGATATTTGAGATTGTTTTATGACCCAAGTTACAACAGTTTTATATTATTGTATTTGTTTTGAAATTTGGATTTTAAGGGATTGGATCAAGGTTGAGGGGGAAGAGCTGTGCTCCTTTAACAGCAGCAGCTGTATTGCTCTGTGCTTCTCTGTTCTGCAGCCTGGCAATGATTGGACTGTAACCTCATGTTAATAAATGTGCTTAGAAATATTGGATAGAATCTATTTATTTGACTGCTGTACATGAGACTGTTGCTTTATAAGTAACCTTTATCATGTAGTACACCTGCATACTTAACTGGGGTGTGTAGGTGCCAGTGTTTTCAGGGGAAGTGCCCTTTTTCTTCAGTATGATAACTTGCAGAAAGATACTGCATGTGAAGTTGTTTCTGTTAGCCCTGAATTTCAGTGTTTTATAAAGTGTTCCAGGCTTGTCTAAAAGAATATTCCAGTTTTGTCAGTTCAGTCTCTGTTAGCACAGGCTGTTCATGTGGAATGCTGCTGCTTTTGATTAGATACTGTATGTTCGTGCCACTGTCACTTCTGTTCAGAGGCTTTTTATTAGTATGGCTTGGAAATTAGTATATTAATGAGCTAACACAGAACAGAAAAGTAAGTTGGAACTTCTGCAGAGAGAAGAATTTAAATGGGTGAAGATTTATCTTACGTAGAATTAAGCTGCTGTCACCAGAAATTGCTAAAGCTTTTAATGGAGGTTGACAATAAAGCCACAGCTGAACAGCATTTTATACTGACTTTTAAGAACAAAAGTTGTAACTCCTTACTTCACCTAATATGCTTTTTTCTTGGAAGAAGAAGAGATCTGTACTACAAAGTTGAGCTCATGTTGGTTTTGGGGATCTGCAGGTTTGGAGAAGAGCCTGTTTGCTTCCTTGCTTAATTTTTTTTTTTTTTTTGGTAACATGAATGATTTCAGGCAGAATGAGTGAATATCAAGATTATTTACCCTTGGTTATAGAAAACTGCTATTGAGGTACTGTTGAAAGGAAAATAAAGGCCAAGCTTCGCCTTATGTATTTCAAGATCAGAGTATTTGACTTGTTACAAAGAAACTATAGCTAGTTTGATCTTCAGGTTTCTAAAACACTTCAGATCTATCGAGTGGAATTGGACCTAAGCTAGCATTGGTCATTTGAATAAACCAGTTAACCTAGTAAGAATAAAGCAAAATATTTGGATAAATATTTGTAAACAGATTAAAAAAGTTTTCTGTTGTGTTTTCACTGAAAGGAAGAGCATTGCATATGCTGTGAAAGCAAACATGGTCCTTGTTAGGCAGAAGAGTGTAACATGCAGAAGAGTATAATGTGCAAAACCAGCAAAATTACTTGAGTGTGTAGAAAATTTTGCCAGTAGTAAAGAGCTTTTCTGAGCTTTAAAATGTGTAGAAGTTATTTGTGTGTGCTCCAAGCCTACTTATATCTCCTGTATCAACATGCAGTTTCTGATTGTCTCTTGCTGGTGTACATATTTTATGTGACTCGTTAGGGACAGATTGGATGGGTATCCATGAGAGCAGTTTTCAAATAATAATTTGTTTGCAGTATTATGTGTTTTTAGACAATTTCCATAATATTTCTGTCCTTTCAATAACAGAGTTACTTAAAAAGAGAAGTTGCTGCTATGATTGAAATATTTGTTTTTCTTCACAGGATGTTTACACAGAACACTGGTTTTTTAAGCCTTGGCTCTGTATTTATGATTAATCAAAATGTCTGTATTTGTGGCTAATACATTTGATAGGAAAAAAATTATCTTTGTAACAAACTTCCCATAACACTTGTCTTTTTGATAAGGGTTTTTTAGAGAGAGTGTTTATTTTCTTGTTTTTTGTAGCAAATTCTGAAATCGAGGTCTCTGTGTCTGCGAGAAATGTGAGAAGGTTGCTTAGTTTCCAGAGGTACCTGAGATCTTCCCGTTTTTTCCGTGGTATCACTGTTCCAAATTCTTCAAACATTTTAGATGATGATTATAATGGACAAGCAAAGGTTGGTTGCTTGATTTTTATTTTTTTTGAAGTATATTTTTAAATGCTTGCTAGTTTATATATCACATGTTAAAGTACAACCAAATAGAAATTTTAAGTATGTTTTTTAATATATGTGTGTGTAAGTATTTTTGTGTATTTTTATAGATAGATCTTAATAGTTTGTAACAAACTCCTTCACTGCCCACTAGTGTACTGGGGTGATTTTTGTGGCTAGTGTTTTTTTTCTTTCTTTCTTTTATTTCCTAATAACTGGTGAATGAAGGATGAACTTAAAGGAAAAAAAATGAAGAAAGGAAAATGTATGTAAGAAATGCAATTGAGCAATTTGGACAACTATTCCCTCCCTTTCATTTTTAGTCTAATGTCACTAAAGAATATCTGGAAGAGTGACTGCCTACTACTGCAAACAGTAAAATGCAGTAAAATGGATTTTTCAGGACGTGTTTATGCCAAACTGTTTTTTTCTTTGGTAGGCAATTCTTCTATAAAAGAAAACTGTGACAGATATAATATGCCTGTATAGCACTAAAGCAGGGAAAACAGGTACTGGGAACAGGTAGCTGGATAAAAGGCTTGTGCAGTGGGGACAGAAGATGGATAGTGCTGAAGGGGACTGAGCAGGCAAAGGTGGTTCAGGTTTTCCAAGATCCCAAAGGTTGTGTCCCTGCATTTAGTGCTTTTTTTGTTGGTCATCTTAACACAAAAAAAGGAATATACTTATAATACAATGGACGTATTCAAGCTAAACGTGATCAGGCTGTGGTGTAGAAAGAAATCTGATAACCTGAAGGATGGATCTTAAAAATATACACCTAATTAGTAGTAAAGAGAACTTGTTAATGCTCTTGTTGTCTCAGGTAGTGGAGTTTCAGCAGCTAGTAGAGAAAAGCTAGAATGCATAATCAGGTTATAAAATGGCTCAACCAGCCTAATGAGACCAGGAGAAGGCAGGAATCTGAAAAGTGTGCTGGACAGGTATTTGTGATACAGGTAGGGGAGGCAAAGATTGGGACTTCTGAATTCTGATGAGGCCTCGTGCTGTTTGCTGTTCTTGCGGATTCCTGTTGCTGGAAAAGTTCAAATGGCTCAAATGCAAATGTCTCCTGTATCTAGTAAATCTTAATACAATTGCTCTTCTATAAGCAGGGGAAAGAGAGAAGAGGTAAAAACTTACACAGAGATAAATTTGCTGGTTCGTTGCAAAACCTGAAGTGAAAGAAGTCTGAATGCAGAGTCTCTCTGTCATACTTTTTCTGGTTTTAACCTAATTATTTTAAATTGTTTCTTACTTTTGAGAAATTGACTGAAGGATGAAAGGAAATCTCCAACCAGTTTTGTTAAGGCACTTCTTGAGGGTTTTTTTTCAGTTTTTTAATTTGTAGCATGTATTTTAAAGTTTTTCAGTTATCAAATTTTGTTAAATATTCCTCCAGGATACAGGAAGATAGACATATACTGATTAAAAAATGACAGCTTTTGTGTTTTCTTTCAGTGTATGCTGGAGAAGGTTGGAAATTGGAATTTTGATATTTTTCTTTTCGATAGACTGACAAATGGTGAGTTTACTTATGCTATTTCATTTGTGTTTCATCTCCTGGCATGACTGAACTGTTGTGCTTATGTTGCAGTGTATGATTACTTGTTTGCTAAAAAGCACAAATTTCATCAGGTAGTACTTTTTGGTTTAATAGCTTTTAATCTAAGTCCTAGTTTGCCTGGTCACTCCATTAAAATAATGATGCTGTCATTGCTGATAATAATCACTGATTTGTAGTAGAGCCCCTTCACGTACTTTGTAGGTTGCTGTTCTCTCTTAGTAATTTGTACTTGTAATTCAGTATAAATTAACAAATAATTTTACTATCTTAGACTTTTTCCCCAATTATGAGGTGCTGGTAATTTATATGCTTGTGTCCAGAAGGTCATTTATATTGAACAAGTATTCCTCTCATAAATTTAATGTTCAATAGAGTTAGTTCTATTGCTTTATAGTGCCATAAGAAGGCATGTTGGTGTGAATGCATTATAATTATGACATATGATGGAATATGTGGAGAATTAGGAGTTGAGCAGAGGGAAGATGCTGTATGCATAGCTTGCACAAAATAGAAAAAGGAAGAGAATGTTATGGTTAGTTTTGTGCACCCATTACAATAGTGGTAGGAACTGCAGAAGGATTTGGATAAAAAAAACCCCAAATTTTGGGTTAATTTATGGACAGACAGAAAAGAGATGTGTAAAAGTGCTGGAAAGGAGGAGGGAGGGCTGCTGCTGTGGGTAGGGTGAAGTTTTGTGCTGTAATCACACCAGTGGAAGCTGGATTTTGAATAGAATGGAAGGAGAACATGAATCCAGCGTCACGGTGATGTTTGTGCCTGTGTGGGGAGAGAATGGAGGGCAGCTCTTGCGGGTCTTGCATCATATGGAATAGTAGCAGAGTTGCAACAGAGTGTTTAAAGTTTTGCATCCTAATTAAGTCATTTTAGGAGGACATTTTGGTCAGGCAGCCTTGTTCATGAGAGTTTGTAAGGGCAGAATGCTGTATATAAAACTGCTGAATGAGCTGCCCTGGATAATCCTCTAAGAAATAAACTACCCAGTAAATGTTGTTCCAAGGATTGTGTATCTCATTGGGAAGAAGAGGCATGCAGGTGGCAATACATTGAGTCCAGTAATAAGCTAGATGTAGCAGAAATTTTTGTCCTTTTGTCCCTCAGTTTCTGTCTGTGCTAGGTTCTTCAATGGTTAATGAAGATTGTCAGCAATGACATGTTGTTTGCAGAGCAAATAATGGGCAAGCTATTTCAAGTAAACATTTCAGGCTATTTGTCTTTTTCGTAGAGCTCTGAGTGAAATAAGGGGAAGTTCAGCAAAATACATGGCGAAAATGAGAGCATATTTACAATGTGTGCTAATCAATGGTGTTGGCTTTCCTGTTTGCCTGATTATTTTTGTATTTAGTGTGTTTGTGTGTTTGTGATATATTGCATAAGTTGCTTATAAAATTGAATATCATTTTAATGGGTTTGCATGTTGAAACCTGTTGCTTTTTTAATGTTCAGTAACATTTTCCTCCTATCAGTTGACAGTGGACAGTTGGTGAATGCATTGTAAAAGCAAAACCACTGGTTATGACTAGAGACAGCTAATGGCATTTTGTCTTGCAATAAGATTTAAGTATCTATCATAAATTGGTGTAGAGAAATTTGCTTGTGTAATTTTTGTGACCAATTATGTTGAAATAATACATTTCTTATGAAAGAGTCACTGATTTCATGGCTTCCAATGAATTAGTATTTTCATCTTATTTTTAGGAAACAGTCTAGTCAGCTTAACCTTTCATCTGTTTAATCTCCATGGACTAATTGAACACTTCCAATTAGATACGATGAAACTTCGTAGATTTTTGGGTAAATACAGCTTTTTATTATGATGAATATTGCTGTTTATCCGCATTTTTATACCTTAACTGAAGTGCTGGTTGTAGTTTAGCAATAAGGTTTAAAGGGTACTAATGCAGTACAGATGTGCAGTGATTTAAATGATATTGATTGAGACGATTTCTCAAAGTTTGTATGAGTACAGAACTTTCTGTGTTAAATCAAAACAAGTATTAACAAGCTTAGTAATTTCATAGCAGATGCTGTATTCTATTTACTAAATCTAAATAATAATATATGTGACATTGTGTGACATTTGTATTGGGAAAGGCTGGACAGCTCCTTTCTTTGTTTTGATTTTCAGTTCTGTATTGATCTTTGCTTCCCAGTGATGTAGTTTCCTAAATGTATGAAATATGTCAGCTTGGCTGTATTTACTGGCACCAATTTAGTACCATCTCTGGCTTGCTCAAACTTTCTTACAAGTAAGCTCTGTACTGTGGGCATAGTTTCTCCCTAAACAGAGTGCAGGACAGTTTCACTCAAGTGTTTGCACCTGCAGTGCTGGAATACTTTGATGGAAAGAATTGTAAATGCAATGTAGAATATTCAAACCAAATGGTACATTCACTCAAAAGCTGGAAGAGCTGTCTCTCTGCATCCCAGTGCCATAGACAGGTGCTGGTGTGGGACTTCGTTCCTTTGGTTCTTCTGTCACAGTCAGTACCTTTAATTTTGTGAAGTGGGATGATTTTTTTTAACTGAGCAGGAGAAACAAGTTTCTTGTCCCTTTTATCAGGCTTTCACAGTTCCAGAGAAAACAATTTTGTGGTTACAAAGCTTGTCACTTAACAGGGAAAAAATCACATTAGGAAGGTTTTTCTCCCCATTCAAATAAGGGAATGGTTTTTGTTTTCATAGTTCAGTTCTCTTCCAGCTAAAAAAAAAATTAGTTCTGTCTTGCATTTCACATTGCTTTAAAGTGGATTCAATTCCTTCCAGTTTTAGAAATGTCAATCAGCTGACCTTAATGACTGATACTGAAATGTGAAAAAAATGATCATAGAAATCCAGTCTTAGGCTACTTGAGTTGTAACTGACTACAGTTTGTCTTTCTCATCTTGCTTATCATCTGGTTAGTTGAGTTTTAAGCAAATGATAGTACTTGAAAGACGAGCAAGGAATGAGTGGATTAATTAACTGGTTATCAAAATGGAATATATATAGCTTTAACTACATATGATTACTCAAAGTTATTAGTCACTAAAATGAGATTAGACTTGAAACAAGGCAAAATTTTATTCAAATTTTAAATTAACTACCTTTCCCTTTCTTTAATGCCTTCCATCTGTCAAATCAAGGAACTTTTCTTCCAAGTACGACTTCTTAGCATGAACACAATTCATTCCTTTCTTTTACCACATCTTGCATTCTAGTCCACAGTAATCTGAAGATCAAACTATGGAAGACTAGGGCAGCTCAAGTGGTCCACAGTGCCATACAAAATTCACTTTATTTGGGAATTTACTGGAATCTTTTTAAGTAGAGAAATCTGGTTTTAGTTCTCTGTAGGATCTCAATGTTTTATTATTGTGTGTGTGCACATACCTATACATATATATATGTTTATACATATACATAGTCTTTCAGTGATTTCCAAAGATTACTTGGAGATCTACATCCTCCTACTGTGTTTTTTCAAGTTCTTATTCCAGAGACCTGAACAGAGGGAGAGAAAATACAAACTACTCTATTCCTGAAAACATAGGCTGGTTGTGCTATTCTGGTTCTGGCAAACCGTGATCATCATTTTGGCCTAGGTCTGCTTTACTGAAATAAATAAGTTAGAAAAATTGCAGACTTCAGATAGCTTGACCAGCCTGTGAAGCCACAAAAAAAATCAAGGAGTAAGCCAACAACATCTGCATTCATGCACTTGATGTGAGGAATATGTGGGAGAGAGTTCTACTGCGGGTTAATAGAGCCTGAAGACATTTATTTTCATCATTTTTTGTATGAACTGTCACCTGTGCATTGAGTAGTATTGAGATCATGCAATGGTTACAGTACTTTGGCTTTTCATGAACCACAGCTCTTCACAAATACTGTCTCTCTAAGGCTGTAACATTACAGTCACAATTAGATGGATAGTTTTGGCTGGTCAGCTGAGAAGAAAATGAGATTGTGGACATGTTTGTTTGATGGGACTGACAGATTGTAGTCAGCCAGGAAAATATTCGTTTAGATTTGCTTGAAAGAATTAATGTGTCATATCAGGCCAAACCTTAGAATAGTTTATTTGTTGTGCTTCAGATCTTTATCCCCTCCATCCTTTTTAACCTTACAGTTCTTTGGTTCCATGTACTTGAGCTAATGTTGATTCTCTTTAAAGAATTCTACCTATGCTGTTTGAAGACAGCCAGGAAGATGAGTGAAAGAGGGAGGAATGCAAGGATGAAGTTCAATAGGGAATATTAAATCTAGGAGTAGCTAGTCAGACCCTAATCTGAGTGAGATTCTTTTCTGAGTTGCATGTAGGCTTGAACTGGTCTGAGTGAAGTACGAGAAGGTGCCTAAAAAGAACGTAGAGGTGGCTTTCCATGACCACTTTGCTGAGTGGGAAAGAAAAGCACATCATATGACAGGAACACAGTGCCTAATTACTCTGATCCTGTCTGTTTTCAAGGCATGATGCGAGGTCATCCTGATGCTTTGGTAAATAGCAGTGTCTTCATTTTGTGTTCAGGGTTGCCTCACTGTTCAGCCTAGATTATCAAAGGGAGCCTTCCCTGGGAAGGTCTCAAAGTCTCTTATGTATCGATTTCATGTTGTTTAATTTTTACTCTGAAATTACTTCACAGGTAGTTGATTTCCTTTAGAAAATACTGTTTCTTTGCATAAAAATCTTACACCTGCGTTGTGGTTCAACTGATGATTTATTGACTGTGACATTTTCATGTGTATGTAACTTGGGATATTACATATTGCTGTGCCTAGTAAGGGAATATAAAATGTTGCTTGAAAAAATTGCTATTTTATTTAAATTTGGGTATTTGTTATTTTCCTGCAGTTATGGTTCAAGAAGATTATCACAGTCAAAACCCTTACCATAATGCAGTTCATGCTGCTGATGTGACTCAGGCCATGCACTGTTACTTAAAAGAGCCCAAGGTAAGGGAACATTCTCAGTGTTACATCCAGGTGCATACAGAAATAGGTGTACTCGTGTGTGCATGTGAATGTATTGTGTGTGCATATCACAGAATCATTTAGGTGAAAAGGCCTCTGAGATCATCAAGTCCAATCTATGACCAAACACCACTAGGCTGTGACACTGAGTGCTACATCCGGTCTTTCCTTAAACACTTCCAGGGACGGTGACTCCACCAACTCCCTGGGCAGCCTGTTCCAATGCTTAAAAACTCTTTCTGTGAAGAAATTCTTCCTGATGTCCAACCTGAACCTTCCCTGGCACACCCTGAGGTCGTGTCCTCTCATCCTGTCACTACTTGCCTGGCAGAACAGGCTGACCTGCACTTGGCCTCAACATCCTTGCAGGCAGTTGTAGAGAGTGATGAGGTCATATATACATACATGCATACTTATATGTGTGTATATGTATATACACTTGAGTAAAGAAACCTAAGAACCCAGTAAGAAACACTTCTGAATGCTCTGTTGCTGAAGTTGTGGGTCCACACTTAGCATATGCTTTTCTTTTTCCCCCCTCTTCTGAGCTGACATTGTCTTTCATGTGGCTTCATACTGGACCAGAGTAGTCAGCTAATGTTGCAGCTGTTTAACATAGTGCTGTATCCAAAGACCTTTGCGTAGAATTGCAGCCTGAGTCAGAGAGGACAATAATAAACTTGTGTATTTATCATTTGGGGTGGGTTTTTTCCTCCAGAAACCACCATTACCCTTGCTTTGCTCATCTGTGATGTTACTGAATAGGATAGAGGCAGTTTATAGCAATGCATCAGGAGGACTTCTCTTTGGCCTTTCTTTTTAAGAAAGGGCAGAGTGACAGACATTAAGGAGCTGAGCTAGTTGAATGTTAGTTCCTCACTACTTGAACTGGTGTCAGGCTGCTCTGAGTGATGTCTTGGACAATTTCAGGGCTAAATCCTGTCCTTCTGTATTAGACTGAAAACTGTAGTGGTCTGTAGCCGGGCGAGATGAGTTACCGACCTTGATGCAGGTTATCACCAATCTGGTATTCCCTTGAATAGCATAGTTCCTTATTCTGCTTCTGAGGTAAAAACAAGTAAGTTCTGGCTCCCTGGATGTTTTTCAGAGGCTCTTTGCCCACTCCTCCTACTCAGTTTCTCAGTGCTGCTCTCAGATCAATTGGTGCAGTGAGCCAAATCAGAGTTGATACATGATGAGCTTTTTTATGGCATGCAGTTTGGAAGCTCTTAGCATTTTTTCTTGAATACTTGTGATGGAAGTTTTGTGATGCTTTAGATACAAGTATAGACTTTGTGTGTTTTTAGTAACATACACAGCTACAGGTTCTGTTGCACCAAAGTACATTATAAACACGTGAAGCATGATAGATTGCAAATGCAGGAGGGAATATAAACTTCTGTCCTCACAGGGTGTTTGCTGCATTTCACCTTTGTATGGGCAGAACTGTCCTCTCTGTTTCAGTGCAAGTTAGACTTTCTTATTAACTCACAAACCTCCCCACCATAAGTAGTGACAGCTATGAGCAGTGAAAGTGAGTCTATGCAGTTACATTTTGACTTAATTGATATACCCATATTTCTTGGAAATACTTATTTGTAACAGAATTTCTCCTTTGGTTCTGGTCCTGGTAGACTTTGAAATGCAATTTCACATGAGTAGAAATCTGAACAGTTCTTAAGTCTTCCAGAGCATTAGTTTCTTCCCTTTAGGAGGAAAGATTTTTATGCTTTCTAAAATACAGTATGTATTTCAAGCAGAATTGACATATATAGATGTCCTTGGTAAATGAGAGGGAGAGCTGATTTTAAGAATTTGCTGCTTTTATGGGATCTGCTTAGAAATAGTACTTCATTACCAAACAGAAAGTAGGATTTTGTGTGCTGACATTAAGGCTGAACCTCCTTCTCATGAAGAAATAATAATGCTTAAACCATTGTTGACATTTTGTAGCTTTTTTTGGGGGGGAGGGGAGGGAAATACTGTGAAAAGTCAGGGGAATATTAATTTTATATCTTCAGAATTTCGTCTGAGTTAATTACACAGGCTGTTAATTACTAAAAACAAAAAATTTACTTTTTCTAAGTTGCATCAGTAACATTTATTGGTTTTGCCTTCAAGCTTTCCAGATCTTTAACTCCATGGGATGTCCTGCTCAGTTTAATAGCAGCTGCCACACATGACTTGGATCACCCAGGCGTTAACCAACCTTTCCTAATTAAAACAAACCATTATTTAGCGACTTTATATAAGGTAAGGACAGAATCAGTTGTTTTGTTAAAGCCAGGTTTGGAGAATGCTTAAGTAATACAGAAGAGGAGTATAAATTGTGATGTGTTTAGCTAGTGATAGGTTTGAATTCAGACATTGTTTCCATGGCACTGGGATAAAAAAATGTGCAAATTGTCAATGTATCCAAAGTTTGTGAGTTTTAACCTCTGTGGGAAAAAAAATAAAGGAAGAAATAAAAACACCAACCCCAAACCCCAACAAAACTGTCTGGTCTGCTCTTGGTATACAGCTCTTCAGGTTAAGAAAAAGGTGTGGATTGATAGGTGTTATTCCCTTTTCATTCACAGAATACCTCAGTATTAGAGAACCATCACTGGAGGTCGGCAGTGGGGCTGCTGAGAGAGTCTGGTTTATTTGCACACATGTCATTAGAAAACAGGTATGTTTATACCCAAGGGTATAGATTAGTTTGAGACGTAAGCAGGCTGTCAGTTAAATAAGACAGCCTTGCACAACAAGATGAATTATTGCATGGCAGTTTTGAATACAAAATGTAGATTATGTTCTATTTTAAGAATTCCTGGATACTGTGCTGGTGGAGTAGAGCAGTTCGTGGTGCAACGTGATATTCGGGAAATAACATTTACTGTGAGCACTCTGAAGGAGTATATTTATGTAGTCAAGCACCTGTTCAGATTAAACTTGGCAGTCTTTTCTTGTTCTGCCACCACAACTGTAGTTTAAAATAAACCCTCCTCACCTACTCTAAAAAGAAACAATCTTGAAACAATTAGTTTGTGCATTTTTAAGAACAAAAAAAGGAGAGGGACGAGAAAAAAGCTAAAAGCTGTTTTAAAATCTTCCTGAAAGCTACCAGTGCAATGTCCAGGTATTTCTGTGGATGTTGTAAGACTTTTTCAGCAAAAAAACCCCAAACAAAACAGTTCAGTGAAAATTCTGATTATAAAGCTTGTATTTGATAAAAAGACATTTAAATCTAGTGATGACTGTTGTTCTTAACGGTTTGAATGTTCGGTCTTCCTAATTCCAGACAGCTGATGGAAAGCCAGATAGGTGATCTCATTCTTGCCACAGACATCAGTCAGCAAAACGAGTATCTGTCCATGTTTCGATCCCATTTGGATAGAGGAGACCTATGTTTGGAGAATGCAAACCATCGGCACTTCATTTTACAGGTGATCTTTTTGGTCATATTTTTGAAAACGTCTTTTTAGCGTCAACAATAATTTGCTTAAAAATGCTAAATACAACTTCTGCCAGGCTTTCTCCTCCTTTCAAAATGAGGCAGAGCTATCTTTTAGTCATTCTGTTTCATTACAAAAAGGTTGTTCCTCCACTTCAGTTCCCTTCCCCAGCACTTCTCCCTCCCAAGTGATGGTGTGTGTTGGTAAGTCTGATAACTTAGAGCTGCTAAAGCAAGGAGAGATGTGTTTCCAAGATAAGCTTTTCTGATGACTCCATTGCAGCCTCAGAGCTGTGAGTGCATGGTCAGAACATATTCTGGGAAAGGAAAGCACTAGTGTTGTGAATCGGTTTGCAGCTGTGCTAGTGAGCTTTAGCAAACTTTAAAAACAAAAGCCTTGAGATTCTTTTTAGGTTTATAGACATCTTCTTACTAGGTTCATACTGTAGACTATAAAAGAACATGAAGAAACAGATGAGCGGTTCTGTCTTGTGCAAACCATTACTAAAAATAGGAGCTTCAGAGTCAGAAATGGAAAGTACTGTTTGCTTTGATGTGTCTTTTTCTGAATTTTTTTTGGCTCCTGTACCAGTGAATATACTAAATATAATGCTCCTGAAATTCTTTGACTTGACTGAATTTCCATATTCCTCAGGGATGATCATGAGATCTGATTGTTCCCTGAGTGTTTTTTAAATATTACAGAAAATAACTCTGGAGCACAAATTTTAGGTAGGTTTGTTATTCAGAAAACTTAAAATAATCTGCTGTTGGTAAATAAATAATGACAGGTGCATCTATCTGTTGGAGGGAGGGGTGCTTTAACACTGTGTGTTAACTTGTTAGATGGCATTGAAGTGTGCAGATATTTGTAACCCATGTCGGACGTGGGAGCTGAGCAAGCAGTGGAGTGAAAAAGTAACAGAGGAGTTCTTCCATCAAGGTAAAAGTATCTGTTAGTATACAGTGTATAGCGTGGAGTGAGCATCCAGGAGTCCTAGTCCATTTATACTGAGCTCAATATGGGATCTTTTTACTTTCATGGGTTGTACTTCTGGCAAAAGGTTGGAATTACTGAAACTCAACGAAGAATCTCCTTAGAATTTGAACCTAAGATGGCTGATGCCATAAATACATCCTTCAACCTGAAAGGTACTTCAGATGAATAATTATTGCCACTTTAAATTTACCTCGTGGCTTCAGTAAATTATGAAATATGTTCATCTGTGTCTTCAATATTAAAACTTCAGCTGTGAGGCCTGTTGGTAAGCAGGTGAGAGCCAGAGAGAGTTTTAGTTACTGTGCAGTTAAGACTACTGTATAAGCAGTTAATAAAGCTTTTAATTGACAAACAGTGAATTTTCACCATTATTATTAAATTTTAATAATAAAACTAAGGCTAGTTTAGCCGACTTGCTAATTTGCACGTGGATATGATAAATGGGGAACAGACTGCTTTATTTGCTGCTAAACATGTGAGGCTTGGTCTTAGATAAAGGTGATGGGGAAGCAGAATGACAAATTGCCTTTTGCCAGAAATTTCTGAAGGCTGAGCTATTCTCTTCTATATTGTTAAGGGGGAATTTTGTCATTTCTGTGAGTCTAGGAGGTTTTGCAAGGAAGAGGATGTTAATCCCTCAGGAAACCAGGCTCTATGTTTTTGGTTTAATTATTGTTTGATGAAAAATACAAAATATTTAAATACAGTCTTTATAAGTACTGTTAGTCTCACTGACAGATCTACCCTCACTTTTTGGGAGATGGGGAGTGAAGTAAATGCATTCTACTAGCTGCAAGATACCATTCTTGTTAGCCAACTTGCACAGCTCACCTCTGTTGGTATTTGCTTTGAGTCTGGACCTGATGACTTAACAGTTGTATTATACTTTTGTTTCTTTAGGTGATATTGAAAAGAAGTATCACTTGGGTGTGAGTCCACTTTGCGACCGACAGACAGAAACTATTGCCAACATCCAGATTGGTAACTGCAGTTCAGTTTATTTTAGTAGAGTTCTTTCAAGATGCAATTTGAAAAAAGCACCTTTTGGGTACATTTCCTAGAGGTTGTACCTGCTCTGTGTGTGTATGGCAGCACTTTGTTTCACAGAGCAATTTTATTTCACTGTGCTATATAACTCTGCTTGCCTGAGCTGTTTATGAGAGGTGTTGCACTGACAGTCCTGGAGACCAGAGCCCCTGTTTCCTCACAGAGCAGGGACAGCCTGGGAGGCAGCTCTCTGACTTTCCCCATGCTGCTGCCCAGAACTTTTCCTCATCTGCAGTGGCTGTTTTGGGAAGAGAAGGGTTCTTTCCCCTTGCTGTGTGGTCTTGGTGCCTTTTGCAGTGATTGCCACAGTGGCACTCCAGCTCTCTGGGCTTGGCTTCCTGGAATGTCAGCATTTCCTTGAAGTGCAGCCTTTAAGGAGGGTGGTGGACAGTGATTTGATGGAGAATGGTGAATAGCCATTATATTAATAGGTTTTGCTAATTTGAGTTGGATTTAAAATAGTCAAATGTCTTTTTATAGTTATTTTAATAAAAGTTGCTTATGTGGGTTGAATGGGACTCGGTTAAAAGCATAATAAATAAAAGAATAAATTTGACCACAAACACAGTATGAATTAGTGCTTCAAACTGATACAAAAGCTGATGTGTTCAATGAGCAGTACTGGTTTCATTTCGAATGTTAGGAAGTCGTACATTTCTGTAACTGACAGTTTCAGGTTTGGTCATCTTACCCTTGAAGTTTTGGTTTATCGAAATAGACACTTCACAAATAAGTGAACATGTGCATAAGCACAAAGTTGTATATAAACACACAAACGTATATAAGTGAGTGCTGATGTTTTGTAGCCTTGTCTAAAAAATGTCTAGAATTTGTATTTTAAAGTACTTTTAGGTGGCTTAATATTGTGAAAGTAATATATTCTTTTTTTCTCGTGTGTAGTATAGTTCAGACTGTCTGTGGGGTAATTAATTATAAAATCCCCTTATGTTCCCCAGTATTTTCCTGTATGTGGTCATTGTTGTGAAAGAAATTAGGTTAATTTGTAATCCAGTGTATTGCTTTTGTTCTGACTGATCAGTCAAATCTTTTACATTTTGTGAGATTATTTTGTAAAGGTGCTCGAAATATGGAAATGAATTTTTAACTGCACATTGGAGAATAGTAGTTTGACACATTTACTTCTTGCTATTAGATTCTATTTCAAATATTTAGGTTGAGTATTTTTAAATTATCTCTGGATTTATTTTTTTTTCATTTGTCTCTGTTTGCTTGTTTTCAAAGGTTTTATGACCTACTTAGTGGAACCTCTCTTTGGGGAATGGGCCCGGTTTTCCAACACCAGGCTGTCACAGACAATGCTTGGCCATCTGGGACTGAACAAGGCAAGCTGGAAGGGAGTGCAGAGGGAACAGTCTGGCAGTGGTGACGATGTTGACCCCACTTTTGAGGAAATGGACTCAGACATATTACCTCAGGAACCTCGATTGTCCTGACCTCAGTCCTCATGACAAAACTGCCTCTTCTATTGGTATCTGCATGGTTGGATTAAAGGAGATACATGCCAGCCACCCAAGGTTTTGGTAAAATGGTAAAATGATGCCAGCATTATTTATTTCCAAGTTTTCCTTTGACACAGACCATTTGAACCAGAATTTTTTTAAGCTGCAAGACCTGAACATAAGAGCAATATGCACCCACCTCAGTCGGTTTTCGTTCAGAACCTTGAATATGCAAAGCACAGCAGTGACTGAGCCTTGGAGCAACAGGACAAAAGCTTCATTGTGCCACATGGCTTCGGTTTTTCGGTGAAATTTGGAATACAGTCTTCAAATCTAAAACTTGAGGTGAATTGTTCCACTCCCTTGGAATTTAGCAAGACTTGCATAAATGTGTTCAAAGCATACCTTCCACTCAGTCCCTGTTTTAATACGGAAATGTGAAGTGCCCATCCTCTGCTGCCTCTGGCAAGACTTGATGTTTACAAATGTACTCTGAAACTGTCGGTTCTAGACTTTACCTTTGCGCATGGCTGTGAAGGAACCACTAACTTGTGTTTTTTTGCTTTTTTAAAAGAAAAAGATCAAATCTGAGACTGCAGCTCTTGTTTCTTTGGATGCCAGAAAAAGCCTCCCATTTGCCATAATTTTGTTTGTGCACTGGGAGCTGAGCATTCATCATAGAGCACAGCCAAGCTTTACTCCAGTGCTGTATGGGAATGCAATTTTTTAACAGCAACAAAACACTTCTGAATCTGGGAAGGGAAGGGGTGGGGGTGGGGGGAAGCGTCCGAACTGCATTGCGATTCTGCAGTGGGAACATCGCATGTTGTTTCCACTATTGTACACTTGAACTGCACATGCAAGAAAAAGGTGGAATGTCTAAACACCATAATCAGCTCAGGGTATTTGCCAATCTGAAATAAAGTGGGATGGGAAGCGTGTCCTTCAGAACAAGGGTACAAATGCCCCTTTCGCTGCAGCGTGTGTGTGTGTGGGTGTGTGAGTNAGAATGTGACAATTTCATGAACAGCCACACTGGGGAGGAAACTGTAACAAATTGCTACAGATGCCTTAAACTATGCACAAAGCTAAGTGACCAAATTTGTTTTTGATTTGAAAAAAAAATAATAAAAAAGTGCATTGTTTACGTATTCCTCCCTCTACTGAAACATTACCCACTGATGGGTTTTTGATGGGAAAAGGAGAAAATGTTTTTTAGGACAAAATTAAAGGACTAATTTTAAACTTAAAACATTCCATTTTTGTAATTTGTTTTACATTGTTTTAAGTACAGTAAGCACAACTGTAATCTAGTTTGAGAAACTGGTGCTTTCTTTTAGTTCATTTGTATTTCCCTGTTATTCTTGTAAAAGACTGTTTATTAATTCTGTTTACAGTTTGTTGCAACAGCCATTTTTGGGAGAGAGCTTCAGCGTAAAGCCATTTGTAAAGGCTTTGCCATATTCATTTTAATATGTGCCTGTTGCTGTTAACTTTTAATTAATAAAACAAAATCTTTTCACATTATGCTCCTCTACATTTAAGTTATGACTGAGTCCAGCGTTGTGGAAAGGTAGCTAAGGTTGCAGTCAGCTTCCACTGTAAAACTAAGCCAACTTTTGGATTTGAAAATACTAGTCCTCATATGCCAAAATTTATTGCCTCTTGGAGCTTGGCCTTTTACTGTTCGAAAAACAAATCCTGACTTACCTGATTGTTTCCCTTCTAAAATTGTTTATTATTCTTTCATGTTCCCTGAAGTAGTATCATTAATCTTGAAGTGGCCATGTTTAAAGAAATAAATTTCTAATGAAACCATTCTGTTGAACCTGCGTGAACTTCCTTCCTTCACTGTCAGTGCAAGTTCTTGCTGATGTGTGACTCCAGCAGAGAAGGATCAGATGGACAATGAGCTTTGGTTGTAACTTGCAGGAACAGAAAAGCACCTTTTAACAGGTTGTCTTTGAAAGGGTGACATTTTCCAGTGATGTTTGAAGCTGTGAGAACACAGAGGTAACGACTGTGTGGGAGTACCTGTGTGAGTAACTTACTATGGAGAAACTGCAGCTAAGCCTGTACAGGTTTGTAGGTTAAATGTGGAAAAGTCCCAATTCCGCTTGCGCCCTTTTGAATAAAACGTATGCCAAGACTGCAGCTATTTTCAAAATGACTACTAAAATCAGTATGTGATGATGTCTTCTGTGATGCATTTGTAAAAAATGTGACTTGGTTTAAAGAGACTAAGCTGCATTTTAAGTTTTGCTACTTGTTGCAGGCTATTTATAAGCATATTTTAATATGTAATTTTAATGAATATTAAGACTGATGGATTTACAAATAGGTATATATCACTATTTCAATACAGTATTTATGAAGAGCCTGTGATTCTTTCACATGGTGCCATCTTGCTGTCCTCTGCTCTGCCAGGAACCAGTACAGCTTGTCAAGGTGCTTAGGGTGAAACAGGAGTAGTTTTGTTCCAAGACACATTTCCTGGAATGGGGTCTCTTGTGTTTTCCTACCAGACTGGATTTAGAAAGACTGATTCTAATCCCACATCTTAGTGTAAATGGAAGCTTCTGACACCGGACTGAATTAAAAAAGAAAACACCTTAACTTGTCTAGGAATGCCTTCTACAAGTCTGTTTGGAACTTCAATATTCCTGCTACTTGAGTGTTTCACGTGAGAGTGGGACTGTGCACGTTGGGAGCAGGGGCCCTGCAGCACCATGCCCACTCAGCCCATGGGTGCCCAGAAACCTGTGAGGGGATGGGGCCAGGCCCCCACCAGAGTCTGTTCGAATTCACAGATCTGCCCCAGCACCATTCACAGACAGGTGCAAACAGGCCTCGGGTTATGTTTAAGGGCTCTGCCCAACATCAGCGGATGTCCTTGATTTGAGCACTTAAGATGTTCTCCTGTGGGCAGGGGCATTATATGCGTAAAAGATTTCAAGTAGAAAGATAGAAATTAAGGTAAAATATAAAGTAAGTTATTTGATGGCAGGTTTGTGATTTTATTTTCTTATGCAGTATTTTTACGTCAGTGATAAGGCTCACCTCATTTCTGGGGCACTGGATACCTCAGTTCAAAATAGCAATGTCTGGTGTGCACTTTTCTCATGGTTTAGTCTAGTTTAATAGGTCACATGATATCCTGAATTTTACATGTTAATGATTTAACTGGACTATCAGAGGAACCCCATGTACCGGGGATGGTTAAACAAGTCCCTTCCTGCTGTGTTTGTGGCAAGCATAAACTTCTTACTGGTTCCTTGTAAACTCTTTGTTTTGTTGTTTAATCTGAACATCACTGAATTAACAGTGTGGGGCTTTTCTAGAAGACAAACTCTCTGGTTAGTCCTGCTGCACAGCAAGGTAAGCAGACCAGTCCTGGATGAGATGGAAGTAGGTTGTCACTACACTGATTTACAGTCACCATAACAGAAATGTAAACTATACTGTGGCTCCAATCATTTGTAGAGTATGACAAATCAAATATGCAATGTTTACTTTAACTGCTTTTAATTTTATATAGTGGCAATAGAGCATAAAATACAAAACTTAAAACCAAAATTGACTTCCAAAAAGGTGTTTTAAAGTCATTTAAAAGAACTCAAGGGTTGAATGGCCTGTCAGTAAGACTGACGGCAGAGCATTTTGGAAGGAAGTTACATTGTGCACATATTAACACCATTTTAAGTTCCACCCCAGAAAACACCCTCCTCCATTGTACAACCTACATGCCAGTTTTGAGCAGCAAAACTTCATCTTCAGTAACCTCGGCATTCGGCTGTCTTTATTAAGTAGTGCTGCTTTTGTCTTTTCCTAGGAAACAGAAGCTCCCAGAGGCAGTTGTGCTTGTCCCAGGAGCCAGGATCAGCTTAGAGCACCAAAATATCCAGGCTCAGCTTTTTCTACTCTCATCCATGGTCAGAGCAAAGCTTGGCTTCATTTCATTGTGTAGCCAAGATGTAACTCACAGTTCCTGAACAGCTGTTTTGTATTTTTAGCTTGAGCCTTTCCTACATCTGTGGCTGGAGCCACGAGCTCAGGTGGCTGTGCAGGTCTGCCAGCAGATGGCTGCTATGGGAGGCCCCAGACGGCTTCTCCCGGAGAACAGGTTATGTGCAACAGCTTATCCCATGTCTTCCCTGCAAACAGGAACATAAAGGGTGTGCCCCAGCTGCCAGAAACTTATCCAGAGACCCAAGACAGCTGGGGAGAAAGGTGTCCATGAGCATCTCTTAGAGCAGCAGAGGTGAGCAATATACTTTTGGCAACCTGCACCCCACAGTACTTTGTATCTTTGTTTTCTTATCAACACCGCTGCTACTCTAATTAACATATACTCTGCTGTTACTTTACTCTGCTGCTATCTACTGGCTATTTGAAATTCACTGGACTACCTATTCACAGAGGCTCCCACAGCCATGATGTACTCACTTGTCCTGCACTCTGTAATAGCCACAGGATGATATAAGCAGGTTTTGCCCTCTTACCCTTGCAACCTTATTTGAAACAAACAAAAAGCCCTGCACAAAAATGTGCTACTACTTAAAATTTAGCTGACCTCTGCAGCAGATTCAAGTTTTCACTTTGCTTCACTAAGAAGCAGAGTGCCTCCGGGTTTTCTTTGGACTAAAATTTTGCTAAAGTTAAATTTAAAAGACTTCAACATGAACATTTCAGTATCAAATTACACATTGTAGTGCAAGTTACAGGTAGGGCTCACATAACTGATGTTAACTTAAGGGTGTATCACCATCAACATTAACATGCACACAGATTTTTAGGATGGTCAGTTATGCACAAAGAATGCTGTATATATAAGTTAGTGTTAATAAACTAAACCCACCACATAAATCTGAGTGGAAAGCCAGGCTTGAATGCAAAATTAATACCTGAGTATAATGGTCCAATTTATTCCCCTTGACAAATCACATACAAACATGTTTAGTGCCTCACTTCACATTTGATCTTTCTGTGCTGTAAGAGAGAGACCACTCAGTACTAGTGCTAGTTGCGACATAAAGTATTTCAGAGAAAACAGCTCAACAGTCTTTCGCACAGCAACCTTAATTCACTAGGATTTTTCAATTAAAGTCTTCATTTTTCCTGTAGACTTCAGCATGTGCGGCCCAAACTGAAAAGGAAACCAGAAACTTGTTCAGATTGCTTGCAACAGAAACCTTGCTGAACAACTATCCATGCAAGTTGTAAATAGAAGCAGAATTTGGGCAGAGATCATTTCCTCCATCAACCTGCTGCTCTGCACATGGATTTCACAGTGTAAAGGGAAATGTGTCAGCAATCAGCTGAAATGGCTCAGATGAGGCAGCTACAGCTGGAGCAGCTCTGACTAGAGACGGCTCACTGCCACAGCAAGGTAAGATAGGTGCAGTTATCTTTACAAGTTGACAACCAACTGCTCTAGCATCAGTTTAACAGTATTTCTGTTCTTACTCAACTCTGTGCAAGTCCTTTTCAAAACAATCACACAAAGATACACAAGTTTGATCTAACAAGGAAGGTACATAATGGTAAGTAACTGATGGACAGATTTCATTAGCTTATTACAAATCAACATTCTATCATTTAATAAACCCCTTCAGTTTTCTTAGCTCTTGAGGACTTGATCCTTCATCTCAAAAGACTGTAAATTTTGAAACTAGAAAGTCATGAAAAACCTCTGTATGAATAAAACATTGCCATCTTGTGTTCTTTTCCTTAAAGCCCCAGAGATGCTGGAGAAAGAACTAGTTAATTCTTGGGAAATATTTAGCTGTTTAGTTGTGAAGAACACCTTGAACATTACAGAAATAGACCTTTAAAGGCAAAACCAGAAGGCAAGTAAGTCAACATCAATTAGCTGAAGTACTTGGGAATGTTATTTTCCTTAAAACTTAATTCAGAGGAGAGCCAGCTTTTGGAGTTTTATCTGCATTTTTGCAAACATATAAAGGGGAAAAAAGCCACCTTTTTTCTGCCTCCATTGCACTGTCTGTCTGTATATATACATATACACTAGCTATATACCAGCTTGTTTTTAACTAAGTGGACATTGCTAGAAACTTGTATCTTGAACATTCACTACTTAAAAATCTCTTTGATTTCAAATCAGTCTGAAATAGAAACCATTAACTTGTGCCACAATGTCGATTTTAAATATAATTTCATTTTAACATTCTCATTCTATTAAGAAACTGCTTTTATTTACTTGGCATTTCTGATTATAAGAAGAAACTCCCTGTATGAAGATCCTGCACATATTCTGAACAATTTGCTTTCTGCATTCCTAGCACAGGTGACATGTTCCAGGATTTTACTTCAAAGTTTCATCTGCACTGTCTGAATGGTTAAGGTTGGTAGTAACAGGCAAACTCAGTTCATATGTGATTCCAGTATGAGCAATGAAGTTTTCAGAATATCACAAGCTTGTGCCAACAGAAAACACTTTTGTTTAAAAAAAAAAAAAGGACAAAACTATAACAGGGCTTTTTAAACTTAGGGCCAAGACAGTACACAATCCTAAGGTCTGATACTAGAAAAAAAGGATTGCAACAAATCCTGGCATATACCAGGTTTTGTGGACAGGGATGCTAACCTGGAGCTATGCGGACATGATGGCAGAAAGACGTATGTTTGTTTTCACAACTATAACTGACCCCAAGCATGTATTCAGAATCACAATACTCACCAGCACTACCTCCGTCTGTGTCTTTGTTTCTGTCTTTGGGATCACTTTCTCTGTTTCGCTTTGGCTGTCGTTTCGGTATCGATGAGCAAATTTCTTTTTGAGAGCTTCTGCTATTAGTGCTGCAGGATCTGCAGGGTCAGCCACTTTAGGTTTTGTACTTTCTGAGGATCTAGAAAAGAAAATGAGAAGCATTAACACAGTCCAAAACTTAAAACAGTTGTGAATGCTTTTGCAGTCTGTCAGATGTTACATCAGCAGCTATCTCACCTTGAGACAGTTCCAAGTCATAGAAAAGAATCATGAATGCAAATATGTTAGTATGTTGATACTTATTTATATTTATTACCTTTTCACCGAGCGCAGTTTCACACTGTTCATGTCTTTGAGGATTTCTAGCATGTTTGGTACTTCGGACTTCTTTGGCCCGTTTTCTGTCACGGCCTGGCCAGAGTTCATCTTTTTGTTTTTCCTTTCTTTAATGAGATCAATTGCAGACTTGCTGTGCTGCAGCCCTGAGGGAGGGGGTGGTGGCAGAGGAGGAGGTGGTGGTGGTGGTGGTGGAGGTGCAACAGGGAGAGCAGCTGAAGAGACCGGACTTGAGCCAACTACAAGTGAAACGTGTTACACGTTAGTTTACTTGTAACTCCCCTTGACATCTCACAAATGCTCAGGTAAGAACATCACTGTAAAACCTCAATTGCCTCCCCTCGGCCACCTGTAGATTGTCACCTAACTCCTTCATTCCCAAACCACCTAGGCGCACACTCAGCTGAAAAGCCACATAAAAATCCTTCTTGAAGAAAAACATCCTTTGAGTTTCCAGTTCAAATTCTAGGTGCATTCATGTCTACTGCAATGGGATGGATGTCAAAACATCACAGAACATTCTGAGCTGGAAGGGGCCCACAAGGATCATCGAGTCCAACTCTAAAGGGCCCATATGGGGATCAAACTCGCAATCTTGACATTATTAATTAGCACGATGCTCTAACCAACTGAGCTCTTATCTGGGTCATGTTCTGCTCCTACTGTTACTGTTCACTTTCTTCTGAGAGGCAGGTACTGAGCTGGACCTCACAATCTGCCAAATGTGAGCAATGTTTCTTTGTACTTAGCCCAAATAAGAAATTACCATACAAGACTTTTAAATGTAAATTTCAGAGCTCAAACAGCACCTGAGTTAAGTTTATTCCAGCTCTCAGAGGTTAAGGATTTTTAGGCCAGCTAATCATCTGACTGAGACTCTCAAAATAATCTTCATTTCAAATTTCCTGTATGGTTTAGGCAAAAACTGGTGTTATAAATGTAATAGCAGTAATAACCTGACAAATAAATGAAGAAACTTCTGCTCAAATGCACTTTTAAAGAAATAAGAAAAAACAGATCAAATCAGAGTTTTGAAGCTTGGGTTATAAAGCATGTAAATATATGTATATAGATAATACAGAGGAATCTATTACATGGTTGGCAAACACCCAGCGTCACTACCATGTTCTACCAGAAGAGGGAGGTAAAGATGGTAAAATCAAATAAAAGTGTAACTTCCCTAATAGAGGTAAAAGGAAAAAAATAACTAGTAACTTATTTTTATTTTAAACACCCCTGATCCCCCAACACAATTAAAATTCAAGAGTGAAACTATGTGATCCTCAAAACTATTTCATAGTTTTGAGTATGAGGTCAGAAAAAATAAAGGAACTGCTATGGGTTCACAGACAAAAGCTAAACACAAGAGCATCTGAAGAATGAGAATATTATTTCATACACAAACATAGGCAAAACTGTACTTGCTAAGTGACCTTAGGAAGGAGTTAAAACCAAATGCCTGTGATCAGCAGTCAACAAGGGCCATCTCCTGCTAATCTTTGAAGACTTAAAACTGGAAGGCAGTCAGAGGTGAGGGAAAGAGGAGAAAAGTTCAGGAAAACAATTATCTGTTGCCAGAAACAGTGTACCACTTCTGGTTCCATATGGGCAATGTGTCTGATCCCAGAAACGATTCCAGTAAACAATCACTTTTTCTGTTTATTGTTATGTGTATTACATCTTCCAAACGTGTAATTAGCATCTTGTATGAATACTTAAGGATATCAGAGAGCCTATTTCGTTACTGGATGGAAAGACTTCAGTGCTAATAATTAAATTAAATTCTTTTAGTTTGGTTTAAGCTATCATGTTTATCATAAGCTTTGCTCTGAAAGCTGTTTAACATATCTTCTCTCATTCACAGATTAAGAACTCTGGCAGACTTACACCCTGACATGAAGACTTTTGGAATACTGGAAAACACAGAAAATCTGCTGGGTTGCTTGTCTTCAAGCTCTGTTCTGTACCCCTTGCTTAGTGTGTGCCACGTCTGTCTACCAAACTAACAAAAACAATAAAGAGAAGTGCTCAGCGTTGCAGTATCTCACAAAAATGAATTAGCACAGTATTAATCATGAAGGGCATAAATCCATTACTAATTTTCGCGAAGAGTTCAGCAAATTTAATACCTGCTGCCAAGTTCTGCTGTTCTTGCAAGGTTACAATTTTGGCTATTTGTGCTCTTAAAGTGGCCAGTTCATTCTCTAGAGCACTGATCTTCTGCAGGGCTTCCTCATTTGCCAGCACTGGGCTCCTGGGCACTGGTTCTTCTTCTGGCAGGTTTTGTAAGGACATTTGTCTGCGTGGGGCCCTCCTGGCATGGTGTAGTTCACCTGAAGGAGGCTGGGCTGTTTGTGACCAAAATTCTGATCTGTAACAAAAATATCACAAGCTATTTTCAAGGCTTTGTAATAGACAAAAGCTAAAACAACGTTACCTAGAAACCAGGAATACAAGCTGAAGACCTGACTTCAAAAATGTCTTTACACAAATCACTTTCACCAAGATTTTATATAGCTTAAAGTTAAGAGCTTCACATGCTTTCTGTTTGCATCACTAGCTGTCTTTCTTCTCTTCCACAGGCCAGCTTTTTGTAGAATCCTTAATTTCAGAAGAAAAAAGAAACTCATTCCCCCTCACCCCAAATTTCTACCTCATACCTATTAAGGTTTTTAAGACTTTTTGCCCCAAAATGCTACTATTTTTCCTCCCATGGGCTGCAAGCAGTCACTTGTTCATTCCTTTGAAGTAGGAAGAGCTTGTTAGTTTCTCAAGAGTATTTTTTGTACTTTTTTAACTTCTGAAGGGACCATCACCAATTCCTAGCAGTGTTAGAAACAGGAGCATGTGAAACAGCTTAGTGATGCAGAGGCTGCTTATCAGTAGATGAGAAAGGGTCATATATCTAGTATTCTAACACAGTCATTACAATGATAGAGAAAAAGTTCACACACTTTTAAAGAGTCCATAACTTTCCCTCCTCTCCTCACAAGAAAATGGAACTCTGCTGCCTTCCTTTACTACCCACCAAAGCTCAAGCCATGTTAAACACTGAGGCATTATTGAACATTTGCTCGAATAAGTCAAATAAGCCCTTACAAAGACACCACATTTTTAAATGGTTTATCTCAAGTATCTGAGTAACCTGATTGAGTTGAAGATGCCCCTGATCATTGCAGGGGGCTTGGACTAGATGGCTTTTAAAGGTACCTTACAATACAAACTATTCATGATTCTGTAAGTAGAATTGATAAGGATTGATGACAAGAGATTATCATAAATGTTAAAACTAGAAATATGACCACATTACTTAGCTACTCAATGCTTCTTGACTTCAATCCCAAAATTATTCAGGCATGTCAGGATTTCATTGTTATTCAAACATGGGAGTAAGAACAGGGGCTGGTGATAGAACTTATTGAAATGTGTAGAGAGGCTTCAGATTAATACAGCCCCAGTGCCCCACTCCTCTGGACACACAGCTTAAGCTACTGTGGATGCTCATAATGTTAATCTGCAGTTGTGCTAGACCTAAAGCAAGAGACAAGATTTAAGGCTAGAATGAGCTCTGTGCTCTGACCACCTCAAACCAGGATTAGACAGTGACAGAAAACATCAGCACAACTTGCAGAAATTTGATGAAGGAGAACTGAATATTATCAAGGATGATAAAATTTAGGTGTTGTTATCTAGAAGGAATAGACAGCAACTAAAGCTGAGAACAGGATACTTCCTACAGCAGCTGCTCTCCCTCATGTGGAAGGAGCCAGTGGTCACTTCACTCTTTAAAACCTGCCTTCTAGAAACTCCTTAAAGGAGCAGAATAGCTAAATAACAAAGGGTATTTTCTGCTCAGAGCAGTAATAGTGTTTTAAGGGATCTCTTGATTGGAATCTAACACTGTGGAAAAATACTATGCCTGAGTTGTCATTACTGCTCTGACTAGATGTAAGGGAAAAATGGTTTGTCATTGAGTTGCTTCTTTTATGAAACTGCATTGACAGGGGGAAAAAAACTATGTCTGCAAGATTGTTTACTGAATTATACAGTGAATAAATATTTAACAGTAACACCTATGTGATCTTGTTGAAACAGAGAATTTCAAAAGCCTGGAAAACACCTAACAATGCATACTAGCTCCACGACTAATACTCTGCACAGATAATAAACAGTGCACATTGAAATACTCGTATTTGCTAAGTAATTCACTTACCACGTTCCATGCTTTCATTATTTGCTGTTTGCCTTAAGGTCACTATTTATCTGCAGGATTATTTTAGTCCCATCCCACATCCACCTGTCCTCCTTCCCCCCTTCCCATGCAGACGTTTCAGCAAATATGGGTCCTACATCTTTCGTAATGGGTTCTTTGAAGCACCAAAGAGCTATTCGCCTGTTGTCTCCATTAAACATAATAGCTTTTCAATCCTTAAACAAAATGTTTCCGTGCAAATAAAAGTAGTATTGGACAGTTAATTTCCATCATATCAAATACACTTCACAAATAGTGTTTCCCAAATAAGTGTTGATTTCTGTGACTCCCTTCTGAGTTTGTGAAATTAATATGGCACAGCCAGAATGTTTGTTATGCAAAGTTTCACTGTAGCAAGTCGTGTTGGAGGGCATCTAAGTCATTACTAACCTATTTCATGCTTTCAAATTAAGAACAGTATCCTCCAGTAATCTCTGAAGCCAACAATCTGTGCCCGTCTCTGGAAGGTTAGTTTATTTAAAACAAAAAACTCCTCTGCACTACAGAACTGTACCTTTGTTCCTAGCTAGTCTGAGCAGCAATTTCATTAGGATGGAATAGAGAACTTTTTCCCTTCGGCCAACCTGTTTCATGTAGTGACTGTGCTATGTGAGACCCTTGGACCAACACAACAGTATCTATCCCTTCATTCTGGACACAGGTGCTCAAATGCTCCCCTGCCAGTTTTCATTATGAAGACTAAAGATGAAACATTAACCACAATTTTTTAATTGTACTCAACAGACTGCAGAGCCTTAACCAGAAAGGTGAAAGACAACATGCTAATTGTCACAACAACCATTGCTGCTAATAAGAAGCTGTCTTGGTTTGAGGGGAAGCTGTGCAGTACTGTCCCATATTAATGAAAATCTCAGAACTGGAGAATCAGTATTAGCAATTGTCATATTTGTCACATTTTTGTGGGGACAAGGGTGCTTGAGGCTATTGCATGGAACTCTTGGTAATAAATAAATAAATAACCCCACCCTCCCAGTCTCCCTTGTATAAACCAATCTCCTATAGGTTTTCAAATCAGTCCTTCTTTCACAATCCTTAGTCTAACCTCTCCCACTTCTTCTCAAGATCCTATCTCTGGCCCTTCCCTCTCTCTTCTCCCAGCATTCAAGTACTCTCTGTTAATTGCAGTGCACTGCAGATTCTCATTGGAAAGAAGCGAGGTTTCTTCCTCTCCATTTAGAAGTTCAGAGAGAAGATTTGAGAAACATACCTGAGCCTTGTAGAGACCTCTCCTTCTTCTTCAGCAACCCATCCCACATCTGCAAAGGAGGCCACTGCATCCTCTCTAAGATGAGCAGGACTGTTTCCTTCCGCGACATGAGAAATAAGCTAAATTTGAACGACAAGATTCAACGCTTTAGAGTCACATTCCCAGCCCATGC
Source organism: Sakesphorus luctuosus (assembly GCA_013396695.1). NCBI lineage: Eukaryota > Metazoa > Chordata > Aves > Passeriformes > Thamnophilidae > Sakesphorus > Sakesphorus luctuosus. The sequence continues at coordinate 915,180 of VWZD01001711.1, forward strand.
CACACTTATTTTACCCAGTGCTTCTACTGAGGCTACACATAACTATTAACACATACACTCACAAACACATCTGTAGCCTTAGAACACATTTCTGTCCTGGGCTTGGTCCAGAACTGTTTCACTGATTTCAAACTATTGAAGCTACTACACTGAACACTTTACAGAGGTTCATGGCTAACTACATGTACTATCACATGATACTACTGAGCACTAAAAATCCAAGGCAAACTGTTACCTTAAACAAACATCAACATTCTCACACAGTTTGATACATTAATGCAAAGTTTTTAAATTCTATTCATGACCAATTGTTAAAAAAGACAATAAAGCTACTAGGACCAAAGTCTTTTGCTCTGATTTAGTATTACTTTGAAAGCAAAATTCTGTTGAAGTTTCCCGTTCCCTACAACTTGCAGAATTTATGTACAAGAAGTATGTACATTGTGCAGGAAAAGCAAGCAAATGAACAAACCCCCAAACCAGGCAAAAAGCCATTTCTACTACGTCAGTAATCACAAAGACCTTGTGTGAGAGGCAGAATGCAATCATAACATTGCACACTATTCACTAACAATCCTATTAACATGCCAAACAAACTGACTATTTTCCAGCACAGTTCTGGTCATCACCTTTACAGCTGTTTGAAGCCAATGGTGAGCAAGGCTTCAGAGACTGGAACCTTTCCTAGACTTGCAGCCAAGTGATCTGTACCAAGAGTTGCAAAATTGTTTGGACCATCAATACCTGCTCCACAGCCACAACTCAACAAAATGGTTTCAAATCTATTTTGAAATTCTGCTTCCCTGGGTTAGTCAAAGGCATGTGTACACAATCACTGGCCTCCTGAGCTGCCTGGGCTCAGTATCTCAGCGGGTAAAAGCTACTGAACCAGTTTTCATGAATTTCTTCTGCTCAGTCTGTCACCTTGAGTTACCTATCTCCAATGCAACATTTTTGTTCGTATTACATAGAATCACAAAATCATAAAGTTTGAAAAAGCCCTCTAAGATCATCAAGTCCATCTGTTAGCCCAACACTACACACAAATCCACAGGCCAAATCTGCATGAGTCGTTGCAGCTGTTAAAGTGCTGCCTGAGGCTGGCAGTGGCCAACAGCTGGGAACACTGACAAAGGCGGTGGTGGTAGGTGCCAGTCTGTGGAGACACCTTGGATCCTGGCCGTTAGCACTTGGGTCAGCTTTCAAGGCAAATTCTCTCTGTAAAGGCAAACTACTACATAGCAACAACTATAAAATGCTGACATTAATCTGAATTTGTAGCAGATCTACCAATCTTCAAGGCAAATCCTCTCTGTAAGAGCAAACTATTATGTAGCAACAACTATGAAATGCTGGCATTAATCTGAATTTCTTGCAGACATATCACAGTAGGGACTGCAGTCCAGATGAGGTGAAACCATTTCTGAAGAACATCCATACGTATTTGAGTTGTAGTCTTTGACACACAAGTCCCAGGAAGAAAGAAGTTGTGGACCTGGGTCTGTTTTTCACCCCAGGAGTTGTTACAAACAGCTTTAGAAATTGAGATTAGTCATCTTCCCCTCACACTCTCACAACTTGTATGTGAGCCTTTATCACAGCTCCCAGGAGTGTGTATTGGCACCATCAGATCATTTGGAAACAACAGGGTTTTTTCCAGGTAGCATCAGCACAGATGGTAATATGTTTATCACATTAACAGTTGTGCCTAATACCATTACAGTCTGCCTCTCTTTAAAACAGTCTAGAGAATACTATATTGCATGTTAGGATTTTTGCTGTTTGAGGTTTTCTTGGCTTTTTTCTTTTTAAAAATAAATTGAAATTTTCACAACTGCAGCATTCGTATTAATGTTAAAGGCAATTTAAAAAATCTGTAATACATCACCCACTTCTTGCAGGTGATACACATTTTCCTGACAGTAATGGCCACATGAGGAACTATTACCATTAAAACTTAAAAGCCAAATTTAAAAAAGGCACTACACATACTTGAATCAAATATAATTTTATAAATCAACAGTAAGGAAATACATTTACCACAGCCAGATTTCCTGCATTGTGAGATAAATAACTTCTAGTCCAACATTTAGGAACAACCCTTCTGTTATAGTATGATACAATTCTTACTTTTTTATTCACATTTATATTTAAGCAGAATCTGCTTGTTACCCCATATACAGATGTTTCTTTTCTCTATCCCACAAAACAACAAAGCCTTCCACAGCAGTGGATTTTGAATTTAAGGTAATGAAAGATTTTTACTTTAATTTGAAGGCTTAAAGCCAACATCCATCTCTTAAAAACTTCCACGTGCCTGTGTGCAACTCTGACTACTCTATTTCTTCAGTCAACTCCAGCTGAAGAAAACTCTGACAACTGCTCTGCCAGCACCTGAAATGGAGAACAGAGCACTGAAAACAGAGACCCAATTCTACTGGATGGCAGGAGCTGGAAGAAGCAGAGAAGCACAGCCTGCTTTTCTTTCTCTGCAAACTATGTAGTTGCTTCCCCACTTGTTCCTGTGCACGTTTTTTGCCGATGTTGGTGTGCGCTCAGACACTGCACACACACGCCTGGGGCTTTCAGATGCATCATGAATTCCTGATCATGGACTATCTTGAGTTGGAAGAGATGTAATAAAGAATCACCGAGCCCAACTCCCAGAGAAAGAGTTGGCCCTGCCAGTGTTTCCGCCCGGTTTCGAACCGGGGACCTTTCGCGTGTTAGGCGAACGTGATAACCACTACACTACGGAAACGCTGCTTGCAAACGAATCAGGGCAGGATCTCTAGTCCTTGTTAGCTACAGAAAGTGCAATATAGAACAAACATTTTCATACTTTCAAGGACAGAGTAAAGGCCCCTAGTTTCAAATTGCTAATACAGTTATGTATTAAACATTTGGAAATACTTCTTCAAGTAAGACAAACTTCCTACAATTTTTCAAATTAGCCCAATAAATTCAGGTGTTTGCTACAGGCACACCAATTCCCCAGGTGGCTTTACTGAGTTATCAGCTATCCACCAGACAGACAGGAGAAGCACGGGACTAAAACAGAGATGCTGTAGCTGAAGGATGCTATTTTCAGAGGCACTCCTGTAGGTTTGGTTGAATCTACCCAGGCCATACTGGTAAGTTTAACTTTATTTTTTCCTAAACACTACAGATAAAAATAAAAAATATGACATAAAAAAATATTTTAATAATTTTCATTCCTTCATGTTATATAGAGTACATAAGGTAAGCTCTGTCACCTCTTACTGAATACATAAGCAGCATTTAGCAGTTAATTTAAATGGTTACTATGGCAAAGATTCATAGAGACAGATAACAGTCAGCAGACCTGAAACATCAAAATGTTAAACTACTACTCTTTTTTTCCAGACTAGCTGAAGAAACACACAGTAGAAGGTAAGTATGAACATTACAGAGATATTCTTTCAATATCTCTCATCCATCATAAAGAAATTGAAGACCTGTGGAAAGTTTGCTGCTCTGGGGTTAGAAACATTGATTACATACATTCACTCTCAGATGAGGCAAGAAAGATTTGGGGTTTTTTTAATGCAGTGACTTACAGCAAGGTTCAGTGCATGGTCCTTTCATAATATAGCTAAAGCTGGCGAGAAAGAGAGAGGAAGAGACAGCCAGAGGAAAGCGTCAGTTGCAACAGCAAGAAAACATTGAGATCAGTACTGAACTTCTCTATAGAATCTTAATGCTGAGATAAAGACACAAAAAAACAGATGTTAGCATCACAGTTACATGGTCAACAGTTTTTATATATTAAAGTCTTCACAAACCCCATAAAGTTCAATGTGTTTCAAGGCTCAAATTTTGAAATTCCTTTTTCTAATTAAATCAGCTCTTGACAATTGCACTTCTACTTTTAGGATCCTTTCATCTAATAGAAGGTGAATGTTTATATCTGGTGTAAACACAAAGCTGACTGTCTCTTTAAAAAATAAAAAATGCAAATGTTGTATTTATTGTAACAAAATTCAGACCAAAACATACATATGTATATATGTATTTACTTATTTATTTATATACTAAAAATATTCAGAAGCAGATTCCCCAGATACATCTTACTGTTCTTTGCAAGAACACAAACCAGAAATGTCTTTTATGTACCATATTAAGAGAATGTAGTATTTGGCTAATTATCTGCAAATGAGCATCATCTTCCCTTGTATGGCCTTTACAGTACAGAAAATTGGGCACATTACAGGAGAACTTCATTTCCTTTCAAATCTGAAGCACAGGGAGCCCTACTGCTGGCAAAACTACAACTAATTATATATTCAAAAGTTTAAATCCAGCACGCCATTTGTTTGTCCTTCCCACCTGCACAAATTCCCGCCCTCTTTTATATTTTAAGTTTCACCAAGCCATTAGAAATGGGGGATGGCTGCTCCCCCAGTTTCTCAGTGTAATTATTTAAGAGAGGCAAAATGTTAGCATGGCTTTTCCTATGACACCAACAAGGCTTCTATGGTATTCTAAACTATCTGGCTTTGCTACTATAATTTCAAGTCTAAATATTGTTCATGCATTTCATTTAGGATAAAGAAATTAATTTAAACACCAAAAAATTTAGGTGTGTGGAAATTACCTTATTTTACTGTGGTAGATAATTCCCTCTATTCATCTTTATGCTCCCTGCCCTTGCTCAGCCCATGAAACATTCTTCTCTCAGCTTGAATTTCAAAGACTAAATTTTTCCACTTCTATACCTACCTGGTACTCCTAACACACAAGCAGAGTTGAAGAGATTATGTGTAACAGCTTCTTCTTTCCCATCTGTTCCTGAAAGACTCATTATAAAAAGCATGGGGTTTCTCTTCCTTAAGCTTTTACCCTTGCTCTTTTACCCTCCCCTCTCACCTACACAGCCTTGTATTTTAAACAAGAGCAAACAGAGTACTCAGGTTATCTTGTTACTAATTTTTTACTTTCTGATAAAGTTGTTTATTTTCCCAAATATTTTTAACACTGTTCATCTTTACGTGCCTCTTAAGCCTAACTTGTAAGTACTGCTTTTAGAAATAAGTTTAAAATTTTTTTCTTTTTTTATGAATATATTTTTTTAATTCAACTGAACTGGAAGCAGGAAGAACAGAAGTGGGCTAAATCTTCTATGCCTAGTTTATAATATTGTGCTTTTACAAACCTTCTAGTCAGGAGTAAATCTCTTTATCAGTGTAGAGAAATGTATTCTAAACTGTTGAGAACACCTACCTGAAACTGAACTCTTGGACACTGTATAAGAGAGAGGTTAGTACCAATTTTTCTTACAATACTTCGAGATGAACCATAAGGCTTGCTTGACCAAAGCACCTGGATGGGGAGAAAAAAGAAGCCAGCTGTTAGGGAATGGATTTTTGTATCACATTGTAATAGTTCTCCCTTATCCTTCAATACTATAATAATAATGGCCCATCTTCGCGAACGAAGATTTGGGAAGGGCTCACCCCATGTGGGTGTGCCCTCCAAGCTAGGTGAGGCACAGCGTGCGCAGAACTGGCCCCACCGTTTAAGTCCTAAGGTTCATTTGCCACGGCCGAGCAAGCTTGGACAGTGACAGTGAAGTCTCCTTAGGACTATCTACAGCACCTGGTACTAACCGGGGCTGACCCTGCTGAGCATCCGAGATCTGACGGGATGGGATGGCAGAGAGGCATTGAACTGCCAGGGGACAGTCCGTACTGAGACTCGAACTCATGACCTTGGGAGTTGGAGCCCGGAGTGCTCTCCACTACGCCACAGGACCGCCCCATCCTTCAATACTAAGCTTGTACTAAATGTATTTAATTACTCCTTTCATGCTAGAGTAGAATATAATGCATACACACTGAAATCTGTATTGGGCAACTTCTTACATCCTGCACCTGAATGGACACAAGATTTGTTTGTGTCAGTACGATATAGCTGTGGCTGCTTAAGGTCAAGATGGCCTCTACATTAAGTTTAAATTGAAAGCAATAAATCAGGTAACACAGAAGAATTCAGGAATTGGAAGCATCTTCAAAAATACAATTAGTTACTTTTCAGGACAATAAAGAATCTACATCAGGTCAGACAGCTCTTTTTTACAGAGTTTCAAGAAAAGACACTCAATCATTAAAAACTCCAGAAAGTTACATAATTCTCAATTTCCCCAAATATCTTTTTTTTAAATTAAGAGCTGCTCTAAACAGGAATAGCATCTGCCACTCCTGACAGAAATAACTCTCATCTATAATAAACATGAAAATGTAACTGTGAAATTAAAGAGCAAAGGAAAGTAAACCAGGGAAAATAAAATTAAATTTTTCTGTAAAAGAACCTTTGTCCTGAAAAACCCACCCAAACATTCAGCCAGAGAAAACTGCCCACAGCACCTCAACACACCTCACTTCATCAGAACTGTTTCTACTGCAATTTAGATTTCCTTTATGTTGTTTCAAAACGGACTCAATTTCTGAGGTTTTGTTCTATTTAATGTTTGCTCCAATATTTACCAGAGTTGCATGAAATGAAATACAATGGGACTTCAGTGCTAGGAGAATACTATAAAATGAGCCAGAACAAGAGCAAAAAGCACCAGAGAGGAGTACGAAAGGCTGGTGAAGGGACTGGAGCACAAGTCCTATTGGGAGAGGCTGAGGGAGCTGGGGTTGTTTAGCCTGGAGAAGAGGAGGCTCAGAGGTGACCTCAGCACTGTCTAGAACTACCTGAAGGGAAGTTCTAGCCAGGTGGGGGTTGGTCTCTTCTCCCAGGCACTCAGCAATAGGACAATGGGGCACGGGCTCAAGCTCTGCCAGGGGAAATTGAAGTTGGAGATCAGAAAAAAATTCTTTCCAGAGAGATTCGTCAGGCATTGGAATGGGCTGCCCAGAGAGGTGGTGGATTCCCCATCCCTGGAGGTTTTTAAACTGAGATAGGCCGTGGCACTGAGTGCCATGATCTGGTAAATGGACTGGAGTTGGACCAAGGGTTGGACTTGATGATCTTGGAGGTCTTTTCCAACCCAATCCATTCTATGATTCTGTGATTCTATGATTTCAGCACAGAGAAAGGCAACAAAAACAATGCAAAGAATAATGAGAAGACTCTAACTCAGGGTACACTGTTAGTAAACAATTAGAACACTGTATGGTAAGTTAAAAACTTGACCAGTGTTTACATATGGCTTTAAATATGAATTTACCACTGAGACATTTTAAAGGCTCATAGCTTCGAGCAAATTCAACATCCTGTTAGAAGGTTGTCTGACAAAAAAAAACTTAGATAAAATCCCGACTGTTAATACTGAAACAACCTTCACCTGACACAACAACATTGCATGTACGATTACTGTAGTGCAGCTGTGGGAGTTTCACAACAAAAGCTGAACATTTTGATATACTAAGCAAAGATCACTACTCTTAAATGTTGAAGATTCTATTAAAAAGAAAAGTTTAAAAATGGTATTTATCCCCAGATTACCTCAGAAACTTTACACAAACATTTTGCCTATTTCTAAACAAGTATCTTTCCTTCCTCTGGCTTTAAGATAATGTAAAAATGTTCACAAAATAAATGTGCACTGCCCATATGCAGTGCTAGATCCTCACATCAGAGCTGCAAGTTTGCCATCAATCTACTCAGTTCTATTTTTTCCGTTCTATGAAACACACATTCTCTTGCCTTATACTCTGCTAAGCTTGAACACAAATTTTTCGATGTAGAGTGTTGATTCTGCACTTTCGTTGCCCCAACAAAGACCTCACATTTCTGACTATCACATGACTGTTTGTCTGTGTCTGAGTAAACAACAGGTAGATCAGCAGCCTTCAAGTAAAAGTCACTGACAAACTACCACGGTAATACAACCTCACTATTCACAACTGATTTGAAGCAGAACTGTAGGCGACAGACTCAAAGTGATATGACATTAGAAAAAAATTATACCAGTCAAAGGAAGGCTTAATTAATTATGGATGCATTTCCACAACAGCAGGAGAGCCCAGACTACACAATGCATTACCAACATAAGTGCAATGCATTTCAAACAGGTTGCAAAACTTGTTCAGATTGGTCAGACCACAGACAAGATGTTGACTAGCACCCAAATAATCAAAAATATTTGGTGCCCAAAGGCCCTCAAGGCTCTTGAACAACAGTGGCTTGGTGCACCAGAACTCTGAATGACTGAGTTTTGATAATTAAAGATATGCTGGGACAGTATTTCCAGCAAACTGCACGCAAGCTGTGCCACAAGGTATGCAAATAAAGTCAGTGCACTGCTCAGCTGAGCTAACAAGCCTCAGCACTGCTCGAACCAACTTCACACAGCTCTTGTTGACTTGAAGCACTGGCAGAGCAAGTCTGCAAAATATTACTTAGTCATACACTGTTATTGCATCAGTGTTTTGTTGCTGTCCAAACAGCTGACATTTGGAAATGTAACTGCATTATCACAAGCTTGATGCAAGTAGAGAATGGGGGAAACAGATTAAAAAATTATTCTTCTCTCTGTTTAGGCTGAAATGGCTGGATTGTGCAGCAAAGCAATGGTAATGCCACATATACTTTGAATTTTCAAAGTTACATAAAAATCTCAGATCAAAGTTCAAATAAAATCCTAAAACAGAGATTCCTGTTGGCAATTTCAATTTATAATGTATAAACATTTTGCTCTCCATAGGTGCCCAAGACTGATAAAAGGTTCTACCACAATAATATAGACTAAGTACTGCACATAGCTGTTAAGCATTTTTCCATTATTAAACTATTAGAATATTTTAACAATTTACAGGGATTCCTGCACTGAGGCCTACACTTGTACTCAAAATAACTTCCTAAAGGTCCCAGTGACAAAGCAGGTCTCTCTCTGCTAAGCATTCAAAGAAATCTCTCTATACACTTTCCTCCAAGAGGAGAGCTATGCATGCACATTCCTCTTTCACCCAGCACAGAACACAGCTGGCTTGCTCTCATGTACTGCAACACTTTCAGAAGAGGTAAATATAGCACAATTACAACGATCTCAGTTTCCCATGGGGCTTTTTGTATCTCCAAGGTAAGAGTGAGCATTAATATTACCTTTTTATCACTGCAAGTTCTCCTTCAGCTTCAAAACACACAGAAGTCCAGCACAAAAAGCAGTGTTTACAAAATAAACACTTTGTTGTTAGAGCTAGAAGGAACTCCATAGTACTTTTAACACATATAACTCAATATTTCAGTGTTTCCAGTTGAAAGCTTCATGATTTGTCAGCAATGCAGGATCAGTATTGAGTATACTTACAGTGTTCTGCTGCAACAGTTAAACACGAACTAATACATGTGAAGTGCATTCTATACTTGATTTTCTGAAAACAGAAATGAATTTTGAAACACTTACTGATTCCATCTTCAATCCAACTTGTTCAAAAGCCATCCTAATTAAGCGCTTAAGCCAGCAAATCATCTGGAATGGAAAATGCCTTTCCAAACCTGGATTTAAGCCTTCCAAACCTACAGGGCTGCCAAGGTTCCATAGTAGTTCTGAAATGAGACACGTAAGAATTTTAGATGCATGTTGTGGAACACATACAGAGGTAAACTGCTACATGTATTTCTAAAACAACAAGCTTTAGAAACAGTTAATGAAAACAAGACATATTAAAACAAGTCCAATACCTCGGACTGCAAAGCAAAGGCACTCAGAAGGCATTTATTTACTTAATACAGGTAACAAAGACTTTTTAGTAGGGTCATTTTTATAGAATCATAGAATGGTCTGGGTTGGAAGGGACCTTAAAAGCCACCTAGTTCCAAGTCCCCTGCCATGGGCAGGGATGACTTCCACTAGACCAGGTTGCTCAGGGCCCCATCCACCCTGTCCTTCACCACCCCCAGGGATGAGGCACCCACAACTTCTCTGGGCAACCTGTTTCAGTGTCTCACCACCCTTGCAGTGGTACATATCTAATCCAAACCTACCCTCTCTCAGTTTGAAGCCATTCCCCCTTGTCCTATATTACATGCCCTTGTAGAAAGTCCCTCTCCAGCTCTCTTATAGCCATACCCTTCCGGTACCGGAAAGAAATCAAAGCCGTTGTAAAGCTACCATTTAAAAGGTTGGGGAAATGATTGCTCTCTTGAGATTGGACAGATGATGGTGTTCAAGAACCCTTAGCGAGCATCAAGCCCTATGGAATGCCTGCAGGTGGGGATTAGCACTAGGATTCAAGTGCCATGCTAATATCTAAACCTCATTTCTATGCAGGAACTGACTGTAGAAAGCTGATCCCCTCTCTTGATTCATATTCCCTGACAGTTTTGTTGTTCTTTCCTTTTTCCTACAACTGAGGAGAGAAAGGAAACATGGGAAAATGACTAATGTAAAAAAAAAAAAGACAGGAAATACTGTAGTTGTGGGACCTGAAAATATTCAAACCGTTTATAAAGTTCGACAGATTTCAAATTTTTTCTATTTATATACACTTTACTTAAATCAAGATGGTTTTATTGTTCCTTTAGTGAAAACAGTATAATTTTTCTTTAACTGTGTTCTATACCAGTCATAAGTTGGATGCCACTGAGAAGTGTTTGCCACCAGGACCAGAAAAGGAAGCCACACATTTAGGTTTAAGTTTGTTTTGTGTATCAGGCTGCAAACAACACCCTGTTGAACCACCTTGCACAATGTATTTTCAGTATGAAAACAGTGTTTCTGAAGCCATGCTATATCCAGACAGGGATGACTAAAGCAGTGTGGCAGCTCGGAACAAGTACTCAGGAAGTTTGGAAGTCAGGAGATGGAAAAGCCATGCTGTTTGACAGTACCCACAAGCCCCACAGTTAAACCACGGATGTTTCAGTTTCAATTTTTTTTCTTCAACAGTTCCTTAGGAATAACCTACTTCTTGTGGAAACTTGGCAGAAACAATGCAATTCTACAATTATCTTTTTTTCTAGACAGGCTTAAAAAAAAATTGATACTAAGTTTCTCACCCTCACAGTTAATAAAATACATTTCCTAACAGGATTTTCTTTTGTGTCTGAATAAACTAGGAAGAAAATACTAATCTACACCATGAGATTAGAATGGAAATTGCAATTGTTACAATAAAAATGATAGGGAAGAATAATGGGCTACCTACCAAACAGCCATGAACCCAAGCCACATAATAAATAAGTAAGTCATGGGCTTCTTTATGGAACACTGGAGAAGTCTATTAGGGAAGTGTTACCATCTACTTATCTATTACTCTTTTAGGCATCTGTAACTCTTCCCTTAGACAATCTACCTTACATAGACTGTAGGGATCTTTGATCTCATTGCAGCTGCTGCGTCCTTAAACCAGGAAGAATGAGTCTTTCTACATGCCCCACATTACATTTGGCATCATATCTGGCACTTGGACATGCAGTGACATAAAAGAGACAGCAGTGCTCCTTTAAAAGGGGAAACCTGTTCCAAAAGTCTGACACATGGGATACACTCCACCTCATTTCAAAGTCCAGACTTGTTGAACACGCAGTGTGGAAATCAAAGGGAAGGAAAACGGAAGCAGTGTCAAGACATTCAAATAAAAGAGAAAAAAAAGGTAGAGTATTACTGAGCAACTGCAAAGGCAGGGCTGGCTGAGAAAGGCATGTGATAGGACTAAAAGGAATGACTGTATCCTGATACACTGCTCTTTCAACAGATAGCCAGGTCATTAGTTTAAAAATCCTCAGACTACAGTCAGAGTCATGTGTTGTTTCAGGAAGTGAAGAAAAGGTATTATTTTGCTTCTGATCAACTGAGAAGTCCAAGTCTTCAACAACAGAGACAAACTGGACAGAAGTGAAAGAGAGTGTTAGAACTTCATCTGAGGTTTCCATGAATTTAAGAAATTTTAGAGGTAATGGAACGACACAAAAACTGGTAAAATAACCAGTTAAAGGCACAAAACCAGATGCAGAAAAAGATTGCATAATATGAGAGGCTGACAGAACAGTATAAATATGAAGAAACAGTACATTAAAAAAGGCTAAGGTACAAAATGGGTTCCAGCTTACAGACATAAAAAAATCATACACATACGTAAGTAGTAAGAGGCAAGAGATGAAGCCAAAATTAACAGGAGAAGAAAGAGAGCAATGAGAGATATGGATAGTCAGTATATTCAGTGTTTTTACTTGAGGATGGTGAATAGAAAAAGACAGACATGTTAGAATAGTTTACAGACAGCTCTGAGAAGTTATAAACATCCAGGACAACAGTATCTAGGGAATTTCACCTTGCAAAGGTCATAAACTAGACCAAGTGATTTCTGAAGTATTAGGGATGAATTCTACAAACTTGTTCAATGAGATCCAAAGACCCAGGAATAAAAGAGGGAGCATGATGATGAAAAGCAGTGGGAATACCCCAAAACACTTTTCCTGCCCTAAAACATTCCAGTGACCTGTTACAATTCCAAGTTCCAAGACTTTGAGGACTTATCACGAAAGGACCATTCATTCAACAAAACTTCAGTAAAATGAATATTTATAGTTCATTTCCTACGTTATTGTTTCCTCTGTAGCCTAAATACTTCAAGTACCTAAGACTGGGGTCATCAACGCCTTGCTCTTGTGAACGACCTGTCTGCTTTTGCAGCAGAAAGTGACTGAAATCCGTGCATGAGAGTGCAGAGTACCACCCAGTTCCTGCATTAGTTTCCTTTGTTCATGGCACTACGGAAAACCACCATGTTTGAACAGCCTCCAGCTAATCTGCTATCTAAAAGGAAAAGGCTTCTAGGTATATCAGCTTGGTATTTTTGTAAGATTATTAGTTTTACAGAATTATCCTAAATAAGCTTCATACTCATTTCTTTCAGGCTATATTGCACTATAGCTCCCTTCACAAAACTCAGTTATTTCACAATTGGTTTGTGTGCCAAGAACGGGCAGGGTTCATTCTAAAAGAAACTGCTGGACAAGAATGAAAGTGTCTGCCAATATTTCTGCCCTGCTCTGTATACGCGTCAGTTTCAGAAGCAGGAGTTAAGTGTTTATTGCTTTCACTAATAATACCTCTTTTAAAATACTCATCTTTGTGATATTTATGCTCTATTTTCTTGGTGTTATCTACACTAAAAACACTAGCAGGTAATTTCCCCAAAATGTCCACAATTCAGTTCCTACAATAAGGAGCCCTGAGTGTCAGTGATACTGCTAAAAAAATTGGTGCTTCTGCTCTGCCTCAGTAAAACTGTTACAAGGACAAGCAGCACAGACAAGATTACCAAGAGGTTCAAAGAACAACAGCACAAAGAGTTACATTTCACCACACAAAGAACAAAGGGACTGGAATTTCATGAGTGGCTCATTTAAATAAACCCCCCAAATTAGCAATGCTGAAGAACTTTCTTTCTGACATGGAAACATGCAGTAATTCCTTGGTTTAGAAATTAGGAGGTCTACATTGCAGAGTGTAGGGATCATTCTCATTTTAGCTTCCTTGAGCTCTCTTTTTTCCTTACTTTTCCCAACCACTTTTGCAGGCTTCATTCTATACTGTCATATCAAATATCAAGTCTACAAAGCTGAGAGATAATACCACTTTTAAATTACAAAACGTTCATTAAATAAATATAAAGGCTTTGGAGTCTGTACCATAAGGCATAACATTCAGTAAATAAGAACAGGAGCCCTTTGCCAGGCTTTCTGGAGAAGCCTACACATGAAAGATGAAAAGAAAAAGAAATCAGATGCAACTGCTTTCAAATTGAAATTGTTCTGTATATTATTTTCCAACGTTGTATTTGTCTAAGTCCCTTTTAAAGCATGAGTTCTCACTCCTAAAAAGAAATATGACACTCATTTTTTTCTTATGGAAGAAGTTTCTCTCACTCACTTAAGATCCACACAAAAATAAAAGAGAATGACTTACTGGGCTTGATGAAGCAGATTAGCTTTAACAAAGAATAAACAAAAGCATGAAATCTGAAAAATGAAATATTTAGTCTCTAAATTGAAAGGGTATAACACAAAGAAGTACAAAATTTGCAAAGAGCATGGGTTCAAAGGAACACCAACAACAAAAAAATTAAATGCAAAAAGACCAGGCTCCTCCTTAATTTCAGCAAGAACTAAGGCAAGCCTATCTCCTCAGTCTTTTAGACTCATACATGAACCCAGCACATCTAATAAAATTACAACCATAAGGAAATATATTAAAAAAGTAATAAAGAAAATAAGCTAAACAAAACATTATCACAGCAAGAGCCAAACAGGCTGCAAGAATCTGCTGCTGAAGGACCAGACCAGACCATCTCCCAAACCGACACAGTTATAAGTGATGTAAGTTTGTATTTGTCAGAGGTCACACAGCCAAAAACAGAGGCCTATTTTTTGTGTGGAAGCCACAAATAATGAAGCACCCTACGACTTTCAGAAACATCTGTTTGGAAAGATATGCAGAGAGATACATAAGTAAGTGAATACTGCAGAGACCATCAATGGCATACCTAAGCTAGTGCCGGTGTGCAACCTAAAACAGAAACTGAAAAGGATGGATACCTGCAACAGAAGCTGCTAAAGCTCTCCTGAAAATGTAGCCCCATCATATATACCTGAAAGTGCAAAACCATATTCATCACATCTTAACCTATCTTGTCACCAAAGGAAAGAGATGAAAAAAAATCATGTTTCAGCACTTGTTTAATCAAAAGCCTTTGCTCAGCAGAGACTATACCTGCACAGGACACTATGGGACCATTGAGAGGTAACTGAAACCCTCCAACATAAACCATGTGGTATTACACCATACAGACACACACCTGCCAGACAGACAGACAGACCTCCCTGGTAATGACTGTGAACACCAGTCTTTCTGCTAAAGCTTTGAGAAATAACACCATGCAAATCTTATTAAGAAAAGAGTGCGTTTGTCTGAAAAAAGCATTTCAAATGCCCAATTTTCCCCCTCAGAAATCTCTCTTTGTAACAACGTTGAGTTCCTCCACACAGCAATCATATTTTAGCCACTGGCCTCTATGATGCAAGTTATTTGTATTCAGCAAAAACTATCTACAACTTTTAGAGATGATGTGCAGATAACTCAGCTGCCTCCTTTTTTCTCTATCACCTAAGTAAAACCAGTGGAGATCAGAAGACATAATTCCTTTTGTAAGTCTTGCCCTCACCAGAGCTGCAGAGCACTCCGGCTGCCCGAGGACAGCACGTAAATACTGTTACTGAAGCGCTGCTGACGCTGGCAGGCAGAGATCAATGCACTGCGGGTGATTTCGGCACTCAAATTCTACTCACACTCAATATTTGGAATTTCAACAGCTTGATAAACAAAACGAAAACAAGCACCTAGCAAGTTAGTTATTTATGACCACTGCAGAAGAACCTGAACACGGCAGCAGTATCACTGAAAGTGAACAGAGCAGTTTATGTTTATAGAAAAGGCAAATAAAAGCAGCAGGCCCCTTAAGGCTCATTTTCTTTCTATACGGCAAGACCGTACTTTAAAGCCTCCTTAAAAAGCCTCTTTCTAAGTCCCCCAGATTATCTTTTATTTACACTGCTTCTCGCGACCTGTCACTCCTGTCACAGCAGTTCGCCTGCAGCCCAGACAGTTTCGACCGCGGCACCCCGAGCCGCTCCCACGGCCCGGAACCTGCCCTGCCCTGCCCTGCCAAGGGTGAGTCCCGGCGCCGACATGCTCTCTGCGGGACGGCCCTGCCCGGGGACAGCGGCCTGTACCTACCGCCAGCCGAGCAACGCCGCTGCCGCCCGTGTCTCCCCCGCAGCGCCCGCCGCCCGGGATCGGCTGCGCCAGGAGCGGCTTCCCGGGAAAGCGGATCCCGCGGGCCGCGCGTGCCGCGCCGCGCCGCGCCTCAGCCACCGCCGCCGCCGCCGCCGCCTTCGCCCGGTGCTCGCG
>VWZD01001711.1:932764-965227 GCA_013396695.1 Sakesphorus luctuosus
GGCATTAGGTGCAGTTCACACTACAGTGTTTTGCAGCACACGCTACACTTCATTTGAGCAGTAAAACCAACTTCTGGAGGTGACAGCCTATAGGGAAAATAACTCAAGTGTAGCTGCGGGGCCGCCGTTTCCCCCCAGGCGGGGCAGGGGTGGGGATACGGGTCCGGAATGAGGCCCTGAACTACAATTCCCGACGTGCACCGCGGCCCGCCGTGAGCGAATCTCGCGCCGCTATTGGTGGAGAGCCGCCCGGTAAGAGGCCAATGGCGCTGCGCGGTGTTGCGCGGTGCCGGGTCGGAGCGGGCCCGGCGGGTGGTGCGGCCGCTCCGGTCCTGCCGCGCATCCCGGTGCTGATCCCGCCGCGCTTTCCACGGTCCTCCCGCCGCTCTTCGCAGGCCGCACCGCCCCGCGGGACATGGGG
Organism: Sakesphorus luctuosus; assembly: GCA_013396695.1. Classification (NCBI taxonomy): domain Eukaryota; kingdom Metazoa; phylum Chordata; class Aves; order Passeriformes; family Thamnophilidae; genus Sakesphorus; species Sakesphorus luctuosus. The sequence goes on from VWZD01001711.1 coordinate 933,186, forward strand.
GCGCGGGGCTGAGCTGCTCGCCCCGCCCCAGGACGGCTTCTGCGACGGTACGGCCCTGTCGGGGAGGGCAAGAGGCCCTGCCGGGGNAGAGGCCCTGCCGGGGGAAGGGCCGTGGGGGCGCGGCGGGTCCGGCTGGGCCTCCCGGCGCGTCCCGGAGCTCACGGTGGCCGGGGCCTGCGGGGCTGAACATCCACCGGGCCTAGGGGCTGAGCCCCGATGCCTGGCCGCAGCCGGGCTGCGGGCTCGGCCGCTTGGGGAGCGCGGGCTGCGGGTGCGGGGCCGCGGAGGTGCCTCTGCGGGGCCGCTCCGGCTGCGGGGCCTGTGCCGGGGGTTGGTCTCCAAGCTGCGAGGAGCAGAGATGAGCCGGCACTTGGCTCATTGCTCTGCCAGGCTCCTAAAGTCTCCACACCTTCTTACAACGTTTAAAACCGCTTGATGGTTTTAATTAAAAAACGCCGACGAGAGTTGGCGGGGCGAGTTGTCTTGAAGTTGGTTGTTGCAGGTCGTGGTGAGGACTTAAAGTATCACCGCAGTTGTGGCTGAGGAGAGAAGGAGAAGGGCCTGGGAGAACATAAAATCATAGAGCGGTTTGAGTTGGAAGGGACCTTAAAGGTCCTGTTGTTCCAGCGCCTCTGCCGTGAGCAGGGACACCTTCCACTGGACTCAGAGCTCCGTCCCACCTGGCCTTGAACACTTCCCGGGATGGGGCATCCACAGCTTCTCTGGGCAACCTGTTCCAGTGCCTCACCATATCACAACAAAGGGTTTCTTCTCCATACTTAATCTGACCCTACCCTCTGTCAGTTTAATTCTTTCTTGTCCCATTACTACATAGTCTTGTAAAAAGTCCCTCAGCACGTTACTTGTAGGTTTCCTTTCAGATGACTGTGGCCTGATGAGATAGGAGGGGGTAAAAGTTGGTTTATTTTTTTTTTGTGTTTTGCAGCACACGCTACACTTCATTTGAGCAGTAAAACCAACTTCTGGAGGTGACAGCCTATAGGGAAAATAACTCAAGTGTAGCTGCGGGGCCGCCGTTTCCTCCCAGGCGGGGCAGGTGTGGGGATACGGGTCCGGAATGAGGCCCNTAAGGAAAAAGGCAAAGGTGATCAGGATGGAATGAGCAGGGGAAATGAGCTGATGCTTGGGATGTAGAACTTGGAAGTCAGAGACTTTGGTTGGCATCAGCTCCACAACTGGCTTGATTTTAAAGTTTTGAGTAAGTTCCTTTGTGAACAGTGTAAAATAATAATACTCAACAGAGTTGCTTTGGTTTTGGTTTGGTTTTTGGGTTTTTGTGTTTTTTTATTTATTTAGAGTTCTTTTTTTTTGGAAATACAAACTTGCTTGTTGATTATGCTGCAGTATCTCCCAGTTGATCTCTCTTGGACTTGTGATGGTCAAGAAAAATAGCCTGGAGACTAACCATTGGCATGTACTTTTCACTTTAGCACTCTCTCCCCTAAAGGAAGAAGCAGTGACTTGGAGATTAACAGTATTTTTATTATGTGAAAATGTCAGAAATTATCATAAAGCGTGTTTATGACTCGCTGGTTTTGATGAGTGTGATCAATTTTTGTTGCTGAAAGACTGACCTTCAGTGAGAAGGAACTGTATAATGCTTGTACAGTAGTAGGTGCTTGGCAAATGATGTTAAGAGATGTTAAATTAAATTTGTGACATTTTGTTTTATTTTTATACACGGGAAAACGAGATACTTAACAAATTAACAATACATATTTATTTGCTCCTCTTTTGTGTCTTAAGAAAAGTTACTTGAATGAGGTGGTGATTGGCAACAACCAGGATCACATTTCGTGTTTAGTGGTTCCAGAGGCACATAATCAGTCTGAGGAAACAAACCAGTGCTTTACACCAAGATACAGTATTTTCCCTGAGTAAGCTTAGGCTTTTGTTGCCTGTTAAGTAGTTATTATTAAACAACTCTGAAATCTGATACTCTCGAGCAAACACGTGTCTCCTTTGAAATTGATCCGGTGGCCTGGACTTCGGCTGGAGGGGGGTGAGACCTGCTTGCTCTCCTTGCATTGAGAGCAAGAAGGGGATAAAACCCCACCCAAAATCAGCCTCTAAAACCCCTTTTGCCTTTGAATGAGTATGGCACTACACTTGTTATTTTATATATATATGTGTGTGTGTGTGTGTGTGTGTATGTATGTGTATGTGTATATATATATGTATATATCTATGTACGTATATGTATATGTGTGTATATATATGTATATATGTATGTGTATGTGTATATACATGTGTATATGTATATATGTGTATTATGTATATATACATATATATATATACACACACACACAGAATAATGTTTAATGTTCACTGTTCTTGATGAAATGTTGATATTTTGCTGACTTTTCTGGTTGGTTTTTGTGTAAAATTTGTTGATTGCCAAAATACATATTTTGAATTTGCATGTATTTATACAGAAGGATGTTTGCAAACTTCTAGGGTGCCTTGTGAGAAAACGATGGATTTCTTGGAAACATTTATCAGTAGTATAAAAAAAAATACAAGTACAACCATAGTCCCATAGCTGACTGCTCTGAAATTACATGTAGGCAACAAATAAAAATATTATCAACCTGTTCTCTGCACAGGAAGTTTAGATTTCCAGTTTCCAAGTTTAAAGATCTATTCCAGATCAATTCCATCCAAGTGTTATGAATCTAGGCCTTGTTCTTTTTATACTTTTTTACTTAGAACAAATAAATGCCTTTGTGCTTTTCCGTATCTGTCTTTTAATTGATGATAAATATTGTGGCATTAGTAATGCAGTTTTTTTCCAGCAGGTGTATTTTGTATGCATGGTGCAGAGAAGATGAATTCTGCTATGAGTGAGGAGCCCGACGCACTCTCTGTGGTGAACCAGCTCCGGGATCTGGCAGCTGATCCCTTGAACAGACGGGCCATTGTCCAGGATCAGGGATGCCTTCCGGGCCTTATTCTGTTCTTGGACCATCCCAACCCTCCGGTTGTTCATTCAGCTTTACTAGTAAGTATTCTGGAGATAAACTTGCGTATTGGTAGGATATTTTTAAGCTTTATTAAACAAATTGTTTAAACAAACTTTATAAACAGAACTGTTTAAATAGTTTGTTTAAACAAGTTAAAAAAATAATATCTGCTTTTATGTTGTGTTGATATTCATTACATATGGTTTTGTTGAAAACATGTATTTCAGAATTTTTCTAGCAATGACACATTATTCCAGCATTGTTTTTTTGAGTTATTAATTTGCTTCACATTTTTTCCCTGATACAGCTATTTCAGTCTGTGTGGAGGGAGGTAAGGACCCTTAAACCTCTTTCTTAAGATGTAGTTGTGGAGCTTGGTAAATATGCACAGTGATTTGGCATTCACAGTGTAAAAACCCCCCAAAATCCCTAAATCATCAGGTAATTTAGGTTAGAAACAACCTCCAGAAGTGATGTAGTCCAATTCCATGCCCAAATTCAGTGCACTAAAATCACAGTTCAGGGTTGTGCCCTCTTGTTCTTGAACACCTGGAAGGATGGAGATTCCATCTCTGGCACCCTGTTCTAGTATTTAACCAGCTTCACAGTGTTAAAAACAAATAAAACCCTCTCCAAACCCAAAGAACAAACCAACTCAAAATCTTTCAATATCTAATACAGCTTGTTCCAACTTTTGTTGATTTCTTCTCATTCTAAATTATAAACATTGAAGTCTGGTTTCTTATCTTGAGTCTGAACACAAACTTAAAAAGGTGTATTTCTTGCGTAAAAATGAAACAAACAAAAGTCAAAATGTAGTTATTTGAAGAATTGAATTAGACTTTTAAGGTTTTAAGTTACTGAAATTTTTGTGTTTTTTTTTTATTTTTATGTCATTATTGAATTGTAAATCATATGAAAGAACAAAGAGCTCTGACTTCTTTGTGCATGTAAACATTATTCTTTGTATCATTGAGATATCCCTGTACCATAATTTTTTATTTTTAATTTAGGTTGCTTTCATAGTGAGTATTAGTGGACTTGTTGGAATTACTTTGGTGACTGATACTCTTCTTGGTTTGGGGAGGAATAAGGTCCCATGATCCAGGAAACCTCTGTCCTGCTAATTGTCTTTTCAGCTTAGCCTTGCCATAGCATTTGGCAGATTGGAATGTTCTTCTGTAGTAGATCTGAGTTGAGTTTGCTGTTCTTGGGAATATGTTGCATTGGTTTTCTTTCCAGTGTATTTTCCTTAGGTTGTGATGTTAAAAGAAGATCTTTTTTGGATGTCTGACTCTCTTTTTCCTTCCTTTGTTGCACTGGGCTGTGTATTCTCACAGCCTGCCTGAGATTCAGAAATCAGTCTGTGGTCATGTTACAAAAACTAACTCTACATAAAGCAGATTGGGTTTGTCAGAGTGATGGGGCCTGATCCAGTTTGCAGTGTAGTTCCACAGCCCCAGAAAGTACTCAAGTTGTGTAGGAAGGATGCCTCGTTGGGTGAGAGTGAGACACAGCTGGGTTGTTCCAGTTAGAGAAATCAGCAGAATGGATTAAGAGTCTGGATTTAGAGGAGACTATCCCAGGACCCTGGCTGCACTGAGAAATGGGTCAGTTTACTATGAAAACATGCTTTGGTCTGCTACTCAGACTCCTTGTGTTCAAGTGTTCTTGAACAGCTCTGGTTCTGTAGCTTTTAATATCTTTTTTGATAACTTTTTAGATTTTGTGTTTTGTATTTTTCTATTCTGAAAAGTCTTTTGATTTTGTTTTTCTAGTTATCCATCAGTCAAAAAGTGCTTCTGTTTGGATGGGAACATTAAATGTAGTGCTCTTCCGTCAAGTTTATATCTTATAAAGGGATATACAACTCTGATTTTAAGTTTCTGATTGTGCTATTCTAGGATTTCTGTACCTGCAATCATAATAATCTGTATGAATCATAATAGTTGCAACTTTTTCATATGTTGTAGAACCTTTCAGGGGGGGTGTTTTCTTCCCCCTGTGTAATTACAACTCAGTCTTTTCTTCTGTCTGATCACAAAGTGAGATATATATTTTCTGTAGTTTTCTCTAGTCTTGATTTCAGGAATTCTTTACAGTACACTTCAAATGCTAAAAGTTTTAAATAAATTAAAAAGATCAGAAGTAACTTGGCCAATACTATTTTTTTTCTCTTAAATTTGGACTAAAATTTTAATAGGACTGTTAAGAAACTACCTTAAAATGTCACTTTAAAAATGTTGAAGATGTGTTTTGTTAGTAAGATTGACAACAGAGTATTTTAAATTGAAGTATGGAGATACTCCTATTGATTATGGTGAACTCTCCTTGTGAGCCTTAAAGATAACATAGGTATGTGTTTAGGTAAACAGGGGTTGAACCAAAGTTCATGACAGTAACCTTCACTTTGCTTTCAGTATACTGGATTTAATAAGTGTAAATGATCTCATTCCTCTGAAGGTTCAGACCTTTGTATCTCCCATAGTAGGCAGGAGGAAAAGGAACTTCCTGGTGTCGGAAAGTTGGGTCACTTAAGTTGGTCTCATGACTTTGTCTTGGTCATTTCTTAGTGGAAGTAACGTTTGAATGGTAAGAGTATGTAAGAGAAGGGGAAGAGACTGCCTGTGTTTTGACTCAAAAATTAGCTGTTAGGAGAACAGATTTTTCTTTGTCCAACTGGATTGCACTCTTACTAAATTGCCAGAAAAGAGACTAATAAAAATGAGAAGCTTGTTTTTGAGTAAGGATGCATTTTGCAGCATACAAGTTAGTTCAGAGCTATTATTTCAGTATTTTTCCAGAGGTAAAAAGTAACGTAATAATGTGTATACAGCATTTATAGACTGGAACTATTGATAGTGATCCACATCAGGAAATAACAAACATTACTTAAAGTTTTTATCATGCTGTTCAGCAGCCAGAGTTTCTCAAAAGGCAATAAAATGGTCTTGTGAATTTTACCTAATGTATGCTGAAGATGACATGGGAAAAAAACCCCATAGATGATTAGTTCTCTATTTCTGAAGAGATTCAGGAGCATGTTATTTTTAAAGCAGTTACTGAGCAGTGTAGCTGTTATTCTGACTATATTGAAAAAATCTGTGCACTTCTAAGCCTATCACAAACCCCATTTTATAAATCATTCTACTTGTGTATTGCAGGATTTTGCAAGTGCAGTTCTTGTACTGACATCAATAAAACATCTTTGGAGGTCCCTTCTAAGACAACTTTGTTGGCACAGACTGTAGAGAGATGTTTCATGAAAAGAAGGACTCACACTGTAATTGGAAGGGTTTTATGTTAGGAGGATCATACAGATACACAGTTGCTGACTGTGTCAACACTGTGAAACCGTGCAAAGAATCTTATCTTGAAAATCAAATAAACAAAATTTTGGGCAACAAATAAGTGGAAATCCCCAGTTTAGGTACTAGTAAGCAAAGCAGCTTGCTGATGGTAGTATTCTTATTCCTGGAGTGAGGTATTATTCATGGAATGATGAATATTGCAATTAGTCTTCAAGAGCTTATACACGTGGTAGACCTCTTTCTGTAGACAGTAGAGACTTGGTGGTGGTGAGTTTTCCAGTGCTGGGGGAGCCCAGAGAATTGATAAATTATATTAGGAGCATCATGTATAAAAATTACTTCAGATCTCAGGTCACATAAATGTTTGTTGGAAGGGACTTCTGGAAGTCATTCACTTCAGCTTCCTGCTTGAATTGGGACTGTCACCAGCACTCAATCAGGTCAGTTGTAGCTTTGTCTCGTTGATTCTGCAGTTCCACTAGGTCATCTGTTCCAGTGTTGTACTACCTTCAGAGGGAAAAAGCTTTTAGTAATACCTGGTTTGAACTTTCCAAGGTACAGTTTGTAGCTGCTCCCTCTAGTTGCATTGTCTGCTGCTGTAGAGGAAAGTTGGGCTTGATCATCTCTGTAAAGGCTTCCTGTGTAGCTGTAGACAGCTGTTAGATTGTGCCTTAGACTCTCAGCCAGCATAAGCAAACCCAGTCTCTCAACCTTTTCTCATAGTTTAGATACTGTGTGCTTTCCATGTATTTATAAGAATAAAATAATTTTTTAATGTTCACTGTAGATAAAACTCATTGTCTTCTTGCTAGAAGTGCTGTTGTGAATATTTTGCAGATGTGCACTAATAGAAATGAATGATAACGTGCCGGATGTTCTGCTGATTTGCCGTGGTCCTCTTTCTTTCAGGCTCTCCGCTATTTGGCTGAGTGCCGCGTCAACAGAGAAAAGATGAAAAGTGAACTGGGTATGATGCTCAGCTTGCAGAATGTAATACAAAAGTAAGTTTACAATGGGTTGTTGGATCCAAACAGCGTAAACATAACGTTCTGTTGCAAAGTGAATCTTTGACTATGAATTTGTATGCTGTGTTTCTATTATTTCATTCTTCCTTGCTGAAATTATGTGGCTGCAAGCAATTAATTGTTTTCATTTTACAGTATTTCAAAGTGGGGCAGTCTCGTGGTGTAAAGGAGAGCACTCTGGACTCTGAATCCCAAGGACCTGAGTTCCAGTCTCAGTAGGGACCGTCCCCTGGCAGTTCAATGCCTCCCTGCCATCCCATCCCGTCACATCTCGGATGCTCAGCAGGGTCAGCCCCGGTTAGTACCGGGTGCTGTGACAGTCCCAAGGACTTCACTGTCACTGTCCAAGCTCGCTCAGCTGTGGCAAATGGACCTTAGGACTTAAACAGTGGGGCCAGTTCTGTGCACGCTGTGCCTCACCTAAAAAATCCACTGCGCAGGCTGGCAGGGCACACCCATGTGGGGACAGCCCTTCCCGAATCTTCGCTGGTGAAGTCTGGCCATACACATTTCAAAGCAGCAGACCAGAGGCTACAAAAAAATTTAATTTGCAAGTCATTTGGCAAACAGCTTTGTTCGCCTTGTTGGAGATAACTAATTTTGTCCCTTCCCTTTAGGTTCTCTTATAATCCTTCTCATCATTGTGTAAGAGTGTCTTGCAGTTGCATTTAATGAAATTGTTCTCTATTTCCCACATTTGTGATTTGAATCCCACCTTTGGGAAGGGAATTTGTTTCAATGCATTTTTGAAGGTAATGTATCTGCAGCAATATGAAACATCTTGCAGGTGGAGTAGAAGCCAATATGGTTTGTAGTAGTCTCTGATATCTTTGTACAATGTGTCAACTGGGTTTGAACACTGCCAGGGTTGGAGGCCATCTACAGCCTCCCTGGGCGAGCAGTTCCAGTGGCTCACCACTCTCACAGGAAAGAATTTCTTCCTGCTCTAACCTAAATTTCCTCTCTTTCAATTTGTATCCATTACAACTTGTCCTGTCACTACAGTTCCTGATGAAGTAACCTTCTCCAGCCTCCCTGTAGGTCCCCTTCGGATTCTGGGAGGTTCCTGTGAGGTCCCCATGTACCCTTCTCATATCCAGGCTGAACAGCTCCAACGTTTTCAGCCTGTCTTCATAGGGGAGGTGCTCTAGTCCTCTTGCCAACTTCATGGCCCTCCTCTGGACTTGCTTCAAGAATTCCATGTCCTTCTTGTGCTGGGGACACCAGAACTGTGTGGGATATTCCATGTGGGGTCTCACAAGAGCAGAATAGAGGGGGAAGATCATCTCTTTTGACCTGCTGTCTACGCTCCTTTTGATGCAGCCCAAGATTCAAGATTATTATTAGATATTGCTGGATTATTGTTCTATCTCTGTCTGATACTACTTATCTATCTATATGTGTGCACCTGAAGAATTGGAGGGAAAATTCTAGGGAAATATTACAGCTGTTAGCCTTACTTTACTTCATTAAATCTGCTGAAACTAAGAAGATTATGTATTGGCATGGAATTGTGAATTATGCCTAAGTATGATATTGTTAATCACTAGCTACCCAAAACACAGGAATTTTTTTAAAAATTAAAAAGAACAATGACTGAAATTCCTGAAATTCAGAAGGTTTGCCAAATTTTTTAAAATAATGTAATAATTATAACTTTTGACAATTATAGATGTCTTAATATGATGTAGGGGGGAAAAATCAATTTTAAGTCTTACAATATTCACCTTTTTTTAAGGACAAGCATAATTAAGGTAAAATGTAGAGAAGTCTTTGCTTTTTCCTTTTAGAATAACAATGAGACCTGAAATGTTTAGGTAGTAACAGAATCATGTATTTCAGAAGAAATTTTAGTACAGGTTGCATGTCTGTTTAGAGTGCAGAGACATCCTGAAGAAATTCTTGGGAGTGGAGTGGTAGTTCATTATCAGTCTCTGCAGCTTACAAATACTACTTGGGAAACCAAACTGAAGAATTTCATGGAAATCTCTTCAACATTTTTTTTCCTAGGTTTCAATTTCAAGGGCCAAAAGAGTATGAAGTTCAGAAATGTGTAGGAAAGGATAGATAAGTCAATGAAAACTGAAAATCTCATAGGTGTTTTTTTTTCTAGAAAGCTCTTTGGCAAGAGTAAGAACATACATTTGATTTATATGCTTGCAACATTTGGGAAGTGTGATATCATGAAAATTTAAATACACAGCATCTTCAAACACAAGACTTTGTCATGTGCTTGTCAGGATTTTAGGTTTTAATGTTGACAGGAAATGCTGAAGTTAAGTTTTCTATTGCCTGCATAAATATGGAGAAAGATGGTTGAAAAGTGTCGAGAAGATAGATGCAAAATTATTTTTGTCTCAAAAAACCAATGGTTTGGAGTTGTGGGTTTTCTTGTTAGAAACAAGATCTCTACAGTCTTTGATTTGCTTTACAAAATGTGCGGTTTAGCCTTTAACATGATTTCAGTTTACCAGAAGATACATTGTCTGTTGAACTGAAACTAAACACTGATAAATGTTTTGGTCATAATGACTTCATGTTGTGTGCTCCCTTGTACTTCCAGAATCTGTGTATTTAGCTCATTGGTCTATCTAAAATATTTTTAGTATTTCCAGAATTTAATTTGGAATTTAGGGTGGGTTTTTTTGGATGATGTGTTACAAAAATGCAAACAAACTGTCCAAAAAAGAAACCAATTTCTGACAGAATTCTGCTTGTCCAGTTATTGCTTGGTTCTCTCAAACGAGACAGAACCCAGCATCTTCTGGACCAAAAGTTGCAGTCACTGGCTTTTTTTTTCTTGACAGGTGAAGCCCATCCTGCAGTCTGAATATTTCATTTTCATCAAAGATTTTGTAATGCTTACTGTCCATTTTCATTTTCTCACTTAACTAAGTAATATTCAATGGCTTTCCCTACTCAGTATTGAATTATGACAACCTGTGTTCTGCTGCTGATAAAGCTGCGCTATGTCTTCCTGAGCAATGAAATGGAGCTCGTGTGCGCAGAGGCAACTCACAAACGGAGTGTTCGTCATATTTCAGGCTTAAGCTGATGTTCAGCAGCGCTAAATGACACTGTGTTAGGAAGTTGACTTAGTTTAAAATTCCACTTCTCTTTTGCTTTCAGTTACACAAGTCTTGAAATTTGAGGGCTTTTTTTATTATGTCTGTTTATAAGCCTTGAAGGCCTTTGTATTAGAGACCTGAAGTTCAGGTGTGGAATTTCTTTTCATAACCTACCTACAGCTAACAAGTCTAACATCTTTCAGTGGTCAATGCCATCCACTGGAAAGAAGTGGAATTGGTTTGCTGCTGGTGACTTCTTGTAGTAGTAGATGGGAGCCTCATGCACAGGCCCAAATCCTTTTGTTGCAAGTAGTAGACAGCCAGTGGAAAAAGACTATAGCACTTACTTAACCTCATAACCAGGAACATAAAGTACTGTTTCCTTCATACGATTATTGAGGATGAGAGTTGAAATTGAGTGCCATCTGTTAATCCAGTCATGGAATGGCCTGGATTGGAAGGGATCTTAAAAATCATCTAGTTCTAACGCCCCTGCCTTGGACAGGGACACCTTCCACTAGATCAGGTTGCTCAGAGCCCCATCCAGCCTGGCCTTGAACGTTTGCAGGGATATGCACCCATAGTTTCTGTGGACAACCTGTTCCAGAGCCTCACGACCCTCACAGTAAAGAATTTTTTCCTAATACATTGTCTAAACCTGCTCTCTTTCAGTTTGAAGCTGTTCCCCCTTGCCCTGTCACTACACACTCTTGTAAATTGTCTTTCTCCATCTTTCTTGGCAGCACCCTTTGGGTACTGGAAGGTGGTTGCAATTAGGTCATCCCAAATCCCTTTCTTTTCCAGGCTGAACAAACCCAATTCTCTCAGCTTTTCCTCATAGGAGACGTGCTCCATCCCTCTAATCATCTTGATGTCTTCCTCTGAACCCACTCCAACAAGTCAATGTCCTTCCTTTGCTGGGAACCTGAGTGACAAGCAATAAATTGTACTGCATCATGAAGAATGGGTAGGAGATATTTGAGACATCCAAGTTTTACAGTAGGTCTTTGAGGTACCTTCACGTGTCCTTTGAAGACTTACCAGTTGTCTAATATTATCTGATCAGCTTTTTTTTGTATTTGCTTATAGTAAGTATTAGGGCAGTCCTGTGGTGTAAAGGAGAGCACTCTGGACTCTGAATCCCAAGGACCTGAGTTCCAGTCTCAGTGGGACCGTCCCCTGGCAGTTCAATGCCTCCCTGCCATCCCATCCCGTCACATCTCGGATGCTCAGCAGGGTCAGCCCCGGTTAGTACCGGGTGCTGTGACAGTCCCAAGGACTTCACTGTCACTGTCCAAGCTCGCTCGGCCGTGGCAGATGGACCTCAGGACTTAAACGGTGGGGCCAGTTCTGCACACGCTGTGCCTCACCTAAAAAATCCACTGCGCAGGCTGGAAGGGCACACCCACGTGGGGAGAGCCCTTCCCAAATCTTCATTCTCAAAATTTGACCATACACACATACATACATAGTAAGTATTACAGCTCAGTTGTGAAAATCATGTTGTTGCTGCTTAAAATGAATGTCTGTCTCACTGCTTAGTTGATATTACACTTCACCTAATGAACCAATGATAGGTTTTAGGTTCACTCTGACTTGTTTCTGAGATGTATGAACGCTACTTTGTGCTAACAGAAGAGTAACAGATTTTAAATGTAGACACTGAAGGTTATAGGTTCTAGAGGAGAAGTATGAATCTCTGAGGCATACAGAATAACAATTTGAAGGTGGAGAGATAGTTTTACATTTAGGATTTTTTTTTCAGACCAAACTTGATTTAGAACACACATGACTTTCTGGGATGCTTCATGTGAAGACTTTTTACACTTTCACATTTTCTAGGACATACAAAAAGCTGTTCAAGTTTCATGGAATACTTCAAAACATTTTTCAAATATAAAATTTTTTTATGTCCTATTCTATATTTACTGCTTTTTCCCTTATCAGGGGAGATTTTTTTTTTCTTTTGTTAATCTACATCTGGTAATTTTTAAGGGAAACTATATGCATGTTTTGATGTTATAATATAGGAATAAGCAACTGTGTTCGAGAAAAATCAGACTTGTAAAATCCCCACCTGCAGGTTTCCAGACTTCTCCATTTGTTTTGTTAATGGCTGGTACTTCTTTATGACTATCACAAAAATGTTTTGCTCCTTTATCAGATGACTGAATGCCAGTAAGTGTATGTGCAGAACTGTTAATGTAAATAGGTAAAAAAGAGAGAAAAAAATTGAAGCTCTTTGAATAATGGTGTTCCATTGCATCCCAGCAGTCATCAGCAGTTATTTAATATGGAAAACTGGTTTAGTTACTGGCTTTATGAATTGTATAGAGGACTTAATGTGTCCGTATGGACTTTCTAAAATGTTATTAGCAGCTTCTACATTTAAAATTAATTAGGATTTATAGCCTACAAGGAAATATACTAATTTGTGTTCAGAGTGAAAGTGGCTTTTGATGGACAGTAAAGGTCAAAGTTCGTAGCTTTTCATAATCTTTATGAGCAGCATAATGGTACTGTGTAAATATAACTAGTATGTTTTTTAAACAAAACACTGATGAAGAGTGAATATACTAAGTAGCTCTTCTGATGAAACAGCAAATTACTGAGAGTAAAATTCCAATTACTTAGCTAAAAGAGCTTTTCAAGATAGTCTTCCTTTGCCAGAGTGTCAGATTTAACAAGCTGAACTAAATCCAGTGCATTAATCAGGTCTTCCAATTTATTACTTGCCTAAGAAGATTAGGGCAATTAATATGTGTGTAATTAGAGTCCCTTGCAGGTCTGGTAAAATACATGCAGTCTATAATTGCTGACTTCTTACTCAATTTTAATTTTCGGTAGTCTTAATTACCTGCACTCTTTGAAAATTTAATTATTTGTTCAAACCAGCAAAGTTTAAATTTATGATGTCTTACAAAAAAAGGCAAAAACCTAGTGTTTCATGTAGTGTTGGCTGGAATTTAAATAGTAGGGATGTAGCATCACAATAGTTTTATAATTTTTTTCCTCCGTTTTAGAAAGGAGGAATGGTTGGGGAAAAACAGGGCACAGGCCATATATTAACTAGCAAGTAAGCAAACTCTGTATTTAAAGAGATAGCTGATGATGAAAGGGCTGTTGCCTTATAACTCACTTCAAGATAATACTTTGTGGGAAACTACAGCTAAAATAAATTCTGTGAACTTTTCACATTTAATGCATTTGTGCTATTAATTGGAATTCTAAATTCTGATCTTCGAAGGAGAAGGAAGTAGCTTTTTATCAACTGTAGAGATTTTATTTTTCTATATCTGAATCACTACTCATGTTGGTTTTGTAGTGCTTGGTATGTGGGTTCTTTTTAACACACCAAGATTTAGAAATAGTTGAGGTTGAGTAATGGGAAGCATGATTCTGTTGCATGATTATTTTGGGATTCCAGTATATTTGTGCTTCTGCACTGAGAAGTTGTGTTTTTGGAGAAGAATATAGTTATCCTAGGTCTTAAATACTCGTGTGAGCAAGAGGTTCCAAGAACTTTGGTTTTAGAAATTATTTACAAATTTCAGTGTATCATCTGGAACAAGAACAATACACACATCTCTGTCTGTTCCATGTTAACTTTCCCACTCAGCCTTTCCTTTCCAGTAAACTTTCCCAAGCTCCTTGTTTTACTAACTTTGTGTAGCAGTTTTGGCTCTAGTCAGCATAGGTCCCCATTTAGGCCTCAGTTTTCAGCAGGCCTCAAAGGACGTGACGCAGATTAGAGGGGACAGGTGTCATCTGACTTAAGCAGCCAAAGAGGTATTTCATATCATCTGACATCATTAGAAAGCGTCGAAGAGTATAACAAGCCAGAGGGAGGAGTTTCTGCCTTTTCAGTCCATGCTTCGGACCAGGAGTGTTCCTACTCCCTGACTGCTGATATCAGGCCCTGCTGCTGCCGGTCTGCGTGGCTGTTTACCTGGGGAAGTGGGCATATTCCTGTTAATTCCTTTTTCCCTCTTGCGGGAAGGTTTCCTTTGGGGAGGAGGTTTGGTTGGTTCAGAATTCTGCTTGTTAGCTGGGGCAACCTCGGTGAGCCTGTTGTTGTTTCCTGTCACTATGTGCTATTTCATAGTTGGTGTTAAGCTTTCCACTTCTCTATATGAATATAAGAACTTCACCATGTCCAAAGCCTTTCTGATTTTTTCCCTCACTCTGCTTCTCTGGCAGTGGACCTTTTGACTGGATACCAGGCAGTTGGCATTTTGCCAGCTTAAACTATAACACTTTGTTACATTTTGTCTGTTCTAGGGTAAGTGCTTCTAGAAAGAGGCGCTGTTGGTTGTTGGTGCCTCTCCTCAGGCTGTGGTGCTCCAGTGTGTTTATTCAGAGCTGTAGCATTGTGCTATTGGTGATCATGGCAGGAGGACACCTGCAGGCTGTTTTATTTAGCACTGTTAAGCAAAGTAGCTTAATATCCCCACCTCCCCTTGATAATCCTAGTTTCTTCAAAGAAAATTTTTATTGTGTATTTTCTAAATCTTACAAGTTTTGGAAATAGATTGTTTCTTGAAGTTATTTTTGAGAAAGCATCCTCTCTGCCTTCCTCTCCCCTATCCCTGCAAAAAATACCCCCAAAAACCAAAAATCCAGCAATGATTAGGAAACATAGGAGATATCATTATGTCCTCTTTAATATACCATAATATTTATTCCTTGTGACTGAAGGCTCCTTGTGTTTGCTGAACAGTTTCCTGGTATTTGGAAAAAGTTCTATCTAGGAAGAAGTGGAGGGTTCAATGTTGTGGGCTACCAAGGTTAGGCATTTACACAGTAGAAGTTCTTGCTCTTTCTCTTTGTGGGTCATGGCAAACTAGCAAGAGTTCAGACTTAATCATGGTTCAGCAGCTGGTTTTAACATGTTTCAAGATTTATTTTTTTGGATGTTATTTGTATTTTGTATATATCCTGTAGTATATTTTAGTAGTGTGAACAACATAGGAAGTCATGATCTCCACACAGGGGTGCAGGCATGGGTGCAAGTGGTACTAATAAATAAAACACAAGAAGCATTAACTAATGAAATGGTGTAAAATCCTTGTGTTACAGTATTGGTGCTGGGGCGGTCCCGTGGCGTAGTGGAGAGCACTCCGGTCTCCGACTCCCAAGGTCGCGAGTTCGAGTCTCAGTACGGACCGTCCCCTGGCAGTTCAATGCCTCCCTGCCATCCCATCCCGTCAGATCTCGGATGCTCAGCAGGGTCAGGCCCAGTCAGTACCGGGTGCTGTAGATAGTCCCAAGGAGACTTCACTGTCACTGTCCAAGCTTGCTCGGCCGTGGCAAATGAACCTTAAGACTTAAACGGTGGGGCCAGTTCTATGCATGCTGTGCCTCACCTAAAAAATCCACTGTGCAGGCTCGGAGGGCACACGTGGGGTGAGCCTTTCCCAAATCTTCGTTCACGAAGATTGGCCGTTGTTATTGTATTGGTGCTAACATAGCCTTAAGTTGTGATGCAATTGGCTTTCTGGGAGAGTCTTGCAGTTGTTGTGAGCTAAGAAAATAAGGCTTAAAGGCTTGGAAAGATGGATGTCATTTGTAAAACTAGTCCTAGACTGGTTTGTCTGCAATTCAAATGTAACTGGTAATTTACATGTTGAAATACTACTGTGGGTTTATATTTTGCAGGTGTTAATAGAAATTAGCAATCTTGTAAATAACTGTTCTAAAAGTTTATTATGAGAGGTGTAATTTAGGATGAGCTTACTGGTTTTGTCTCTGTGTGTGTAGAATTGGTCACTGAGAAAAATATGAAAGCCTGACCAAATGGAAGGGTCTGCTCTGTGCCCTACCAGATGTACTTTTGATGTCTGGGGGGAAGGAGTTGTGGGGGGTTTTTTTGTATGTGTATCTCAGGACATTTCTGTAGTCAGAGACATTGCACACTCATCATTTCTAATGGCATGCAGCTTATTTGCTTAGTGAGCTCTATATGATCACTGTTGTTTTTGGACTCAACATTTACCTTTGTTAACCTCTAGTTTTGGATTTTGTGTATTTGTATTTTTTTTCTTTGTGTTGTGTGTGTAATTCCCATTACAATGTTTTGACTGCAGTCAGAAATACAGTTTAGTTTCACTTTTTGCTCTCCAAGGTACTTTTACCTTACAACTTTTCAGTTGGTGTCTGGCATGTGTATCAAGACTGATGGTTGTGTGGCTTTTCATCATCTGAGGTCTGTATCAGTTTAGTCTGGGCACTTTGCATCCATAGACTTTTTAGTATACCAGTACAGTACAACACTAATTCAGTGCAGACCAGCTTTTAGTGTGCTCCTTCAATGCATTTGCACAGTCCATGGAACAGCAGAACTTTTGTCACAGGTTTCTCTGCAGCTCTTGCAGTTAATGCAAAGCTTTCTCTGATACTGCATTGCTTGCATTTCAAGTTTCTCTTGTCCTTTTTCTTTGGTATAACTGTTTCGTTTTCTTGGCATTTTGAGATTTTCAACTAAAATAGTTGACAAATAGTGAGGTAACAAAGTAAGTAGTCACTAATGCAGTGTTTGGTGTAGTGTAAGATTTAGAGAGCACCTGCAAGTTCTTCAAAATCATAGCCATGGGCTGGTTTACAAGGACTGGCTTAGGAGTATGACAACAAGCAGTGCAAGTAGTTACCTAACCATGGAAGTGCCTGAGTTCTACAGTGGTGATTTATTTACAATATTAAAAAGTCACATTACCAAATTTATAGGTTCCCAAATCTGGAAAAGAATTTTCAGCACCTGTTACTGAGTGAATAGGAATTGTTCTGCTGTTGCTTTTCTGACAGAGAGAGCACACTACAATCATAATTGCTTTGAGTGCTGTCTGTTTAAATGGGAGAAAAATCAGTTGGGAAGTTAAAAATTAACTAATTGCTTTTCATTGTAGGCAAGAAACACTGTGATGACTAGTGCAGAATTAAAAAAAACCAACAACTTGGAAACCTTGAAAAAAGTGTTAAGTATAAAATAACTTCAAGAGAAAAACATCTCTTTGAAAGTCTTTTGTGCTCAGTGTCTTAGCCAGTGCCTTCTTTATTTAGAAATTGGCGGGAGTAGGAAGTTAAGTATTGTAGAAAGCTTAAGGTGTTTTTACTTTCCATTTTTTCTGCAGACCTTATATGAAAACAAATGTGGAACTCAGAAATTATTGTAAAAAATGAAGTGGTTTAGAGAGTGAGACACAATGTTGTGATATGTTGAAAATAATAGAATAAAAATAACTGCTGCCTGTAGGGTAGGAAAAAATACTCTAATGCTGAACTTAATGCCTCAAGATCCGTCTGACACAGTGTGCCAAAAAACAGCTGTCTTTTCTGTTTGTGGTGGAATTCTGTTCTGAGGGGAGATGTTTAAGTGGATTGGCAGAAGAGCCAGGATTAGTAATGGCAACACAGGATGCCTTTAACACTCGATAAACCTCATCATCAGCTGGTGTTAAGCGCATTTTAGGAATACAGTGACCTTCGCTGGTTACTACTGAGCTTACAGGAGAAGTGCAGAGGTTGGTTCTTCCATATGCTGACTTTTGCTGACAATTTACAAAAATGAAGAGCAAAGAAGGCTTAAGAAACATTGAAGTAAAAGCAGCAAGTTGTGTTGTGAAGTATTTAATGCTAGTGCAGGTGTGGATTGACTGTACTGGAGGCTGGAGCCATTTATTTATTAAAAGGGAGTTGATACATAACATTGTGAAGTTTCTCATCTTTCCTTGCCAGTGTCATGTCTGCATTTGATTTACAGTGATCTTGTCCACCGATGATTTTTGTCCCTGGTTTTTGACTTTCATGGTAACCATCCCAAAAGAATTGCAGATTCTCTTTCCAATAAACCATGAGTGTCTGGATTACCCTTTTATTTTTATTTTTGATTTTCTGAGTGCTGCTTGATTGATAAACATGATGTGATTAGAAGCTACATAGTTCCACATGTGTATGAGGCAAAAAAGGGAAGTGCCTAAAAATATTAATGACAAAACAGTCTTCATTAACAGTCTCTGAATGGAGCTGTTATTTCAGACGAAAGTCAATTTTACTTTGGAGTAACTAGTGCAAAGTGAGTATGTTATTCTGAATTAGATGCATTTCTATTCAGGAATGTCTTTTGATACTTTGTTGTTTTGCAGTACCTGCTACAATGTCTTTCAGCAAGATTTCCATTGAATATTGCATGTAGAAAATCTATTAACCTGGAACAAGTTAAAATTGTTAGCACATTCTGCATTTGTACAATACATCATCAAGTTCCCAGAACATAGTTTTGTAAACCTTGGCATGTGCTTCAAATTATTTTGCATGACTGCAATCCCTTTGGCTAGAAGTGAAGCCACTAATACTGGCTTGCTTAAAAAAACCCCAACAAAACAAAACAAAAAAAAACCCTGCACCAAACAAAACCCAAACCCGAAGTATCTTTGTAATAAATAGGTAGTTCAATAGTGGGAAAACAAGATGTTGAAGTAGTTAGCTACTTCAGGTTTCTGCTGAATAGATACTAACTATGTTGGCAAATGGGTCAAATACAAAGCTTATGCATGGCTATGCCTACATAGATTAAACATGCATTTTTTTTTTCTCTGGGACAGGTTGGTACTGTAGCTTAATTCTTATTATTCATAAAGGTTTTGTTTAAGGAAGGCTTTTTCTGTAAGTTTGCAAACTTTTGTTTGTTTGGTTGTTTTTGTTTGTTTGGGGAGGGGACTGTAACTTTTTCCAGTAAATTTCAGGGAATAATCAGGGGAAGTTTACTTCTCAAAATAAATTGTGGGCTTTTTTAGGGTATAAGTGCATTTTCCAGATAATTGTATAATATAATCATCTCTTGTTATATTATATACTTCATGCTGTTAGCATTCTGATAACATAAGAAAGTGGTATTTGGCTTCCTTCAAGATGTTCGTAAAATGCTTCAGTACCAACCCGAAGTGTAACACGGCTGATACTCCTATATGGTTGCTGTCACTGGGAAGACTTGGCTTTTTAATGCTGGCATTCTGAATCTTTCACTGTAAAGGACGAAAGGCAGTTGTCACCCTTCAGGGTTTTTTTAATCCTTATCCAATTTGTTGAAGCCATATAATAAACATGGTGTTTGCCCTGTAAATCTCTGAAATTATTACTGTTCATTAGCAGGCAAGATGTTGGAATTAGCTACTGTGAAATGCAGTATGGAGTTTGTGTTGGTTATGCAGACTCTTGTCTAGCAAATGCTACTGCAAAGCTTTTTGGGGTTAGTTGAATAACAGGCCCTGATACGATTGTTTGGGGTATTTGATTGTTTGGGGTTTTTTGTAGATGGAGAGTACATCCATGTGGTAGATACCAAGCTGTGGAAGATTAAAAGTTGATTTTCTGTTTAGTGTATAAATAGCAAGAGTTAAACAAAATTGGATTAATAGCTGGATTAAGTATATGGTATATGTTCACATTTGTTATCCTGTTTTTGAAAGTTCCTTCTCTTCTTGTGATCAGAGGACAATAGAATGAATCAGGAAAATGTTTCAGGTATGGTAAGTACTCAATCTGCTAAATATTTAAAATTGTATCACAGTCACTGATTTTACAGCAGTTAATGGGATTGTACTGTGATTTTACTCATTTTTTTCCCCAGCAGTCTTCAGAACATCCCATCATTTACATGGGGTTTCTGTACATTTTCAGGGTCAATAGGCGTTTGGTGGAAATTCCCAGTGGCACTGGGACTCCTATCCTCTCTTCTAATTTCAGTGAGGTATATCTTGTTTAGTATAAAATCAGCCTTATGACATCAGGTTTCCTCATTCCATTACAAACTTCTTAGTTTAGTGTCTCTTGGTCAAATAGAAACAGCGAGTAGTGTTAAGTAGAGTGTGGAAGACTTGCCAAGTGCCAGGCATCTTGCAGTTCTAGAGAGCATTCAGGGGAAATCTGTCTGACCTTGCCTTGTTCCCATGGTGTGACAGCCTTGGAGCACTTTGTTGATGCCACTGGACTGCAGTCACATGTGACACCTGCACTCAGGCTGTACATGGGTTCACTGAGCAGTCCACCTGCTTGGTCTTGAGCTTTGGAGTTCCACACTGCTGCTTACCCAGTCCACAGGTTCTCTTGTTTTTCCTGTTCTACATGTGCGAACGGTTTTTCCTGTTGCTCCTCACTGCTGTTCTTGATACATTTTTGTTGGCCAACAAAAGGATCCTGCTGCCTGTATGCTTTAAGATTTTGACTTGTTTCTTTTAATAAAACAGGTGATGATCTTTTTTGTCAGCTGCTCTGTGATATTATCTGGTCTTGGCTGTGTTTTGGAGCTAGAGAGAACGGAGGTGTACTGTAAAGGGTGACATGGTAATAGCACTGCACTGGGACTCTGAGAAGGGGTGCACTGAAATAATGTTGCTCTTCAAGTTGTCTTCAAGTAGTGTGCCCATTATTGCCTGGAATGAGTCAAGGGAGCAGTCCTGCTTGTGAGTGATCCCACTGTAGCATGGGGTGGACTAAAAGCTCACAAGAAAGAGCAACATTCTTGGAGGTAAGAAAGAATCTTGCCCTGGCACTGGAGTAGAACAGCCAGAAAAACAGCTAGATCAGATAACTGTCTTGAAACAGATTGCTTTTTCTCTAATACCATGCTCTTTCTTTAGGCTTGTCATTCATGCTCAACATTTTCATCAAAACCATGTCAATCACTGTGTCTCACTTCTAAATCAAGGATTAGTGATTTCCCATCCCTCCTCTTACAGAATGTAGCAAACTCTTTGCAGCTTACACTGCTTCCTTTAATTGTTGCTGGAGACATACTTTAAGTATAGAAAGAATGGGCTCCAAAGACATTGGTCACCTGCAAACAAATACATCAATGGTCTTAATGCATAGTTGATCTGAATATCCATTTGTTAGCCATTTACTAACGATTATTAAACGATAAATCTCTACCATGTGTGTGCTTTAAGGGTTCTAATTCACATGCATGCCCCAACAATGTATTTAGATGGAATCCCTGCCAATCCATGAAATTCTTAGTTGTGCTTTTTGAATCCTATGGGATACTACATTTATTGTAGTGAATGAGGTTCATTATGGAAATAAAATAATAGTTGAAAATACCACTACTTAGGATCCTAGGGAAAAATACAGCAGAATCACAGGATATGCTGAGTTGGAAGGGACCCACAAGGATCCTCAAGTCCAACCCTTAGCCCTGCACAGAACCATCCCCAAGAGTCACACCATGTGCCCAAGAGCATCATCCAAATGCTTCTTGATCTCTGTCAGGCTTGGTGCTGTGACCACTTCCCTGGGGAGCCTGTTCCAGCACCCAGCCACCCTGTGGGTGAAGAACCTTTTTCTAATATCAAACCTAAACCTTCCCTGACACAACTTCAGGCCATTCCCTTGGATCCTGTCACAGAGAAAAGATGAGTGTCTGCCCCTCCTCTTCCCCTCATGAGGAAGTTGTAGACTGCTCTGCCATGGAGGGCACTACTTGCATGTATGAAAAGGATTGGGATCACGTGAAAATATATGTTTCTGTGTGATCATAAGTTTTCTAAGGCTTTGGAAGGGCGCTTAGGTCATTCTACTAAAGGAGTCTCATACTAGTATTTTGAAGGAAAAATTTGGTCCTTTGTTGCATTCACTGATTTATAATTTTTCTGTGAAAGACTTAAGTTAAATCTGAGAGTTATTTTTACTTTGAGTAGGTTAGTTAGGATGGGATTCAGCTGAGGTCTTGTCAGTTACAGGAGCCTTAACTTGGATAATGAAGGCCTTTTTCTTCTTCAAACTGTTGATATTTGTTAGATTGTATTGTGTAGTGGAATCTTTAAACATCAGTTCTTTAAGGTACTGCTTTCGGTTACTGTGTAAAATCCTTGTACTGTCAATTCAGGAAATCCTACCTGAATTGACATTAAAAGGTTGAGATCTGTTTCCTTAGTTTTGTGTGTTAATATTTCCTTCACCACTGTTTTTTAAGCTTTTTTTTAAAGTTTACAGACCTGCTCTTTTTTGTGTGTTAGTTTCCCAAGTACTTGTGAGCAAGAACATAGTGATAAACCACACAATGCATGTCCACCTCTTCTGTTTGGCTGTACAACAGCCTTTCTCCATGAGTTGTAAGGCTGTATGTCATACCCCCTGACTTACAGGGCCATGCCTACTGAAAATACACATGGTGCGGACTGTCTGGATGTGAAAGTGTCTTTTACATAAGTGATGTACTGCAAATGTGCTAGTCATGTATATAATTTTTCTTGCCTAGATCCTAACAAAGTTCTGGGGAGGAGTTCTGTGATGGAAAGAGACTGCCTCTGGTTGTTCTCTTCTCACAGAGGTTTCTCAGCCTTTTGCAGGAGATGAGCTGTAGCTCTTTTCCATGCATCCTGAGACTCATAGAATATCCTGAGTTGGAAGGTACACATGAGGACCATTATGTTCAGCTCTGGCCCTGCACAGGACTGCCCCACAGGTCAACACTGAGTTGAAAGTGATGTGCCATTCTGAAGCTAAAGTTGAGAATTACCTGTCTTTGAATCTCTTATTTCTGAGCAACCCTGGGGAAAAATATCCTTTGAGATTGGTCCCTAGATTACAAATAGAGCACTCTTGAACTACATCAGATTTGGTTAAGAGACTAAAAATGTAAAGTCCTGAGTGAGCTTGTATACCTGGACATTTTGATCTATATTGTCAAATTACTTGAGATTAAAATATTACTTTGGTATGCCTGTGTGATCTCATTTTTGGCTTTATACTATATTTACTGAATACAATTATTGCACTATGTAGAACAAAACCAAATTATATGTTTTGAGAAAGAAAACTGGGAGCAGTGTTTTCCTAAAATCAATGTCGTGTTTGAACTAGTAAACTATTGGGTTTTTAAATTTTGTATTAAAAGTTTCTAAATTGTTATTGTAATAATCTCAAACAGCTTTTCCTTGATGTCTGTGTATGACAGGATCTTGCTATAAGCTTAGGTGGAACAGGTTGCCCAGGGAAGTTGTGGGTGTCCCATCTGTGGAGGTGTTTAAGACCAGCCCGGATGGGGCTCTGAACAACCTGGTCTAGGTGAAGGTGTGTCCCTGCCCACAGCAGCAGGGTTGGAACTAGATGATCTTCTCTTCTTCCAACCCAACCCATTCCATGATGATTCTGTGAAGGTGAAAACATTTGAAATACCACTTGACAAAATTTAATGACTTTGAGAATGAAGCTTGCCTTTTGGCATTTTAGTCTTACCTTTAGTTTGTGATGCCTTAAGGTAAAACAATTTAAGACTGATCTGTGAACTGTAAGTCTAAATATGTGAGCAGGAGATTTCTGAAATCAGTGTTTCCGATTATCAGATGTGTTAGTTATGTAAGCTGTCATGAAGAAGTCTTTGGGAGATAATGTGTAAGTAAAACAGTTGCCAGGAAAATTAAATACATTTTTGCTTTACATAAAAGCCTATCTCCTAAAATACTTTTAATCTGAAAAATTAGATATTCATGAGTAGGCAAAAATGGATGTGCTCTGTGTAAATTGCTGTATGAATTGACTTAATGACTCCTCAGTATGTGTGTTCACAGACTCACAAAGAGGTTGAGCTTGGAAAGGACCTCTTCAGGTCATCTGGTCTAACTCCCTTACTCAGGCAGAGCCACCTAAAGCACATTGCTCAAAACTGTGTCCAGGCATCTTTTGAATATCTCCAAGGATGGAGACTCTGCAGCCTGTCTGGACAGCTGCTGTCAGTGCTCAGTCACCCTCCCAGTGAAAAAGTGTTTTCAGATTTTTCCATTTGTGCCACTGCCTCTTGTCCTGGCACTGGGCGTCACTGAAAAGAGCCTGACTGTCCTCTTTGCACCCTCCCTGTAGGTACTTAAACACACTGATAAGATCTCCCCTGATCCTTTTTAGGGCTGAACAGTCCCAGCTCTCTCATCAGCCCCTTAATCATCTTCCTGATCCATTGTTGCACTCTGCAGCATGTTCATGTATCTTATGTACTGGGCAACCCAGATCTGGGCACAGCACTCCAGGCGAGGCCTCAGCAGTGCAGACTAAAGGGGCAGGGTCACCTTCCTGTGCCTGCTGGCAGCACTGCTCCTGGTGCAGCTCAGGATACCAGTGGCCTCCTTTGCTGCAAGGGCACATTGCTGGCTAATGTTGAACTTCATGTCCACCAGGGTCCCCAGGTTCTTTGTGAAGCTGCTTTCCACATAGTCATCCTGGGATTGTGCCTGACATGAGCTGGTGCCTGGGGCTTGTTTCTCTCCAAGTGCAGGACTTTGCTCTCCCCCTTGTTTGACTTAATGAGATTCCTGTCAGCCCATTTCTGCAGCCTCTTGAGGTGTCTCTGGCAAAACCATCTAGCATATCGGCCACTTCCGTTTTGTGTCATCTGCAGACTTGCTAAGGGTCCACTCTACCCTCTCATTGAGATTGTGAATGAAGATACTGAATAGAATTGGACCTGGTGTTGGCCCATGATGTGCATCACTAGATACTGACCTCTAGCTGGATTTCATGACCTTGAACACCACCTTCTGGGTCTGGCCATCTAGACAGTTTTCAGTCCACTTTGCAATCTGTTCAGCCAGTCCATCAGCTTCTTTGTGAGGATTGTATAGGAGACAATGTCAAAAGTCAATATCCATTTGCTCTCCCATCCCAATGAAGCCAGTCCTTTCATTGTGGAAGGCTCTTAGGGTGTCATGCACGATTTCCTCTTTGTGAATCCAGGCCCACCCTTCCTGGTTGCCTTCTTATCCTTCATGTACCTGGAGGAAATGGTTTCCAAATTTCTTTCATCACCTTCCCAGGGGTTCAAATATTATCAAGAGCCTTGAAATTTCATAAATGGGTAATTAACCTTGTCATCTTATTGTGGGTAGTGGACAAACTGAGCAAGAACATCTAAAAGCAGAATCACTGTAGAAGTGAGACTTTGGAATTAAATGATGCAAATCTTGTTTTGGAAAGAATCTGGGATGTAACTGAGTCTTGAGTAAAGAAAAATTGCCTTTTTTATTTGAAAACCTGTTTCAAGGTTATAAACTCAGTAGAAACACTCTAATGAAAGCTGTTACACTGTGTTTGTTCTCTGTTTGGCTAATGTGTCTTTAGAGTGCAATGTGTGCCACTAAGGAAATGCATGTAATAGTTTCTGTGCTCATGCACAGGGTCTGCTGTACTTTGAGCAGGGTTATGGTTGTATCTATTTCCTCTCATACAGGAGTGTGTATGTAATATATATGTAGGTGCATATTTATTTTTAAAAATATGCATAAAACTTTATAGCTTTAGAAAGGATATTTTACACCCACCCACCCATATACATGTATTTATAAACATTTATGTCTTGTTCTTCTCTAAAAGGGGAAAATTCACTATACTAGTTTTTTCTGACTTTGTGCTTCTTCTAAAGGAAGAAAGTAAGTTTTTGCATTACCTTGGAACATCAGATGCAGCAATTCTAGGAAGATTGTTGGGCCCTTCAGTGTTATCCCATGTGATGCCGTGTGTATGCTTAAGTCACCTGCTGGTTGTACAGCCATAGTGCTAAATGCTGCTTCCATGTTCTTTCCAAGCATCCATTCTCAACCTACATCACATGCACCTTCAGAGGTGGAATCAGTAGGTTTTGCATCCCTTAAATTTTGCTAAAACTTAAAAAAATATCTCATGCCAATAAAACCCCTGCAGTACTTGGACCATGTTTACACAGTTATTTTTAATTATGAAGCAAATGAAGACTATTTCTTGTATCCTCTTCTGACAGATACAGCACATGTCACTTGGATTCTGTGTTCATATTACTTATACAGCCAGCCTTGGGTGAACATGATGGAAGGACAGGCAGCAATCTAGGATGACAGGAATTCAAGAAGACAGTGAAAACTAAAGGGTTGGGTTTCTGACAGGCATCTTTTGAATGTTGCTGAAGTAATGTAAGATGTTACTGCCTCTGAAAGAGATGGTAACCAATTCTTGCCAACTGTTACTGTGCTCCAAGTAGATACTGCCATTTCCTTAGCAGGGTAGCAGAACACTAATCGTGGAATCGCAGAACAGCCCAGGCTGGAAGTGACCTCTAAAGATCATTCAACCTTTCCTAGGGAAGGGAGTCTGGATGAGACTCTCTCATGCCCTGTCCAATCGCATCCTGAAAACCTCCAGCACTGGGGCCTCTGCCTTGTCCCTGGTGAGGTTGTTCCACTGACTGAATGTTCTCAAACAGTCTCTAACTGCATATGGTCTTTGTAGTATCTACCTACACCTTTAGTGGTGAATAATGTGCTGTACTGCAGTGGGAATAGGGGTGGGAGAAGGCTGTGCAAGAGTTCTCTTGTGCTGCTCTGATGATGCCAAGAGGCTGGGTCAGACAGCTGTGGGTGGTGATACCTGACACTGCTGATGCTCAGGTGCTGGGAAGGCCCATGTCAGTGCTGTCTTCTCTTAAAGCTGCATTTGTAACTCGTTTTGGGCAACAAAACTATAGATTATGTGTTATCATTGTGGGTTGTGGTTTTTTTAAACTACTGCTGTTCTATGGTTTAATTTTACATGTAGTTTCAATGTGTTTATCTTTTTATTACCAATATAGTGTATAAAGGAACAGAGTCAGCATTGAATGTCACCATGATTTTACAGCAGAGAGGGTTTAATATACTTACTTCCAGATACCTGTTTTTTTTCCTTAAGGGTGATAGAGCTATCATAGAATAATTTGGTTGGATGGGATCTTTAGGGTTGGTCTAGTCTAATCCCCCTGTAATAAGCAGGGACATCTTCAGCCAGTCAGAGCTCCATCCAAATCTGACTTTGAATAGAATGAGGCATCTACCATCCCTGTGGTACACCTGATGCAGTTTCACTGTCATCATAAAAAATTCCTTTTATCTACTCTTGTCTACCTTTATTAAGGTTTCTGTTCTTTTTAACGCTGTTGTATAAATTACTTTAATGAAAAAGTAAGTTGATGCAAACCTTGTATTCTCATTTTACCAGTACGCTAAAAATTGTAGAAGATTTTGTCAGGAATTTTGATAATCTTTGTTTTAAAGTGAGTTGCTGAAGGTGTAGTATTTTATTTCTGTAGAATAAAATTGGTGTATACCTTTATTGGGGATTGTTTTACAATCTGATGTTCTTGCATGACATCCATTGTTCTTGCCCTTGTACTGTGGTGTCTTGAGTTTCATGCTACTTTTTATTACACAATCAGTTGTGTATTAGAGATTCTCTTTATGTAAGATTAAAGTCTTGCATTTGGGTTTTTTTAAATATAGTAGTGGTAACTAGAGTTGTGATCTGTAACTTAGTGGTAGGTAATAATTTCCTATATTTTTGCAGAGGATTACTATCCGAGTAGCTCGTTTAAGAGTGTGTGTGTGTGCGTGTGTGTGTGTGTGTGTAGAGAGAACATTTACCTGTGTGGACTTGTTTTAGGAAGATCTTAGAATAACTGTGTTGAATAAGAACAGGTTTACATTTGTGTTTTCAAATAAACAGGTTGTTTCAACAGTACCATTAATACAGGGTCATTGGTTTTGCAAGAACTCTGCCAACTCCAGTGTTGGGAGAACAAAACATGTATGAAAGTCACTGTTGATGTTTTTACTTTTAGGCACTTACATATTTTATATTTGCTGGCGTATTGACAACTTTAAATTCTCTTTCTTTTGTGTACGTATGTATATGCACATATATATATAATGGTAAATATAATGGTAAATATCTCTTTTCTGTTTTTTGTTTTTAACAAAGTAGTTAATGATGCAATAGTATAATTGTATTCAAGTAAAACCCCCTTACCAACAGCCCTCTGGGTGCTGTAGGTGGATAGTGACATTTTCAATAGTGTGTCTAGTGAGCTGAATTTTAACTTATCAAAAAATAAAAGTGCTCTATTGTAAATCACTTCATATGGACAGTATTGTTGAAAAAATTTGCCAAAACTGACAGTTGGGTTAATTTCCAAGTATCTTGATGCCACTTTTGCAGAAGTTAGTTTATTACTACCTCAAGACATGAGCTTGCATGGCTTTATCATCTGTTCCATTACTTTGTCTGATAAATTATGGAAGGATAAAGTTGAAATATTTGTGAGTTCTTAACACTTGTTTTTGTGAATTAACATAAGCATTTTTTCCAATGTAGGAAAGCAGAACATAAGCATGTACTTAAAATTGAACATATGCTGAAATGCTTTCCTTTTTTGGGTCTTGGTTGTTTTCCTTACTGCCACTTTTTTGTTGGTTATTTTTTTTTTTTCGCTTTTGAATGCTGCTAATGTACTGAATTATCATGAGAACTCACATTTTCTTCTTCAAATGGGTGCTGTTCAAAACAAGGTGCAGAGATGGGGGAAAAAAAAGGCTAGCTGAGACCCCCACAAGCCAAGAACTCTTAACAAGCTTGTTTCAGTGTTCTCTCTTGTCCATATGGTAGGATGGAAAACGTGTTTAATGCCTGGTAATTAAGAAAGTCAAATGGAAAAAAATAAATCTAAAGGTACTTGTTACTTACTTAGTGTTTGCTAAACAAAGCAGCAAAGCTGTCATTCATCATTTTAAGATTAATTGCAAGTTGATGCGGTAATAATTTTGTTTCTGCACAACATTTTAAATCACTGGCATAATTAAAACAGGGTTGAATTTGGACAACAGATTTATATTAGTACCTTGTTAAAATTACTTTCAATTAATCATAAGAATTTAATATATGTTCAGTGTATTATGTGTATTTTTTCTATCTAGAAAAGGTGCTATTATAGTTCATACCATAAATTTTAGTCTAATCAGAAATAACTTCTGGATTCTTCAAGAAAACTTGTGTTTCTGCTGTGTTGTTGATGCTCAGTAAATTTGGACAGGAAAACGTTTGGAAAGATTACAGTTCTACAGAACAATTATTTTTATTATGTAGCAAGGAAAGTGGGAAACAAAATGTGTTACAATGCAATTAGAGAATTTTTGTTTGAAAAAAAACCAAACCAACAACACAGTGCACTGACCATCTACTGCCATGTTTGGTTGGTTGTTGTCCAACTGATGTGAACAGTATTCATGTTGTTTGAGAACAGACTTGTTTATAATGGTCTTGGAATTAGCAGATCAACATAAAACTTGGAGCACAGGAAAGAAAATAGTTTTACATGATTTCTGCTCTTCCCTCTTAACATTTTTTGCTATATCTTGACTGTAGCATGTGGAGTATTCCAGTTGGAAGGATGTCACCAACAGCTACTTCGAGTTCTAATGTGAAAACAAATACTTACAAATCCTAACCCATTTTTTTGTTTGTTTTAAGGACCACTACACCAGGAGAGACTAAACTTTTAGCTTCTGAAGTCTATGACATCCTTCAGTCTTCCAACATGTCAGACATGGACAATGTGAATGAGATGAATTACCGTCGCCGGAAAGCACAGTTTTTCCTTGGCAGCACAAATAAGCGCGCCAAGACAGTGGTTTTGCATATAGATGGCCTTGATGATTCGGTAAGGAAGCCTTGCAGAGTTTATGTAAATAAGGCATGCTGTACTGAGACGTATTTTGCCCACTGAAATAATGTACTTGGGCTACTTGTGTGGCATCGTCAGTTGTCTGCATTTTCTGTGGATCATATCTTGACTCACGAGATATGTATAAAGTCTTGCATAAATTGAGCTTGCTCAGAATATCTAAAGAAGATAAGGCAGTTTTCTTGGTGGCTTTTTAATTACTTTCAAGAACTGTTCTGTTTCCACCTCTCCTAATTTTTTTTCCTTTTTCAAGAAATAGCGGAATAAATAAGGTGCCTTCAGCATTTTCACTTAGATGTATCTCATGATTGTATCAGTATGTTAAGCTAAAAAAGTTTCCTTTTAGTTATGAGAGATTTAGGACACTGTGGGGCTCTTTTATTTATTGTTAATTTAGAAATGCTGTATTGTCTTTGAGTTGGTTTTGCTGCATCTTTTCATTGTCTGTGAGATCTTTTCTACTGTAGTGACCAGAATGGCATTTGAGTTAATGAGGTCTCACTGAGTCTTTATGTAATGTCAGAATAACTTGTACGGATTTATCTCCCATACCCCTGTAGATAACACCCCAGGGCCACGTTTGCCTTTTTACGGCTGCCAAACAGCATGTAGGCTGCTTAGGCACGTTATCTGCAAGTGCCCTCCGGACTCTGTATCTTTTAGTTTTGTCCCCACTTTAAATGATCAAACCTGATCCTTAGCTTTGTTGCTTTACATTTTGCCAAGTAAGCGTGTCCACAGGCCCACTTTATCAACAGCATCCCCACTGTACTGTTTCCATAAGACCACAGTTAATTCCTGTAGAAATAACATGCTGCTCTAGCTCACTTTATGCAAAGTAAATATTTTTTAGTTTTGTCTTTCCAGCACTTGCTCTATCTAGAAAGGCAGTGCTTTGTCAACACCATTGGCTTTTGTACTCTGTGAAGTCTTTTTAATTCAATCCAATCAGTTGTTTTGGGGCTTGTAGTTGATTGGTTTGTTCACATGTATCTTCAAGCAAAAGGGCAATCCTGTGGTGTAAAGGAGAGCACTCTGGACTCTGAATCCCAAGGACCTGAGTTCGAGTCTCAGTGGGACTGTCCCCTGGCAGTCAATGCCTCTCTGCCATCCCATCCCGTCACATCTCGGATGCTCAGCAGGGTCAGCCCCGGTTAGTACCAGGTGCTGTGACAGTCCCGAGGACTTCACTGTCACTGTCCAAGCTCTCTCGGCCGTGGCAGATGGACCTCAGGACTTAAACGATGGGGCCAGTTCTGTGCACGCTGTGCCTCACCTAAAAAATCCACTGCGCAGGCTGGCAGGGCACACTCACATGGGGAGAGCCCTTCCCAAATCTCTGCGTTCTTGAAGTCTGGCCATACACACGTACATACATCTTCAAGCAAGAAATTTCATCCACTTCTACTTTGTGAGTTTAGAATCAGACCACAGGCAAAATATCTATCTTAAAAGTGTTCCTTTGTGTTCTTTAACAAGTTAAACTTAGCAAGATTTGTGGAGTTTTCTCTTTTCGATACTGAGGTAGAGTTATTGTGAAAAAGCATAGGGTATTTAGATATTCATCTGCAGAGAGAAAAACTGCAGGTAGGCCAGAATGTTTTCCTAGCCCTTTGTTAAAGAAGAATCTGGCTGTGCAGTGACTGAGATAGCTTAGTGTACAAATGTTAGTGATACTCCAAGTGCTCACCTAATGTAAACAAAGTTGAGTGCGGAGACAAGGACTTCACCACGAAACTCCATAGGATTGATAGTGAAGACATTTATTTCACACAGCACACAGGTTATATAGGGTTACAGATACATCTTATTGGTTAAAGGAATCACAACTCAAGCACGTTAGAACTTTTAATTGGATACAAGCTCATATCTCACAAGCTCCAATGTTTACATTATCTCATCCTGATGTTTTGAGGTTCTGTGTCCGGAGAAGCTAGGCCTAGAGGCACTCCCTTAAGAATGTACTGTTAAGGAGCAACTAAGGCTCGTTAGCAAACACCAGGTGTTCGGCCTTGCATATTTTCTCTAACTGCAAACAACCTCTCTTGCTGGCATATCAGCAAAATTCTCATGACTTAGGGCAGCAGGCTTCTCCACCCTGGAGCAGCTTAGATTGTTCATAAATCCACTTTTCTGCAATAAATCTCTCA
>VWZD01001711.1:966031-1139370 GCA_013396695.1 Sakesphorus luctuosus
TAATGTAAACAAAGTTGAGTGCGGAGACAAGGACTTCACCACGAAACTCCATAGGATTGATAGTGAAGACATTTATTTCACACAGCACACAGGTTATATAGGGTTACAGATACATCTTATTGGTTAAAGGAATCACAACTCAAGCACGTTAGAACTTTTAATTGGATACAAGCTCATATCTCACAAGCTCCAATGTTTACATTATC
This sequence comes from Sakesphorus luctuosus, assembly GCA_013396695.1. Lineage (NCBI taxonomy): Eukaryota > Metazoa > Chordata > Aves > Passeriformes > Thamnophilidae > Sakesphorus > Sakesphorus luctuosus. The sequence continues at coordinate 966,238 of VWZD01001711.1, forward strand.
TCATCCTGATGTTTTGAGGTTCTGTGTCCGGAGAAGCTAGGCCTAGAGGCACTCCCTTAAGAATGTACTGTTAAGGAGCAACTAAGGCTCGTTAGCAAACACCAGGTGTTCGGCCTTGCATATTTTCTCTAACTGCAAACAACCTCTCTTGCTGGCATATCAGCAAAATTCTCATGACTTAGGGCAGCAGGCTTCTCCACCCTGGAGCAGCTTAGATTGTTCATAAATCCACTTTTCTGCAATAAATCTCTCAACACTCACCCAGCAGTTAACTTCCCTATAATGCTGTTTTAAATGTTACAGTAAGCTGAGACTGGGAGGATGATGAAGGGTATGAGCATCAAAAGCAGCTTAGTTTCACTGAATATTTTATTCCTGACTTAACTAGCAAACAATGTGGAATGTTTGAGCGTTAAAAGACATGGTGAGCAAACACAGGGCTGTAGACATGGTGTTCTCAGTCATTTACATCTGTAACAAGAAGCTGCTCTTAGGAATGATTGCAGATCCTACAAATGCTTGCAAATTTCGAAACCTCAAACATTGGTATTGATTGTTTTAGGAAGATAGGGGAAAGGTTGTTTGTTTAGTGAGGAATCAGATGTTTGTATTTTAAGTTCTAATTATCAAATTTGGTGGTAATTACTAAAAACTGGAAGGGGAAAACAAGGCAGTAATTCAGGAGTTTGTGGCATGCCCTTCAGTCAGTTTTCTAGTCTGTACCTTTTAGTGGTATTTGTTAGGTAGGGTATGGGCATCGGGGTTTGGCGTGCAAGAAAATAACCTGTACTTTGGCTGTCCTACCTTGTGCCCATGCTGCAGGAGTACCATTCAGAAAGATGTCTAGCTGTGTATTGCTGGAGTTTGTGGCTACCTGCTGTAGTTAAATGTCTTCTGCAAACTGTGTCTGTGCAGCAAGGCTGGCAGTGCCGAGCTGCCAGCTTTTTAAGGAGTTTGTGTGAACCTGGGTAAGTTTTGTCTTTTAGAAGTGATTCACCAGTTATCTGATCACTGAAAGCCTCGTTTCAAACTAAACTGAGGTGCCAGCGATTTACCTGGGATCTTAGAATAAAAAGCCAAATGCTTCCACAGAATTGCTATATATAATTTATTTGTTTAGGCTCAGAAGCTGAGAACGTTTTGCTTCTTGCACCCAGAAGTAGTTTCAACTTTCACTCGTGTAAGGCAGTCTGACATCTTTGCTTCAAGTATTTCCTTTGTGTAGGAAAGGTAGCCTATCCAACAAAGTTATTTTATAATTATTCTAACACATAAACTTACTAAAATGAATTAATGTACATGCTAAACTGCTAAAAAAAAATTCTTTAAACTACTTCAGTTGGTTCTTCCAGAGATTAAAAGAATTTAGTTTGCTTGTTGTGCATGCAGCTATCCCAAATACTGACCAGTGATTATTTGACAACTAATTTACATGTGCTTTAAAGTAACTGATTATTTAAAACCTCATAGAAACTTGCAGTAAAAGTTAAAATAATCATTATTTTAAACCTGTGTGAAGGCTGTGAGTTTATTTTTGATACAGTGTACCTTTTTTTATCCTCTTACGAGCTAGCAGTCTGTCCAAGTATATTTTAATTATTTTTGTTGCAACCATCTTCGGCAAATATTAAAAGGAAAAAAATAGAGCATTCTAAGGGAGTGTAACAGTTGCAACTAGTACAGGTCAATGTAATGTTACAGCAGAGTAGGCAATGTCACTTGCTTAACATAACATTCTGTGAGTTATCAACCAAATATTTCCCTTTGAAGTAAGAATTAAGCTTATGCTGTGCCATGATGTCTGTGAGCTGCCACAGATGAAGCAGCTGAAAAATACAACAGCTGCTTTGATGCATTCAGTCAGTGTGGAACCAAGGTGCCTGATAAATAGCAAGTTAAACACTAACTACCCATCAATGAGCACTTCAGTCAATCAGAACTTAACCAGAGGGGACTGTTTAGCTGATCATACAGAGAAAAACATTCTTTGCTTTTCAGCACTTTTCTCTAATTATTTACAGTTGATTCCATCCTTCTTCAACTCCTAAAGTGTAAGCAATTTTTTTGTGTGTGTGGCAAGAGAGTCTAATATTTGTGCACTAAAATGTAAGTCTTAGTTTTTCTGAGTAAAATGTTGTTGAGTAACCAGGAATACCATAACAATTAATTGTAAGCATTTTCACATGGTGTATTGTGAAAGGACTTTAGATGTGGGATTGTTGTTTGTTTTTCAGTCTCGACGGAATCTTTGTGAAGAAGCCTTGTTGAAAATTAAAGGTGTTATTAGTTTTACTTTTCAAATGGCTGTTCAAAGGTGCGTGGTCCGAATTCGCTCAGACTTAAAAGCAGAGGTAAGTGCTCAGTAACCCTCCAGATCCTCACATAATTGCATTTTGTCACACTGAGCTCTGGGGTTTTTTCTGTGTACTTGTAGGCACTGGCAACGGCAATAGCATCAACCAAAGTTATGAAGGCACAGCAAGTTGTGAAGAGTGAAAGTGGTGAGGAGGTAGGATATATATCCTTCTAAATACCAACTGTTAGAGCTTGGCTATGTCTTTAATATCAGCATCTCTGTGCCCGTAACAGCTGATGGTAGGCAAAATTTTGTAAGTGGGAATGTTACACATTCAGTACAATGAGAATAAAGGGTGTCCTATGTCAGGACATGAATCCACAGAAAAGTTTCACAGAGAAACTGTTGAGAAGAAGGACAAAAATACTGTAATTGTTTCTTAATGATATGAAAAGGGTCACAATGAACCTGGGTTTTTTTGACTTGGTTGGAGTTGCTGATGTGCTTTAATTTCACAACTGCAGTAAAAGGGCTGTGTTTTTATTTATTTGATACTTTTTCTTTCATAGTAAGCCAAAGCTTTTCTTGTGCATCTTCTAAGCATAGTAGGTTCCATTTATATTCTTGCTGTAGAGGGTGGTGGGGAGGCGTGTCACAACATGCATGCCTGTCATTCTAAACATGTATCTACTATAACTTTGATTCATTCTTTTAAGTTACAACATCTGACATAATTTTAATCTGTTGTGTTTTATTAGATGCTAGTTCCGTTCCAGGATACTCCAGTGGAAGTAGAGCAGAACACAGATCTACCTGAATATTTACCAGAAGACGAAAGCCCTACTAAGGAACAGGACAAAGCAGTGTCTCGTGTTGGGTCACACCCAGAAGGTGCAGCAAGCTGGCTCAGCACAGCAGCAAACTTTTTATCAAGATCTTTCTACTGGTGACTTGTATTTGGTGTTAAAAGACTGTGTGAATGAACCAACAGGGGGGCCAGTTTTCCATTGGTGTGGTGAACTGCCAAGTGCAATTTGCAATAAATCATCGCGAAAATTTTAGATTGAGCAAATGTATGCTGCATTTTACATTTTATTGGACATTTAACCTGATAGGGCAGGGGTCAAGGACAGAGGCCTCCAATCAAGTTGTTCTTTCATTTGTTTTCCTGTAGATTTTATTGCATCACTTTTTAAAAATGGGTCCACTCTTATATACCAAATGTTTATGCTACGCGTATAGAGCTTTAAGTTGTTTGACTTCACGTGAAACACATGGTAGGGAGAATCTGTTCAACTCAAGTCTCAGGGCCTCTGTGAAAGAAAATTCTTAATAGTTCTAGTTGTACTTTAAATAAAATGCCCTGTTTATTTCTGCATCCCTTTGGACTAACATTATTTTGTTTAGTTTTCTAGATTTTGACTCCAGAGAAAAATATAGTCCACCACTTTTTTTCCCTTTATTTTCGCCAACCATGATGTTCCCTTTTTGCTATAAAACTAGAATCACTACAGACTTGAAATGTATAACCCTTCGATGTGTATTTCATTTTTTCCCAGCCTGCCCCTAACCATTGGAGGGCTTAAGGTACAAAAAAAGGGATTGATAAACACAAATGTGTGTACATACATTGTACAGTAAATAAACTAGAACATACTTGTAATGATGGGTGTGACTGACTGATATATACATATATATATAAAACTAATAAATACCACTGACTGCTGTTTAGGCTAGCTGGGAAGACTAGCAGAAAAAGCTGTGGTCTAATGTAGTGATGGCCCATTGCAGCTCTGCCTGCAGAAAATAGAGGAATGTAGACTGTACTTGGTTAAGAAATGGTGTTTACTGTTAGGAAATATTTAATGGTAACTAAAACTTTAAACTTGAAGTATAAAGCAGGATAGAATGCCTCTTGCCATAGTGCCACACTTGTAAATTTTTGACTTTAACTCTCTCTTTTTTTCCTTTTCCCCTAACAAATTTGATAGGCAATTACTGTTGTCTTCTAATGTCTTTCATGACTCCCATGAAAGTACATCAGCTTGGCTTAAAAATGTATGCAAACAATTGGCTTTGCCCTGTAACTTACAGACAGTATAAGTTCAAAGATGTCTTAGTAATTTCTGTGAGCAGAAGTGATAATAAAAGCAGAACTTCTGTAGGTAGAGAATAATATATATACGAGCTGTTAGTAAACACTGTGTGTGAGAGGATTCAATACACAGTGCTTGAAAAGTGCAGTGCCACTGCTTTGTTGCACCAGAGAAATACAGCTGAGAACTTTAAAACATGTTATGAACCTCATTATACAACACTTTTTTGTGGTAATGTATTTGCTATAATACAAATTATATTTTCCACTTGGAGGCTCGGAAAAGAAATTTAATGCATCAGAGTTATTCCCCTGTGCCTATGCACAAGGAATAAATAAAAAAAATCACAGGCTGTCATGTTATAATACTACAAAAATGCTGAAGATATGATAATATAAAATAATAATAATGCAGGTCAGAGTTCACCCAACCAGGTTAATTGTCATTCTAGGAAAAAAAAAAAGAAACAAAAGCTTGTTGGCAGACTAGATGTCTCATGTTTTTTAAGATATCTATAGTTTATTTTTGATTCGGGTTTACACGCACAGATTGAAAATACAGGCTTTTTGGGGCATGTATTGCTTTAAATATGTAATACTACTCATTGCTGTCTAGAATGTTACAGTACCAAATGTGTTTGAAAAGTCCTCTGTTTTACAGCCATGAATGCAGAGTTTTGTTTTTCTGCATTAACATCTGTTTGCATTTGCATTACTGCACATCTATCTACTAAAAGACTACACCCTTTGGATATTAATGGTTCAATACCAGTAGGTATTACAGTTTGTTTGTGCATTCAGTCTGTAGGTGTGCTTTTATGACAGTATTGCAGCTCTTGTAGAACAGTTTAAGGCATCTGTAAAAGTTTTTGAAATATATTGTAAAATAATAAAGGATAATATAACTAAATGAAATGTGACTGGTGCTTGTTTAAATGTTCTGACAGTCTTTTAAGCTTGTTGTGGTGTTAGAAGTACATGTTTTTCATCTTCAACAGAGGGGAATGCAAATGTCAAGTCCTAGCAAGTCCTTTGCTACATATGACGGCTGGGCATTTGTGTCTATGTATCTAGAACATGCTTATATTTTGCTTACATTTCAAACAAAGTTCTTGTGAAAAGTACATAAGCAGAAGCTGCTTGAGGATATTGTCTCAAATACATTCTTAGGGAGGTTTCTTGGACTTTAGTGCTTTTTTTTTATTTTAAAGAACTATGTAGGTGAGATTTCATTAAGGAAATGAAGAAAAACCAACATTCCTGGAGAAACCTCTTACTTTGAAAAAAATAGGAAAAAAAAAGTCACAGCACGGACTCATTAATTTTATGCTTGTACTTTTTCAGAGGTCAGATTAAGCATAAGGAAACCCTTTTCCTCTGACCTAAAGATATGACCAAAAAAATTTGCCGAATTAGAGGCTTCCAAAAAGAAGCTGAACTGAGAGACAAAGCACTGGTATCACATTGAACTACCTGCAAATACTCAATTCCCAGGGAAGCCACCACATACATCACGTTTTAAGTTCCTGAACTGTCCTGGGGTTAAAGCCATTACAGCATAATGGAATAATCACTGCCATGTTTCTTCATAAGAAGAGTAAATGCTGATGAAATAGATAGAGGCAAAATTGAGGCTTGTAACTATGCCTCTGTGAACAGCTGTCAAAGCACTGTAAGCATTCTGCATATTGTGAAGTACATCATACTCTAGCTTTCCCACTCCACGGTCACCTATGGCTTATTCTGTACAAAAATAGCTGATGTTGCTGAGTTTTGCCATGGGCTGTGTAAGCTGAGGGGGGAGTACTGTGTGAGGCTAATTTGGAAGAAAACATTGAATGCCTAGGCAGATGCAAACTGGCAGGTGTGAAATACTCCTGTAACTGCCTGCAATGTTAAATAAAATGTGGGTGCTCCTTTTTGCCAGTGACAACGTTCCAACCTGTCAACCAAGAGAGTTTATAAACATACCTAATAAAAATTAGCAGCAGCATTCCTTGCCATACTCATTTTTCTGAAGGCTGAACCATATAGTCTTTTTTTTATCTATACCTAATTATTCTGAGTTTCTAAAATAGGAACAAACTTGTCTGATAAGGATTGAAAATAGAGATGAGAATAACCTCTCAACCCATCTCTGATGCTGACTGTGCTTCTTCAGGAAAAGTTGAGAGCACGTGATTTGGCGAAAGGGGGTGAGTGATGGGGTCAATGGAAACTTCTTCAGTGAGGTACAGCATCTAATGAGCCTCAGGGGTGAGACTGCCTATTGAGATTCCTGCTTTAAAGCTTAGTATAAAGCTGTTAGAAGTTGTCTTTTTTGTAGTTTATGTGGAGTAGACTATGTTCTTTTTTAGCCTATATTGTAGGTTTTGAATATGGTTGAAAAAAGCTGATTTAAATTTGTGATACATTGCACGTATGTAGGTTAACACATGGAGAGCAAGGTCTACCTCTGTAAGGTGGTGCATGTACCATATCAGAATTTATATTATTTTAAAGTTTCTTTATGTTATTGTTCAATTATGTGTGTGTTGCACTACCCTTGTTAGAGACTGCAAGTTAGCGCTTCCTCAGTGGAATAAATTCAGATCCCTTAAAGCAGTTAAAGTCTCCAGATACAAAAACATCTTGGGGGAGGTGCACACTTAGATTTTTGTTCCAGTTGTCATGGTAGAAGTTGTTTATTACGTTAGTATCTGAAGGCTGCTATCTGGATCAAGTTCCCAGCAGCTTGGTCTCTTCATGGCTACCAAGCTACAGAATTTGGCAGCCAAATACTTTCTGCAGTGTTTAATGCTTGCCCAGTGCCTACAGTTCAGGTCGGTTGGCCAGTGGTGCTTGTGCTTATCTGACCAGCATTTCTAAGGAGCTGAACAAAATCACAGCTGGAACCATACTTCTTATGGGAAAAGCACTTCTGTACCAGCAGAGCATGGCAATGTGTCTGACTGGCATAACAAGAGTCTTTCAAGCAGCAGATATTAAAAAATCTGAATACCACAAAACCACCATAGGACAGGATTGTTGCTTCTGTTTCCTGTTGCAGCACTGAGTTAAGTGTAAATACTGATAGTAAGGGAGTACTGCTGATTTGAAGTAATACCTTGCTGCTTCATACCTCTTCTCTGAGGTCCTTCAGGAACATGGCATGCTAATCCACCAGTGCAGGAATTGCCATGTCATCTTCTCTGGGGGAACTGCCCCTCTGTATGTTTGCCAGTGAAAGGAGAGGATGAGAAACCACGTGAGCCCATGGAGAGCTCGCAGGGAGCAGCTGGCACACTGTTCACACCTGGCATCCCACAGACATGTGAACATACGTAATACAAGATCTTTACAAAGGTGTTTTTCTACTAGCCTCATTTTACAGACTGCACAACTGAGTCTTTACCTAAATTGCTCAGGAATCTTAGGAAGTGCAAAGTTTTGTGAGCTGTCTCTGAATCTGAGTTCATGCTTCACTACATAAATAAACTGTAATGCTTTCCATTTTAAGAGGGGCCTTTGCACTGTCTGAACTTCTCTTGCCTGTAGTAGAAAAGTCAAACCTGCCATAAGCAACTGTGTGTATTGAGTTATACATTGGATGCATCATGATGTCAAAAGGCATGGTGAAAAGCCAATTTTCATCTCAAAATAGTCCTTACTGATTTGTGGAAGTTCCAGGCAACAACTTTTGGTAACAAATACCCTTTCTAGTTTTTTTTTCCAAAAAAAACCCCCAAACCCCAAATTAGGTCTCTTTGCGTATGTTATATTTCAAAAGCTTTGCACAACATGATGCATTTTAGCAGTGCTACCTGCATAAGGTGCCCAGGCATTTGCTGCCTTCACCAGAGTTAAAGCATCACCCCAACAGAATCGCAGACTATTCTGAGTTGGAAGGGACCCACAAGGATCATCGAGTCCAACTCTTAAGTCAGTGGCCCACACAGGGGATTGAACCCATGACCTTGGCATGATTACAACCAAGTTTTAACCAACTGAGCTAATCTCAGGGTTTGACAGTGGTGTTTACACTCTTTCCAGCAATTAATGTGATTGGTGGCTTTTGATCCCTAACATTTCTCTAAGGAGGTGTGATCTCCTTTCTAGACTCCCTGTGTACACGATATTATATATCTTATACGAATGCGATGCTTCTTTTTAATCACTTTTCAAGATCTTGTTTTGGTTAAATTCCCTGCCTGCTCCTGTGTATTGCACAGGTTGAAAGGGATTGCACAAGATGTCCTGTTTGTTGTGTGATCTTTTGACCATGTTTCCTTCACTGGGGAAGAATCCGTGGTGCATTGGTTTCTATGCAACTTTGAAGGGTAGGTAGACATTCCAGCACAGGAACTCCTGTTTTTGGGAAGGCTGGGAGGGAGAGAAAGGAAGCTGGAAGCCAAATCACAGAGAAAGAGGCTTTTCAAATGTTAAAGGGTGTTCCTCCTCTCCATAGGCACACCACTAATTTAATATTACATGAGACTGTCTAAAGGATTTAATTTTTATTATTGCAAAATTATTTTTTTCTGAATAAAAACTTGAACCACCACAATAGATTTTTTTATTATAAAACCCTGTATTGTCCATATGGAAATCCTACTTTCAGTATGGGCAATGGTATTCAAGTTCATAATCTTGGTATAAAACTAAAGCTTATATATTGTCCTTGGATTTCATGGCTTTGCCTCCTTTGCTACAACAAATATGTACTGTAATGTTTTAGCAAATAACCGTTATTGTTTATACACTGTGATTCACTGGGATGTAGTAAATGGCGTATTTTAAGGAGTCTATTTCTTTGCATATAAAATACCTCTAAAGCTTACTGAAGTCTTCACCTTCAGTAAGTGGCTACTACTTAGCTCTCAATTGTTGGCCACATTACTGAAACAATGAAGATATATCACCCACTATAATAGGGAAATAGCAGCCATTTAACATAGTTGAGCATTAACTCTGTCATTTAGACTGCTGAAGCAATCTTACTGTTATAGTCGGTGTAGCTGGTTTTGTTTCTCCATATTTATAGATGTTCTGGTGTATGAAATGCATTGCTGTTTGCAACAGTAAATTATGTGTTCTCGAAGGCTACTCTTGCTTAAATTAAGTTTAAATTAATTTATATCTGAACCTTTTGACAGAACAAGCATATAATGACTGGCTTTGAAACCCTTTTCACTGTAATAGTTTGAACAACAAAAATTCTCTGTGCCATCCTGTGAAATTTTGTTCTAAGGAAAAAAACCAGTGTTTTTGTATATGAGCCCTCATGGTGAAAACAGCTTCTTGAAACATAATTTTGCAGTGCTTATTATCAAATAGGCTCATGTTTCAAAGCTAGGAATCTGTAAATGAAAGCTGGCAGTGGCTACTTCTTCACCTAGGATATCTCAAAAGTCATGCCCTCTTTTAATGTTATGTTTGCAGTTCATATTTGTGTGTCTGGCTAAATAAGTTGAGAATGCCATATTGTGCTATTTTCATTTTTCTTCAGCCTTCCATATACATATACATATATATATATATACACACACCACCCCCAGAGTAATGAACCCTGGTGTAGGTATTCCTAATGCTATAGCTAAACAGTCAGCTGCAATTCAATCAATCAAGGGTCTATAAATTACGAAAAAGAAATAGTTGTTATTAGGGGGAAACACCAAAAACAGCTTTAGAATTAAAAAAAAAGTAACATATCTAAATAAATAAATAAAAAGCATCTTTATTGAGACTCTGTTCATAATATACAAGATAATATATGCAGAAGGAAGCATGATGCTGACCCTTCTCTAGAGTGGACTGACATCTGGTAAACTACAGTGACAGCCAGACCCGACTATTTCTCGTGAAGACCGTGACTGTTGTAAAAATTCCCTGCATTGTTTAAATTAATTGGAGTAGGAAGAAGAGCAGGAAAAAAACTTTATGCCACAAAATGAAGTGAAAGCTCAAATGTAGCTGAGCCCTCCCTGGTCATTTTCTGCCCCTTGTCATGGCAACATCCCCACCAGACTGCAGCAGGGTCTGTAAACTGAGATGTGGGGAGGAATAGATCCTTTGTTCGTGTGAGACCACCATTAGGTGAAAAAAGGTGTCATTCCCATGAACTCCTCAGTACTTCCATATTCCAGTAATGGTAGCTCATAAAGACCCAAACCCTGAAATTAGCTTCTGCTTTTAGAATGCTCTCTTTGACCAGCCGAAACATTAGTGCTCCAGGAACAGTGTTTCTTGCGCAAGATCAGTGTTATACTATTTTGCCTAAACAAAAGTACGGTTGTCTTTGTATCTAGCTTGGTGGATAGTCAGCCACCATAGAGGGAGAGAGAGCAGGTGGTCTTTAAATAAATTCTCCATTTGGACAACTGTAAGGATACTCAAGTCTGGCCTTCACCTATATGCTGTGTGCCCACCTCTAAAAGATGTGTACTTATGCCACCAGGGAACATTTTGTTTCCTTTCTTCAGGATGGGAACACCCAAACCCAAAATGCCCCACTAAATTGTGAACCCGGAGCCAGCTCTTAGATGCTGAGTGATGGTTTTAGGATCATCTAAATGGACAATAGCAGGTACCCAGCCAACTTTCAGTATCTGGTCCTAGTAGCTACAGACCATCTCGAGTACCCACCTACTCCTAGACTGAAATGGCAGCTGGCATCAGCTACCCAACCAATCCAATTTACTTTCAATCACACCATTACTACAACCTCCCTCCTCCATCTGTGTAAACATATGTCTTTGTTAAACACCACCATTTGTACAGGATAAAAATTGTCAATGCTGACAAAAATGCCCCCACATAATGCTGTTGTGATTGCAATGTTGTCCTTAAGCTGATTTTAAAGAAGTCTGTGAGCTGATCAACATCTTCCACTGCTATTAGTGGGAAACTCTCTCTGACAGGAATAAATCATGTTAAAAAATGTTTTTATTTTGTCCAGGGGTAATGTGGTCTCACTTTTATAAGACTCAGTTCTTATAAGCCATTTATTAACTGTCAGTAGCAGCTCCCAGTGCCACAGTAATACCCCAAAGCAATGAATAGTTCCATGAATAGTCTTTTCTAATACTAGTATGTGTTTTTGGCAAGAACATATTTTCCCTTATACCTTTCTGAGGCTGAACGTTAAATCTGTCAAGGGAAAGAGTTACAACTCTGAAGAAGGGTTTTAGGAATTGCTCCTTGCACCAGCTTTTCTTCAGAAATGACCACTACTGGCCTCTCTAAAGGGGTTTTCCCTTTTCTTTTTGAGGTAGTAGAGTGCAGTACAAGTAGGGCTGTCCTACAACATAACTGAATTCCAGCATAACCACAGGCCTCTGCTCTCTAAAGCTGCACATTACAGAAGAATATGAAGTAGATGAAGGTAGCTATTTATACAAAGAAATTTGCTGTGTGATACATCAAAAGGAAAAATTTAAGCACCACCTCTGTCCTCTGCCAAGAGGAGAGCTGTTCAGCAAACTGGGCACCCACCAAAACTGTGCAGTGCTTCTTGCTGGACCATCCTGTTAAAATGCTGCCTTGATCAGCATGAAGGCAGGGAAAGTTGTTTGGGTTTCTGGACCTGAGCTTCCCATTCTTTGGAATCTTAACTCCAGACACTTAAAATTAACAGTCTCATTCATAGAGCACAATAAATCAAAAAATGTCTGGACTTCCAGTCTTACTCCACCATCTATCAGCACAGAGTGTGAGATCCTTAAGCAAGTAAGTACTTTTATTTTGTGCAAACCTGCTTCTTCTAGTACACTCTGTGTTCCCTGCTTTTGCTCTTATTACAATACTCATGTTGTCATCATCATTGTCATCTTTCATCTATTCAGTCCTGATAATACTAAATACGGAGCTGTAGTTAACAAAGTTCCACCGAGAACTGGACTTACATGCCTCAAGGATTTACAACCAGTAATTTAGCTTCTTGTTTGTTTTCTCCTCACATTTGGGTATGCTGGAGCGCAGTTCCAAGCTTTCTTTCCCATCATCTCTGCAGCTGTGAGGATTAGGGATGTTCCAGTTTTTTTAGTGAAAATTGAGGCTTTGTAGAATTGCTTTCCTTACAAATTAGGGCTTTGCATCAGAAGAACATAACAAACCAAAACAGTTTTGCAACCTTCTTTTTTCTTTGCTAGTTCAATTGTTTCTGCAGCTTTATTTTGGTGATCATTCCATTGTTTCATGCTACCATTTCCTATTTCCCTGGCTCTGTGGTTTTGAAGCATTCAGAGTCATGTATTGTTTGGATCTTGTTTTGTTTTCTTTTGCTTTCTTTGCTTGCCACAACTCTGCATCTCACTTTTTAACCAGGCAAAGCAGGGTAACAAGGCAGAGAGTTTCTCTCTGCTCTTTTGGGATTTGGTAAAGTGGAATCTTTCAATCAAATCAGAGAGATTTGAGTGAGTAGCACCAGATGTAAAAGCTCAGATGCAGAGGGGTCTGGTAGCAAATCTCACTCTGCACATCCTATGAAATCACAAAAAAGTTGTCTCTGAGATATGAAGATTACAAAGAGAAGCAGTATCACCTATCCTCCTGGATGATTCTTATATAAACAAAAATGTGGGATATCAGTAAACTCCTTTATTCTGTGTTTGAAAGTATTTTTCTCTTCCCTTGCTAGGGGCCTGGGTGGCTGCCAGCGCAACCCACCAGCACTGACAGGAAGGATTCCTGACTTCTACTATCACCAATCTAAATATTTTTAGTGGTTGCTGCTCTGGCTTTATTCCCCAAGCTTCTACATAGTGGTTGATGATTGTTTAAATGTTACGAAGTTTCTAAGGAGGCACTTTTTTTAAGGACAGTTCTGATTCAAAGGGGAAACTCTCCCCACTCCAGTTGTGTGTTAGAAAAAGGGCACTTTCCTCCTCTGCCAACCTCTGGGCCCACAGTCCTGCCTTGGCTGATGTTCCATTTTCCTCTCACTGACTTTGCTTCATCTCCTGTGTGAGAGGGCAACGAGAAGGAGGGATCAGATGCCTGCAGCAGCACGTAAGGCTACTCCAGCCTTTGGAGTCCTTAAAAAGTCCTAAAAGGACTTTTAATGGACTGCCTGGCCGCGCAGGTCTCTTGCTGTATGCGAAGAAATTCTAGGAAGAACTTCCACCCGCACTGCATCTCAGAAGTTTGCGCCGCCTTTGAGTGCCGCCTCCTGCGCGCACTCCCGTTGCTGTTTACCTGGACCCGTGTCAAACACTAAAGGCGTATCCCGGGCCTCGGCAGAGCCATCCTTGTGGCTTTTCCCCTCGGACGGCAGCCGGTTCCGCCCACTCCGCGATGTGGAATTCCGCCCGTGCGGGAGCGGGTGCGCGGCGGGACGGGAGCGCTAGATGGCAGCATGGACGTGCCGTTGGTAGGAAGCGGCAGGGAAGGAGGGAACGAGGGAAGGAGGGAGGGAAGGGAGAATGGAGGGAGCGAGAGAGCCAGGACCCCGCTGGGGGATGCTGCCGCCTCATCTCCCGGCGCCTTCCCGGCTGGGGTGCGAGGCTGTGGATGTCTCCCATTTCTCCCCATCTTTAATTCCTTTTTAAAAAAATCTTTGTTTGGTTGGGTTTTTTTAGTGCTTTTTTCACTTTTCTGCCGAATTTTATGTGGTTTTCGTAGACAGAGCTCTTTGTTCTGGCATGGATCTAACTCTTAAGTTTCTTCAACTTCTTTTTTCTTTTTATTTTTCTTTTCCTTTTTTTTTTTAAAAAAAAAGAAGAAAATCTTTCCCTGGAAGTGAATTTTTGTCTCTGACTAAAGACCACTTTTTATTTTTTACAATTAATTTGTTCATAGCTGCATATACAGTGCTACAGACAATCTTAATGACCCATGAAATGGAATGGATAGTGGGTTTTGTATGACTGTGTGTAAATATCTGCAGATTTATGCTCTGTGTGCTACCTGTTAGTGACGAGTCCTGAGCTGATCTACCTGACATCAACGTGAGCATGAGATAACTTCATCTTAGTTTTATCCTGGATGTAACTGAAATCAGAATTCAACCCAGGTTCTCTGCAAATAAACACCCCCTTCATGCTTTGGTTCCAGAGCAAGGGAAATTTCTTTTACTCCAGCCTCCAGTCCTCTGTTTGACCCAGGCCTCAGATATTGCCCAGGAGTTTGCAGGTTTAATTTGTATGGGCAGTCACGGAGGCTGCTGATTGGCTCCCAGTCCTGCCCAGCACACTGGTGAGGCTACTCAACAGGTCTTCGCTCAATGGCCCAGCACCCTCCTTGCTTCTGGTTGACTTTAAAATACAGGAATATGAGCAATGCCTCTCATCTTCATCTATTCTGCTGTTTCTTGTGGCAATGCATGTTGGAAGAGCATCCATCAAAATGAGGAATTAGTGAGAAGCACAATACAGTGTTTCCTGAAAGTGGCAAAGGTTTAGTCTATGTGTGTTTGTCCTTCTGTTGGACTGTGCTGTGCCTCATTCAGCACTGGGATGAGCGAGAGCAGCCTGGGTTCTGACCCTTCTTAGGGAGTACTGATTCCCCTGCCAGAACTGTGCTGGTACCACAAGTGCCTCCTGGCTGGTTTGGCTGTGGATCTGGTCCATGGGTGGCTGGAAGGCTGAGGGGAGCAAAGGAGAGGTCTACACACTTTAACTATGCCAGTATATGTAAAGTTAGGTCTCAGGTTAATGTAGCCAAAATTTGAGCTTCAGGTTGCTTCTTTAGAAAGTGATCCCTTTCCACTCTGTTGGGCTTAACTTCTGAAAAATACAGGAATTAACTGTGAAATTAGAGGAAACTAATGTCATTGTTTTTGAGACAATCAATACAGAAGGGTCAAAAAAGACATTTTAATTTAGAATACAGAAGAGGCACACTGATCTTTTTTTACAATGCCCAGTATGCACTTTACTCCAAAAGACAGCAGGCAGAAAGAAGTATTTTTTCCTGTTGTAAGCCCTATTTAACTGGAAGCCCAGTTGACTTGGTGGATATGGATGTATTTTAAGGTGAGACTGGACATGGAACTGAGTGCCGTGATCCAGCAATCAAAGTGGGGTTGGATTAAGAGTTGGACTTGATGATCTCGGAGGTCTCTTCCAACCCAACTGATTCTATGACTCTATGTATGTGTTGGAGAGCTGTTTGTTAAAAGAGCCCTTCTCATTACCTGAACCTTCCTGAATAGACAACAGTCTGTTTATAACTTCTTCCTGCCACTCCCTGTGCATATTCATCAACCCTATTCTATGCAACATATGAAAGTTAAATTTCATAAAAATTTTAAAAAAGGCTTTAATATTCCAGCATTATGCAGTGCACAGGACACACAGTCATGGTTAGCATTATTTTCTTGTGAGACTTTTCTGAGAGAAGTCAGCTTGGTGTGCGGGCAGAGCTGCTGACCAACAAGACCAGCCTACAGTAATTTCAGCAGTGCCTTCATTTTGTGGACCTACCTTGGCTTTGTGTCAGACTCACCGACCCTGGTTGCAAGTGCAATTGGAGATGATGGTACAAAATATACAGATGTTCGTAGCATGATTAAATTGCTTTCTCAGGTCTCTAGGATACTTCCCTGAAAAGAGTCTGACATGTATTACTAGAACGGACAGCTCAAAACTAGGAGTACCATCACTGAAAAAAACATAGGCATAGAATTATGCCACGTAAAAGTGGATGATGATACCAATATTCCATAGCGAGAGATGCAGTAAATGGAAGTTGTGGGTGTTAGTGACTGTGCTACCAAATATTTTCATACCAATTAAAGTGTAGTGCCACTAGAGATGTTTTCATCACAATATGAGACAGAAGTACAAATACTGACTCAGAGAATGACAGTGGGGATATGAGCTTGTGCCACAACAGATGTATAACAGGAGAGAGGCACGTATAGCAGAGTGATTCAGAAAAAGCAGACACAGGATTGCGTGTCATGGAAATTACAGAAGTTGAGATTTCTGTTGTAGGGACAGAAAAGCGATCTCCTCCTGGCAGTCACCTAGAAAAGGGAATTCAGTTTTGGCCTTTAGAAACATTCTAAGTGGTAAGAACTCATGGCAAGTCTAGATGGTTGTGATCTAGTGATTTATGTTGAGTTTCATAGTGCAATATTTGTGGGGTTTTTTTATTTCTTCGTAGTAAGTCAAACATAGTTATTATACGAAAACCTCCCAATATACTATTGGGTATTTTGTTCAAAATGAGATTTGCAGTCTGAAGCTCGAGACTTGGAAAGTCTCCTGTGACCTTTTTCATACAGTATGGATGTCATCAAAAGGAAATTTTAGTGGGTTCTGAATTCAGTTTGGCTTCAAATGGATATGTTTGCAAGGTGTACTGGTAGAGGAAAAAATATGTTCCTGTCAGCCTCTATGTTATTGTCTTCACAGCACAGATCCAACAGTTCAGTGCACAAGGACTGTTAGTTTTTTGGGTTTTCCTATTGCTTTCTTACTAGTAAGATGAAGAAACAGCAGTGAGAACTGAAAACAGGAGCAAGCTATTGAACACAGGCATTTAGTGAATCCAGAAGCAAAATGAGCATGCTTTCATTAATATTTTACCAAAACTGGGTTCTTTCCCCAAATGAAACAATGCTTTAAAATATCACGGATCCAACATCTTCTGGATCTTCATTAGTTTAAGTGTTATGGTTTGATTTCATAGAATTTTATCAGCAACACTTAAAACTGAAGTGAAGAGAGTGCTTTTTCTACAAATACCTTTGTGCAATAGAAACTTGGGCCTGTTTCCTAATGGTGTTTGTGATACTACTTTAGGATTAACTCACTGCTTCTTCTAACTCCAGGTAGAAAAGTCCCTTGTTATGGGCAGTAATTTGCGGTTGGTGATCCCAGCGCTGTGTTCTCTGCTGTGTCTTTGTGACCTGGGGAAGTCATCCAACCTTACAAGCTTCAGCTCACACTTGAGAAAATGTAGGCATCATATTTTATCCCTGGATGAAGTGGTTAACAACAATGTTCCAGACTGGATGCAGATGCCGTGTATGGCTTGATGAATGCTGTGCCACCTGATACTGAGGTACGCACACTGAATGGTGAAACATTAGTAGGAGGGCAAAGCCCCTTGCAGCCCCTGTGCCCACTAAGACTGCACATACTTGTACAGCTATGCAGAATCTGTAGCAGTTCCACAGACTGGGGCTGACAACTTATTAAAGGTTAATCTACACCTTTGTTTCTTTCTCAGATCCTTGTTAATTGAATCAGACCAGCCTTAATCTTCTTTCCAATTGACCCTAGAGACGATGAGAGACACTAAATACTTATAGAGACTAGTCTCTTCAAGAGAATGCAACACTATATACCTCTACAGCAAATACCCCTTCATTTATTATAACAAATAGCCATTTAGTGTCTAACAGGGTCAAGCAGAAGGTGATCTTTGCACTGACTGTGTACCCTTCACGTTATGAGCAGAGGAAAAGGAGGATAAACACACAGCTCTTCAGGTTGATCAGATATGTAACAACCTCTCCCTCCTTTTTTATCACTGATGTCTTCGCATCAAAAGTCCCAGAAACAGGGTTTTAAAGGAAGTTTTGTGAGTTGAGGTCAAACATATGGGCTGAAATCTGGAGAGGTCAGACCAAACCAAAGTGTTACGGGAAGGCAGGGAAAATGGGGACAAGTAGCTACCACTGAATTTCTGAAGGAGGCAAAGTCAATGGATCAGGATTCCTTAAATAGTGTTAAAGATGACAGGATGATGTGAAATGTCTGTCAAATCCCAGCATTATTAATTTTGGGAAGGTTTGGTTAACTTAGTATACAGACAGTTGTAACCTGGAGAAAGGGGTGTCATCAGTTGCCATCAGTTCTCTCTAGAAATGCTTAATTTCACCATCAGGATTAACTGTTTTGTCATGATTTCCTCTTACTTAGAATAGCCTGTGAGGTTCAAGGGTGCTACCTATGGAACATCAAAGTAAATACATGTGAAAGAACATCAAACAGTGCTAAAATGACAGGAAGTTGAACCTTGTGGAGCTGTGCAGTAATGGTATATAAAGGAAAGTCAGAAAGGAAAAAAAATATGGTGCTTTAATGCATTTCTGTTCTGTGCACCATAATCTGATTGCATATCTGCAACCACTAAAACACACAAAAAACTTAGAATAATGTGGAATTGGAAGAAAGTTGAACCAACCTTTGTACCTGTGAGACTAGGAGGTGGCTGAAATGGAGGATGGGATATTACCATACAATTCTTAGTCCTTTTGCTAACTTGTGCCAGGATGAAATAAATTCTCAGAATACTAGAGTCTCATTAACTGCTTACTGATAAGCTGTCTGACTGCTTGCTTCTCATTCAACTGGGAGACAATTCATTTCCCACTGCCTGGCTTGAAATGCTGGAGAGGTGAACTTATTAATCTTTATCATTATACCACCTGAAGACCCTTTTTTTCAATTCCTTCCTTTTTTAAAGTCTTGACAAATGCTGCTGCTGTGGCTTGCATAGCCAGATGCTTTAGGATCAAAGGTCTTGGACTCACATAAGGACAGGAGTTTAAGAAACACAGAAAGTACCACTGGGCTGTCAGTAGGTGGTGTGCCAGAATGAAGCTGAGTAAGGCATAACACATGAGTGCAGCCCTTTAGGTAAAGTACAGAGTAAAAGTGATCCAGCCTGTGAGATCGTGGAGACTCTTCATTACCCCTTGCAAAAGCAGAAATAGAATTAATGTCCTGGTTGACAAGCTAGACTGTGGAAATAAGTTGTATACATGTGCACATGTGGTTTCTAGTGTAGGAATCCAGACCTAATGTGCACAGTAAAGGCTTTCATACAGCACACACAGATCTCAGGCATGCCTCTAATACGTAGAGTGTTGGACCACTTGGTTAAAGAGTCCTGTGTATGTGTCATAATCACATAAGTTAAATTCAGCTTGCTGCTTGTAGAGCTGTCAGCCTGAATGCTCTTGAAATTAAGCTTTCACAGTTTGCCATCTGGGTCCTGTATGAAGGCAAAAATGTTTCCCATCTCTAGTACCATGTATTAAGAGACAAAAACTGAAGTTTTCTATACACCTGCCAAGCCCACATCTTGGTACCAATTATGGTTGAGAGTTTTCTTGGAAAAACATCCATATTACAAAAATGATAGAGTACTGGATGAATTTAGTGTAGAAGTTTATGTTATGTGTGGCTGGCACTGCATGCTTGCCTTCATAACCATAGTTACCCAGTTATTCTTTACTGAGTAACTCTTTACTCAGTTCTTATTCAGGGAAGAATCCGGCTCACCTAAGTGCTCTGAAGTGGCTAATACCTGCCCTACTCAGCCCTAGTGAGGTCACATCAGGAGTGCTGTGTCCCCTGTTCTGGGCTCCTCAGTACAAAAGAGACAAGAAGCTCCTGGAACAGGCCTAATGGGGGGCAACAAAGATGATTAAGGTAGTGGAGTGTCTCTCTTATGAAGAAAAGCTGAAGGAACTGGGCCTGTTCAGCCTTGTGAAGAGACGACTGAGAGGGGACCTCATCAATGTCTGTAAGTATCTGAAGAGAGGGTGTCAAGAGGGTGGAGCCAGTCTCTCCTTAGTGGTGTTGAGCACCAGGTGACGAGCCCATTCTGGCAATGGGCAGAAACTGATACACAGGAAGTCCCACCTGAGCACGAGGAAGAACTTCTTTACTCTGTGAGTGACTGTGCGCCAGATCAGACTGGCCAGAGAGGTTGTGGAATCTCCCTCTCTGGAGATATCCAAGAAATCTCTGGATGCAATCCTGTGCAGTGTACTTTAGGATGACCCTGCTTAGCAGGAAGGTTGGACCACATGACCAACTGTGTCCCTCCCAACCTGACCCATTCTGTGATTCTCTGATTCAGTACTTAACCCTCCAACATCAGGCTATGTTTGTCATTGAGCTTTAATTCAGGCTGGCTGGCCCATAGGGGTGATCTTGAGACACCTTGAAGAATAATGTAATGTGACTTTTATGAGGTTTTTGATAGGAATGGCTTGCACCTGCTAAAATAATGGCATTTTTTTAAAAGACTTTTGTTCAAATTGTAAATGTTCAAATTGTAAATGTTCTCTTGTTTTAGTTTCTTTTTCTGTCTACAGCTGCCAGTCTTTAGAAAGTCCCTTTATCCTTCTGTATTCGTGAAATAATGGACAGTCCTGCATTTGGTTTGATTGTGTGACCAGATCTAACTTCATGAGATTGCAGGGAGATAAAGTCTCTTCACTGCCCTAAGGTATGAAAAGGAAGTAGGTGGCTTCAATAAAGCATGGCATAGAATTATGCAATTGCTACTCCTTCCGCTAACTTTGTACCTAGATGAAAGAAATTCTCAAAATTAGTGTTTCATCGACATGACTACGGAAGGTAGCTAGACTGGAAGGTGAACACAGTCTTTGCAGAGCATCGATGTAAATACATTTCTGTTTCTAAGTTAATGACATCTATTTAGCTCAGAAGTTATCCTAGTCTCTCCATGCAGACCTTGCAAGATGGAATTTCCATAGTCTTGGTATAGATAGATGGGAGCCAGCTAAACAAATGAGCAGTTAAAGTCACTTGGAATTCCTGTTTGTGGTTGTTTTCTGGCTGTGATGTTTATGTAGAAGTTACTTTTCTGGATGCTGGCACACTGCACTGACACTTCTCACTTTATCTAACAGTGGTGCCATGACCCCTGCATGACATCAGGGCCCTTCTAAAGGCTGGTATCCCTCTGTATCCCTTCAACTAAGTGTCTAAATATACTGAAACTGTGGTGGTTGCTGGTGTGTTATGCACTTTATGATTGTATATAGGAGACAAGGAGATATTTTGAAAACTCTAATTTTTAGGTTTGATCAGGTTTTTGTTTGTTTGTTGTTTGTTTTTTTCTTTTTAAATCAAAGCTTGACATTGTACACCTGAACTGCAGCCCTCGTAAAGTAATTGCCAATATCAGAATTGCAGTTTCATGAGAAGAGCTACAGCTCTCCAACACATCAGTGATGGTTCTTACAGATATATTTGCATCTGGTAGGAGCTGCATAAGTATTTAGTTGCATATTTGTGCCTTTACTGGTGACAGCATATTAATAAGCACTTGTCCATTTATTAACAGAATCCTGTTTTAAATCAGAAAGAGAGAAAAACAACCAAGGCCTATGTGCTTAAACTGTTGCAGCAAAGAAACATATAATAAGAAAGAGGAATCAGCTTGTGAATGAGTCCTTAATTTAAAAATAAGGCAACATTGTTACATAATTATATTTTTAATTATTGGAGTAATTATTGACTAATTGACTATAACATGTGAAGACAGTGCTAACAAATCATGGCTTTGGGAAATGTTTACTTTCAGGATCAGTTGTAACACGTATTTGCACAAAGAGTAATGCCAAATTGAAACATCTAGACTGCCTCAAAGCTGGGTGTCGTTGGTGAAAATATGGTGAAAATCTCAGTGGGTTTCTTTAATTCTTACTTCTGCAGCACATTCTTAAAATCAATGTGTAAAGACTGAGAGAAACAGCAATTTTGATTTTCAAATGAGTATGGTTTTTTTTTCAGAAAGTATTAGGATATTTTTTCCACACTCATTTCTGTATTTCTTCTAGAATCCTTTGTATGGATAATATAAAATGCTGTCACACCATATTCTATCTCTTTTCTCTAGCAGAATATTTCACTGGGGTTATTATCTCAACTATTTTGCTATGTTCAACGAAATTAACATTGATTCCATTTGTTGAAATCATATGGAGACTGCAACTGCACTCTGCCTTATTACCAAATGAGTACAGTTTGCCCTTCAATAATTCTCTGAACTCTCAAATGCCTGGGAAATAATATACCAGAATGTTACTGAACTGTGACTGAAGCACCATTTGTGCGAAGTGTGACAGTGCACAAGTGATATTCCTCAATAAAAGTTCAAATGACATTAATCCTCCACAGAAGTTCATTGACTAGGAAGATGCCTCAAATACAACATAAAGGCATTGTGACCCCACTTCACATCATTTCTGACTGGTTCCCCTGTATCAGTCCTTTGCAAACGTGTACATTAATTTTTGTGTTATATACTTAAATATAAACAATGGGAAATTAAAAATGCAAGATGTTATTTCTGCAACTACATAAGTGAAAAGTTTGCATTTGCATTTGCTTTAAAGAAATCTTCTTGACACTGGGATCTTTAAGAATATAATGGTAGGCAGTGTAATCCACCTGTTTTCATTCCCTGTGAACAATGATGTATAACTTGTTTTGTGGTTTGGCTTCCCTCTACCATCTTGAATTACAGCCTTTCCTTGGCTGAAAAAGGCACAGGCTGTAACTACTGTTATTTTTTCACTTTTTCTTTGTAAGATCCCAGTATAGGGAAAGGAAAATAGTTCTATCTAAATGGAGATTTAAATTTAATTGGAGGTTTATGTTGTATGAGTTTTGGAAATTGAAGGAAATTACCTTTGAGGAATTGTGAAATTTGGTCGTAAGAATATGGGACTCAGAGCTTGGTTATCTCACTTTCAAACCCTTCTCTTTTGCTTACTTGGATTTTGTCCTCTCACATTTTACTTCCCTCCCTGGTGAACTGGAGGTAAGAAGGGCGTTGCCCCTGGCATCACACAGGTATTTGAGAATTAGTTACTGAATATCTGCATAGTTCTTGTAGTGGAATTTCTGAAGTTGTCTTTCAGTGTCCAATCTTGACTTGAAGAACTTAATTAGTGGGGAAAATATGAACTTGTGATCCTGAAGCATAAATATGAGCCCCACTTTTTCCTTCCCTGATTTTGATCATGTGTTTAGCTGCCTATTATTGAACATTCTGTACTCCTTTGAAAGCCAAGACCCTATCTAAACTTGCCAGCATCTTCAGAGGCCAAAATTCGCCCTTTTTGGCTGTAATTTTGCAGGAAACAGGAAGAATAAATCTAGGTCCTGGCATGAACACATGCTATTTAGTGCACTAGTCCTTTGCTCAGTTGCTCAGAGCCTGAGCAGGGAAACAGCCCCCAGGGACCAGTCCTTATCTAGGACTAAATATTGATTTACTTTTTCATTTATCAGCAAGGAAATTGCTTTTTTGGGGGCTGTGATGAGCCAACCTTCTGACAGCACATCAGAGATTAATTGCTAAAGACCAGGAGGGACTATGCTATGACCATCTAATCTACCTTCTTGCATAACATAGACCTTTGGACTTTCACTAAATAACTCACACTTGAAGGCCAGTGTATCCCCAAGGAAAACAGCCAATCCTTATTTTATAAATGGAGCCCAGCACAAGTCTTTGCACAATTTTTAATTAAGCTGACTGTTAACTATTTTGTGGTCTTTTCAATGTAGTCTGTGGTAATTAATTTCTTTTATTTGAATTTTTTTATCAAGGTCCAACCAAGGAATTTATTGGATTAATTCCTCTATGCCAAAGTTGAGGAAGAGACTCTTACAAGATAATCTGCTTCCTGCTCCAGGAGGCTTCATATTTTTCTTTTGAATTGATGAGGATCATTGAGTGAAAGCAACCATCCATTAACCAGAACTCCTTTTCTTCTTCTGTATGGTTCAGACAGGTTCCCTGTGTGTTCTCTGGAGCTCTGAGTCTCGCACATAAGCACATAGTAGGATAAGAATGCACAATTTCCACAAAGACAGGGTGTGTAACCCGCATAGTGGGGTGCTCCCAGGGAAATGGGAGCTGTAGAGTTGATGATCCTCAGTCTGAAGTAGAGCTCAGATTTTAAGTCTCCTTTCCCTGGGTTTGGGAATCTGCCACCGTGTTGTCGTGCAAAGTCAGGTTATCACTGTGACAGTCAGAAGAATAGACTGCTGAGTCCTCTCTCAGCAGGTGGTGGTGTGAAACTGCACCAAAAGCTCCAGTGCAGGCATACTAGGATTCAGTGTTTCCTACCAGCTGGAGGTAGGAAGTTCCATGTTCAGGGAACCTAGAGGACCAAAGGGAGAAAAAGACATTTGATGAGCTGAATCAGATTCCCAATGGACCAGGTGAGGAGCCTCTGCTCTTACATAGGCAGCCTGAGTCATCAGGCTGGGATGAGGCATTTGATTTGCAGGTATTGCAGCCCTCAATATTAAGCGCTCATAGCAGGTCATCAGAATATAGTCCATGTCTTCATGGAGTCCAGTGGTGCTGTAGTGGTGACACTCCTGTTAGCGCAAGACGGTTCTGGGGGCCAGCTGAGGGAAATCACAGAGCAAAAAAAAAAAAAAAGGAAGACAATGTAACAGTTATGCTGAGGTTTCCTGTGCAGCTGCTCCTCAAGCGGCTGAGTCACTGTTCCTGTTAGGGCTTCTACTTACCTTTGAGTCTCAGTTTGTGCATCCTCCACTTATTTATTGATAAGGACCATCTCTGCCCACACTCCATAGTCAGCTGTATTTGCCACAGCAGAGATTAATAAGCTACTGGGTGATGAGTAAATATTTAACAACATTTTTCTTTGCTTTGCTTTACATGTAAAATAAATATATTTGCAGAATATTCATTTTCTCTAGGTCTGGCAGCTTCCTAGAGTCTTTCACTTTTGACTCTCAGCAGATATGTTCATATGCTGTATCTAAAAGGATGATGATGCAATCTTTATGTTTTGCATATAGCAAACATTATGTTTCATCCTCCTTTGAGAAAATCCCTTTCTGAGGTTTAAACTAAATGTGTCTCATCTTCATATTCAGTATGGCTCCACTTATGCTGCAGCTTCCAAATTATTCTAACCCTTGTGTGCCTTTTTTTTAGTAGAATTTTTCAAGAATTTTCAAGTTTCGGGTTTTTTCCATAGTAAAATTTATTGGTAAGAGGAAAGGGCTTCCTTTTAGGGACAGAAATATTGATACTTCTATCATAATCCTTATGTTTTAGTCCATCAAATATATTACACTGCAGAATTCTTTGTTCTTTTGATGAACATTGTTTCTCCTACTATACCTGATTATCGCTCTTCAAGAAGAAGCACATCAAACAAACTGTTATGAACATGGCTTTAAAAAGGCCTTGTAAAAGATATTTGTTTCAAATTCTGTGGAAATTATTTCCCAGAACTACATTTGTCCTTGCCAAATGGACAAATGCCACTGGACTTTAACCTTCAACTACTATATTTGTTACTTTTCTTCTTCTGAGTTTTCTTAAGCAGTCCCCTTATTGGGTTGGTGTCAGTCTATTGATTCCCCATTGTAGACTGGTACTTGCTGACATTGCAGGTATCTATACCCTCAGTTGGACCATAAGTTTAAAATTATGCCCATTATATCTTTGTTAACTACCTAAATTTTATAAAAAGCAATTTGAAAATGTAACATTGCCATCTGATGATAATAAATAGGATACCATTAAACCATATTCTGTGCTTAACTGATACTAGCAATTTGTTTATTAAGGAAAAGATGCTTCTTATTTTTCAGAAAGAAAACAGTCATTGTGGGGGCTTGATGATTCACACTAGAATGCCATTTTTCATTTGATATCCTTTTGTCCATAATCTTTCTTAACATTATTATCTGTCCCCTGGAGTTAATAGTATCATGTAACTAGTTAGTAAGTGCTACTGCAACATTTATTACATGGCAGAGTCATCCTGTTCTGCCATTCTTTTAACCCACCTCTAGCTCTTGGTTTTCTAAATCCTTCATTTACCCCATGTAATCATCTCAGGATCACATCAGTAGGGAAGGGCTGGATATGTGTTCCTTTTTTGGCTTTCCTTTTCCCACTGCTCACATTACTCAGTAAACATGAGCAGTGTGTGGGTACTCCTCATGGACTTAGAGAATCTTTGAGCTGCTCAGATGGAAGGCATGGGAATGCATCACTCACCTAAATAGTTTGAAGAACTTTTCTGAACTGAATGATGGTTAGTAGACAGTAATTCATTTTGCAAAACTCAGAGTTGCCCTCACATTGCTCACAATACTCTTGCTGACTCTCCAAGCATGACCTGTGCATGCATGTCTAATAAAAGCAGCTTCCAATAAGAAAATACAATTCACTTTATGAAAAACATGTTCTTGAAAATAAAATACATTGACATTAGTTTGTAAGTTCTTCATAAGTATGTTACCTCAGTGGATGATTTCATCTGTGACCTCCTGGATCAGACTTTCTCCCAGAACAAAATTAATTCAAGAGTTTCAGTCAACAGTCATTAGAAGTACCGACAAATATTCCAGTTCCCCCTCTGTTTTGTATAAGATTGTATGATCTTTCGATTTGTGATGAAAACACAACTGCTCTCAGAATTACATGTACCAGTATTTCTGTACTGTATCAAAAATACAAAGGAAGGGAGGAAGGAGAATTTTACACCACTTAGAACAGAATGTAACCCCTCTTAGAATAATTCAAGAGCTGGGACAATAATTACTGAAAGCTTTCATGTAACTCTACGTGTTCTTCAAAGTTTTGAGGTCAAGTTCTATTCTAAGTTAAAACCACACAGCCTTTATTGAGGGCTGTATGTCAATAATCTGGGCACAGGCAAGGCTCAAACTTTGGTTAGAGAAAACAATTTCTGACTGTTACATTCTGAGTTACACTCTAAGCTTTTTTCAAAAAAAATTTATCCGAAGAAAATTGCAGACTAAGGAGGAAAATACAGTTGAAGGAAAACCAGGAGACTCTGCTATCTTCACTCTTTTCTTCCACCATGATTACTAGTTATTGTACTTCACAACCCTTAAACTTACATTTGTTGCAATGGTGTTTTTTCTTTTTTCTTTTTAAAATTTATTTAAAACTACCTAAAACTAAAGCCAAAACTACCACAGTGTCCTACAGAATCCAGGGCTAAAAAGGGACCATTGGAAATGTGACCATAGTTGATATTCTTATAGTTTGATATCAAAAAATAGAGGTTTCCTATTCCTGTTCAGACAAATTTTATTTGATCAATTTGTACACTTTAAAATGGTCTTTTATTGCAAATTGTATTTGATTTAATGATACGATTTCAAATTTGAAATTATGCTGTACAGACATGCTGGGTCTTGTTTCTGTTGACCTAATCTTTTTGTCAATGAATTCTTTATGAAGTGTTTTCCCTCTCTACTTTTTGGCTTGCCTTGCCTTTTTAAAATTTTTATTTTATTTCATTTTATTTTTTAAAGAGAGCAAAGCAAAATGATTGCTGCTTCAGGTCTTTTCAAAAGGAAGCAAAACATCACAGGGAACCTCTTTGCACTAAAGCAGAGAAGAATAAAGCCTGTGAATAAAAGACTTAAATTCCATCTCTTATTTCCACCCACTACTAAATCTACCAAAGACTTAACATTTATCCCACTGAGCTGAATACACTGATATCTAACTGTGGTGCCATTGGTCACTGCAGAGCATAGGCCTGGCTTTTTAGCTTTTGGAAGCTGTTAACATAGATGTAAGTGCAACAGAGGACGGATGAGGCCATGAATGTTTTATTGGAGAACTCCAGATCATCTCTCAGCAGGTGAGTCCAGTACTGTCACTTAAAGGATTAACCTTCTATCTCTACAACAGCAATTACAACAGGAACTGCCTTATTAGGTAAAGCATTTTAGATAAATTGAAACTCCAACTCTATTGATAAATTCATTCAGTAAAGCTGACCTCATGGCACCCAGGCTATAAGGGAATATCTGTAATCTTTGTCCTTTCATGCATAGGGATCAGCAGGCTAATGAAGAATTAGTGAGTGTCCATATGACTTAAAGAGCATATTAAGAATGTGTCTGTTTTGCAAATGTCTAACCTTTCCATGTACCATACTGTCTTTGGGGTCTCACTTCAACAGTCAGGTGCAATAAGACCTAACACGTGTCCCTTATCTTTCCTAGGAGGAATTTACTAAGTAATCATTCCTCTGAGGCAGCTTCTTCCAGAAGCCTTATAATATTGCTAAACTTGATTTCAGCTTCATAACACCATGGTGTGTTGAACAGGTGCAGCATTTTTGCACTAGGGAGGAAAACTCAGAGGAAGGACTATTAATATCCAAGTTTTTAAAAGCAGTGGTGAATTTTCATGCATGACTCTTCTACTGTTTGATCTGCTTGAGTCTCCTCACGACCAGTGCTCAGGGAAGCATGATTTGGCTGTACCTCCGGTTAAAATGGGATGAATCCAGAATTGCTCAGTGCATCCGCAGGCCAAGCCTATGGAATAAGATATCACCATGGAAAATGCAGGCCAGTGTGACCAGGCTTGCTCAACATGAAAAATCTTTGCCAAAGCTGAGAACCTAAATGCTGAGTACCTGTTCTACCAATAGACCTATGAGATTGTATTTTCCTCTTGATTTCAGACAAAAACAAGACAACTATGTTTTCTTGTGTTTCCATTGAGCAGGATAGGCCATATTATTTTCCAGACCAGAAATACTGAGTAGTATCAGTATCAGAAATTACTGACCAGACATTGTTTCTGTAGAGAATTGAAAGTTGAATGATGTTTTAGAAGCAGCTTAACAATGTGACTGTTTTGAGGGTTTCCTAGTTTAGACCACAGAGTCATAGGATGGCTTGGATTGGAAGGACCTTAATAACCATCTAGTTCCTACCCCTCTGCAGGCACACCTCATGTTGAATGGTTGCTCAGAGCCCCATCCAGGTTGGTCTTCAATGCTTCCACAGACAAGGAGTCCATAACCTCTCTGGACAACCTGTTCCAGTGCCTCACCACACTCACAGAAAAGAATTTCTTACTAACAGCTAATCTAAATCTACCCACCTTGTCCTATCCCTACATGCCCTCGTGAAAGTCCCTCTCTGTCCCTCTTGTAGGCCCCCTTTAAGCACTGAAAAGCTGCTATAAGGTCTCCCAGGAGCCTTGTCTTCTCCAGTGTGAACAATCCCAATTCTCTCAGCCTGTCTCCATAGGAGACGTGCTCCAGTCTGATCAACATGGTGGCTCTCCTCTGGACTTGATCCAGCAGGTTGATGTATTTATTATGTGGGGGGTTCCCAGAGCTGGACATTGTACTCTAGGTGGTATCTCACAAGAATAGAGTAGAGGGTCAAGTTCCTTTGCTGCACAACCCCCTGACTCCCCCCACCCATACTGTCTACCCCAGGAAGGGAGGAAGTGGAAATCCTCAGTGGGATGTCTGTGACTCTGAGTGTCTTGTAATTCTGTCACCAGTGTTTTTCGGATGCACTCAGAGTGTGAATGTGTGAGCATGTGTGTGTAGTACTTGTAGAAAAAATATCCCAGCTTACTGAAAAAGCCAAAGTGATGGAGTAAGACTTTTGGAAAAAAATACTGCCTTGGAAGGACAAATGAAAGGTCTGACTGACCATACAGCTCCAAACAATGCAAACCCCAAACTTTGGAAAATACTTAATTTAACTGTCCTTTTCAGTTTATATTTTCACTGATAAACATGGCCTGAAAAAATGTAAGAATATGCTTTATCTTATGCCTTCAAGTGGTTTAAATTTGAATGTATGACATGAATATGCATGAAATGTATATTATACCTGGATCACACCTAAGCTGCTTATCATGTGGGAAAACTTCAGGCAACAAGATTTCTAGGAAAAAAACCCACATAGTTAGGTGATCCATATGGGATTGGGAGGCTCCTTGGTGGAGGTGACAGGAGTAGAAAGGTTGGGACAGTGATCAGCATCATGACTAGGAGAAGATGCATGTGGAAATGAGGCAAGAGGACCTAGACTGAAGATGTACATGGTTCAGTGGGTCTTTTGTCTTCTTATAACTGATCCAGCTCCCCTTAAGAGAAAAGAACCAGTTGGATAGAAGGAAAAGGTTCTGTGTATGAAGCTTAGACCAGTATCTCTGCATCTGATCAAAGGAAACATATCTGTCTTCCCATGGGCTCCTGCTTTATTCCATCAGCTCTGGTGGGACTGACATATAAGCAGTTTTCTGTAAACTTCAAAGGAAGTTTCAGAATCTCTTTCTGGGTCTGACAGTGTCTTGCTTTGTCTGTAACTTCTCTGGCAGCAAGTACTTGAATTCCAACAACTCTTTCCAGTTGTGGTATCGGGTTATTTGTTATGGCTCTGGTGATGTGTGCTATTACGTGAACTTTTCACTATCTTAATTTATTGTTACCAAGTGCTGGCATCCCAGCTTGATAGGGAAAGATTGGAGGTACACAATCTTGACATGACTTGCTGAAGGCCAAGCATAAAAGCTGTGATTATGGAGATATTTAGGTATTTAAGTTTCATTGAACTTAGAGGCATAGTATACCTAAATATGAATGTGGGTATGGCCCATGAGTTTCGATAGAAGTGAAAGCCAAACCCAATGCTATCTGACTGGAGTTTTTGCTGTGACCATACTGTAACTGCAATAGTCTTGTCCGCCTTGGATTGCCAGCATCTCACACACAGTTCCTGAAGTTCTGCATGTAACAGCAGAAGGGTTTGGAGGACCTTCACAAATGTTGTTTTTTCTCTCAGGAAACACCCCATATGTCTCTGGTTTATGGGTTGAAGCTATGCTCCTAGTGTCTTGCTGGATTTGTGCTAGCATAAATGCCTTTTATAGGGCAGTGAACTGAAAAACTAGAGACATAACAAGTTATAGACCAGTCAAGCACTAAACCTCTTCCTATAATTAATTTGTGAGGTATGAGAATTGCTGTTTGTGTAGGAAGATGTGTGACAGACTCCATGTACCATGTGTCTAGTCAAACCTGTCCATGGTTGGTTTGTTTGGATATCAGAACATCGGAAAGTTTTTCTTGGTATATGGTCCCATTGCATGAATATCTCTCTCTGCCTCATCGACTCTATGTCTTTTCAAAGCCATTCTTAAAACATATCTTTCCTCCTTTGCCTATGTCTCTTATTTTTTCTTTCCCTTGGTCACTGCCCTACGACTGAATGGTTTAATTTATTCACCATGCAATATCTTTATGATGCTGTTTTCTGTAATTTAGATCCGATACAAGAGAGTGGACAGTATTATTTAATTCCATAAAGGGATTTAGGGTGCCATTTCTACAAAAGATACTTATGAAATAAAATCCTGAGTCTGCAAAATACTTACTCATGCAAATAGTTACATTAAAATTTATAATGTTGCTTATGTGAAGAAATTGTTTCTAGGTTGGACCCTTATGTTTTGTATGGGGATACCTAAGCATCCAAAATGGATTGTCTTCTTCTAAAAGTCCTCAAGGTAAGTTAAGTTCTCTGACAGCTAGTTATGTTACAGCTGGTAGATTTATAGCATACTGTAACTCCAGGAATACGCTGTTTTATGGTCATATTGGACAACACTTACCCCAGCCAACCATAGGTGTTCTAGAAAGGTGTGTAGTGTGGAGGTTGGTCACTGTAGAGACAGCTGCCTTCAGGAGCCAAGCCAGAGAACAGATGTTCAAAGCCTGCTTTCCCCAATGTACTCTAGAAGAAGATTCCCCTGAAGTCTGACCTGCTTGCTAGCAACAAAGAGATGTTTTCCAAAGGCCAACTAAGTCTCAGGAGATCTGTCTTAGTTTGGGAGAATTTTTGTGTTATCTCATAAAAAAAAAATCCACATGCTTTAAATTTATTTTAGAGGCAATGAATTTGAAACTTATGGTTATTTTGTTTAATGTTATGGGGTTTTTTTTTTCTGGAGAGTGGCATTATCTCTTGTTAGGTGTCCAGCGTGTATTTAGCAGACTAGAATTATAGGGAAAAAATAAAATTAACTCAGAATTAAAGAGGAATAGGAAATTTCAAGACTTTTTTTTTTTTTTTGTCTCTGAATGTCCTTTCCATGTTAAACCAATCACAACTGTGTTAAAATATTCCATGCTGGCATGTTTCTTCTCCCAGCATATCTCCAGTTCACTAGGCTCAAATTATGACATGTATTCCTGAATATGAAAGCTTTTGGCTGAGCCTGAGTAAGCTTTCTGGTAAGACAGATGTTCACTCTTCAGATATGTAATAGAAAACCCATCTAATGTCTCATCAGTACAAAACTGATGATGTGATCCAAGCTCAGGTGCTTTGTCTCCTACAGGAACTTTTGTATCTATTACCTGGAAAATGGCATGATGATTTCAAATTGAATACTAGACACTGATGGAGGCTGGACCCTGATTCACTGACACTACCAAGTCTTTAGATTTATTATCTCTCTGTTGGTGGGGAGGGAGGTAGGAAGGCAAAAGGCAAAAGGCAACTTATCAGTTGTCTTTTTTCCTTTTTTTTTACCTTTCTTTGTCTTAATGTTTCCCTTGTTCTAAAGCAGACAACTGACTTTTCTCTCTGCTGCCTGATGGAGAAGCAACTCCATCCAAGCCCTAAAGCAGCGTCTTGTCCTGACCCTTCCTTTCATGTATCTGTTGTCTCACAGGTGACTTGCACTGGCTTAGAACATCTTCTTAATCACACTGATTGTGCTGGCTAAAATTCATCAATGTGCTTCACAAGTTCAGGGATGGAGTGGTAAGATGAAAAATTTGCAGCTCAGAATAACAGATCAAGTAGTCCACAGACTTCCCATTTCCCTGACCAATGACCCAGAGATTTTGTGAACCAGCTTTTGGGGGTGGCATCGAGTAATCCATTCAGTAACAGGACGGTTGCTTGAAATTATTTTTTCCCCCATAACTTCCTATTTTAAGATAACTGAGAAAAATAAAAAGTAATTCTTTACATTTTGAAGTAAAAATATTGAGCACAGTATGGTTTGCTGAGGTTTAAAGCGAGACCTCTCCTTCTGCAAGCAGCAGTGACATCATAAGGCTCAGACGGACCCTTTAGGTGCATGGACATTTTTGTAGCCTGTGTTAGGCCTCACACATGGATTATATCCAGTCATGACTAATTGGTGTTTTTTTAGATAACTTTTCATGAATTCTCCTTTCATAATGACTTGACTATGGAAGCTGGTGGAAAAGACAATTTTTTAACCGTCTAGATAGATGTCAGGTGATTGGTTGTAAACTTATTTTGGAAGTAGCATGTTTTGCTCCCTGAAAAAAAATTCTGTGAGGGATTTCTAACAATTTCATTCAGCTATTCCTTCAAATATGTCGCTGAGGTGAGGAAAACAAGAATTATTTTGATTAGGAGACAAAAATTACAGTCGTAGGACAGAGTAATGTTTATGTTAAATACCAGATTATCTTTTACATTCGAACTTGGTTTCAGGGTATAAAGAGGTTGGATGGAATGTAAGCTTGTAATTTTATTTAAACAACGAGGCACTCAAGTGCACACAGAGGGTGGAAAGCAGCTTGACTTTGCTGGGGCAGATGAGAAGAAGATAGCCCAGGGTAGAAGGTGTCCTGACCCCTTGTGCAGGCAAGTGTGTGCCCTGCCAGTAGGAATGCTGAGCAGGATGGGTTTAGGGAGAATGCAGGTATGTGGCATGTTGTAAATGAGTGCTAATAAGATTAATATACCACATGTTACCCACACCATTTTACCGCTGTCTGCTGTTCCGATGAGAAAAGCAAAGTGGAAGAGAACAAAAGGGTGGGAGTGACAGGGAGAAGAAAAGAGGGTTGCTGCTGTAATCAGCATTTCACTGAACTGTGAATTTTAACAGGTTTTCTATACTTCAGATTGTTATTTTGTCCACTAGGTACCTGTACAAGATAATGATGATGGCTGACAGAGTATTGCAGTATAATCGAATTCTCATGAACTTTGCAAACAGGTCTCTTGTCCAATATGCTTCAACCTATATGATCACAGTTTAGTCATATTGCCACATTGGTTTTGATGCTACATTTAATTTTATGAATAAACTGGTTTCTAAATTGCTAACCAGTTGTCTGATTAGCTGCTACAGATACCATTTGATCTAAGTGCTCAAGTAAAGCATAACTGCTGTTTTTATGATACTATCAATACCCTTGTCATGTCCATCTAATTGGCATTTGTGCAACCTATGGTCATATGATAAAATTCCTTTAGAAATCTCTAAAGAAAAGTATGGTCATTTGTGAGTAAAACCAACTGTTATATTTGGTTTGTTGTGAATAGTACATGCTATCCTATGACTTAATGGTTGGTTGAATTTCAGTAAAAAATGTGGCAAACTATGAAGTATAGGACTGGATCACGTATCTCATCCTCTTCAAATGTCTAGTCTTGCTTCTCTGAGAAATCAAGGGTATACTTTTTTCAAGGTTTATTTTCCAGCCCCCAGGAAGTGCTTATTTTAGTATTTGTGGGTACAATCTGAAAACATAGGACTTAGCTTGCATTCAAAATGAGTTACTGTAACAAATTTAGATGCCAATTTTCTTAAGATCTGCGATTTGTTCCATGAAAGCAAATATTATGACCACAAGTCATGCCTGTAAGGGCAAAGCTGATCACCTGATAACATTCTGGAATACTTGCAGCTGGTGAAGTAGGTCTTGTCATCCCCCTTTTATAAGTAGCGACACAGAAAAGTGAAATTACATCATACACTGGGAATGTGGACAAAGCACAGTAACACAACAATGATGAGCAGGTGCTCACATTGCCCAGACTAGGTTTGTGTGATGTGAATTATTTACAGTTAATGAAAAGAGAGAGAAGTTCCTCAGAGGACTATCCAGACTTAGCCCTGTGAAGCCTGGTAGAATAAATACCTTCTGATCCCATACTCTGTTGGCAGCTTTTTCATGGTTTAGAGACATTAGGACAAGACACAAGATGCAAAGAGAAGCCATACATTCTAATAAATACTACAGGCTGGTCAGGGTGGCTATAGCCTTGATGGATGTTGGCCAGCATTGCAGGAGGGCAGCTGCTCCCCATCACAAGATGTGGAGTGTGTTGTGAACCTGCAAGAGTTAATGTGAAGGACATCCCCTCCCCTGTCCTTTTGTTAAATCTGTGCCTACCAGCTACTGCTTTTCTCAGTTTCTCTTATGTACCTCTGGTCTGGCTTGCTCAAGGTCAAAATATTGTCAACACATGGTAGTGAACAATGTGTACTAGCTTGTACTGTTTTTTTCTTGCAGGGGTATTTGCTTTTTACACTGCATAAAATGGTTAAATGTGTCATTTTCCCTACTTATGACTAGAGCTTTTGTACTTTCTTTCTATGTTTACCTGAGTTATTTTCCATCTGTTTCCTCACATCACTTTCAATGGGCTTAAACCTACTGCCTGATTGTGGCACCTTCCACGATGCAGTGTAATTAACCACAGGCAACTATTCAACATATTAGATATGAAAGCAATGTAGCGTGGTTTTTTCTGGCTTTCTGACATGTGAAGGCCAAAAGAACAGCTCTATTCTCTCCAAAGCTCCTCTACCATTCTTTGGTGTGTGATCAGAATATTTTTAGATGACTTCGCAGGTATAGAGATATACCTAGGACACCTTGCAATAATATTGCTTTGCACCCATAAGCACCCCCTCCACACTGAAAAGAGGGGAATGTTGGCAACTGGTTAATATGTAGCTGAAGAAATTAAATGCCTCTGACAGTAATTGCCTGAAGAAAATTCAGAAGATGAGATAGCAACAACACAGCAGACACAAAATAACTACATTAAGAGCACAATAGCCATATGTCAACATTATATTACGAAAACTGTGCTTAAAATGGTCAGGTCAGAACTTTGCCAAGAGCCTGACATGTGGTTGCCAAACTAGTTTTGTCAGAGAAAGTAGTGCATGGAAAAGGTGCAAAAACAAGTTACCCCCTCCAGACCCTCTGATTTGAAATCTCAGTGCATAAAACTGAAATTTGTTACTGCAATTGATAAGGAGTATTAATGGGGGAGAGAAATGTTAAAAATGAAAACCAGTTCTCTTTTCATTTCTCAATCTTCCTAGAAAAAAAAGTGATACTAACAAAGCAAGACGTAATTGGTTAACAAATTAATTTTGCCCCATGAGAATTTTGACTCTAAAAACATTTGTAATACATTATGATCTCCTCCTCTTCACAACTAACATGAGAAATAAATTGGTAGCTTGCATTAAAAATGAAACTTATTTTTGGTTATGCATTTCTGGCAAGTCTTACTTTGCTGATATCTAAGGATGGGGTTTATTTTCAGATCTCCTTGTCTTTCAATTAAATATGGTAAATTGTCCTACTTAGTAAAAAAATGTTAATCTCTAGAACGCGTGAGTAAAGACACCACTGCATTAATGCCATTTTCTGAACAAAGACATAGGCTCTCATTTCTGGTAGCAGAAGATGTAACATATACCTTTCAGTTAATCTCCTTAAAATTTTGGTATATTGGTAGATTTTATTGAATATCTGTACCAAACAAGTTTATTCTTCTTGTAAAGGTTCCATCTGAACATTGGGAAACACTTCTTCATTGTGAGGGTGACTGAGCACTGGTACAGGTTGCCTAGGGGGATTGTGGAGTTTCTGGCTTTGAGGGTATTCAAAAGCTGTTTGGACATGGTCCTGGGCAATAAGGTCTGCATGGTCCTGCTTGAGCAGGGCCATTGAACTAGATGATCTCCAGAAACTCCTTCCAGCCTTAGCCATTCTGTGATTCTGTAAAGTGAAAACTGATGCAAAGGGCCTATTAACACTCCTGTTTTTTGGGAACCTCTAGTATATGTCTGGGCTTACATATCATCTGCATTATTTTGATAAGGACACATAAATATGCAGCCTGTTGAAAGGTTCCATAGTTATATAATTTTGCCTGTTTAATCTAGCTGAAAACCAAGAGAAAAAAAACCCAAACCAACAAACAACCTCAGTATAAGGTATCCAGGCACAGATTTAACCACATCTACTTCAGGTCTTTTAGAGGTAAAACTGTCAGAAAAATGTAACACCCCAAACTGACACAATTATACCAGTGTGAATTTTTATATGTAGGCCAACTCTTGCTCTACTATATGTAAAAAGAGTCATAGGCTGCATTCCAATTCCCTTAACAAAAAATAATTGGCAGAAACCTCTGCTGCCAGATTTGGCAGTGCAGAAGCTGTACAGGCATGCAGGCTCATTTAGTCTCATTTTTGGAGGCACCTCTTTAGGACAAGTTACCCTCTGTGAGTGAGACATCATTAGGAAGCTTGCCCTGCTGTTGCCCATTTATTTAAGATATTTAACTGTGTGTACCATTTGATGCCTCTCATGGGAGGCTTTATACCCTGAGACTGGATATTATCCTGGATATTAGTCCATGAGCACCTCAGTAGACAAGTGATATTCCCAGTCTGCCCCTATCTTCTTTGCAGGTGCTGCAGCAGTGGTACCTCCTGGACTCCCAGCCTGTACATCCTGGTGTGGATACTTTAAGTATATGTATAATTGTGAGTTTTGCTCAAGGTACACCACAAAGGCATAATTTTGAACCCACCACACTGTGTTCTTTTTTTTCCTTTGCTGTCTGTTTTCTAAGGTGTTTTCTTCATATCAA
The DNA here is from genome assembly GCA_013396695.1 of Sakesphorus luctuosus. Lineage (NCBI taxonomy): Eukaryota > Metazoa > Chordata > Aves > Passeriformes > Thamnophilidae > Sakesphorus > Sakesphorus luctuosus. The sequence goes on from VWZD01001711.1 coordinate 1,003,874, forward strand.
CGTTTTGTTAAATGCAACACCTAGAATTATGCCTTTTTGCACATTCCACCAAATGAAAAATGAAATTACTGCCTAATTAACTGAGTACAATATCTGAGTTTATATGAGAAAAACAGAGGATTCATTAAAATTCAAAGCTTGGCATTATTGCACTGTATGAAAAAAATTTCTGTCATTGGTTAAATTATCACTTACTCAATTTCATCTATCTTATTAAAAGCTGCATTGGAACAGCCTGTTGCTTAAATGAACATACCTCCCCATGAATATGTTGTTTTGATTCCATGGTTCTTTTTCTGTTAAATCTGTTTATGAGTTGAAGGAAGTGAAAGACAAGTGGAAAAAATTAGCAGCTGATATCTCTGGTTCTGACTAGATCCTGCTATGTGTTTAATATTTAGCTGATTTTAGATTTACAAATAATCCTGATATGTATACAGTACTGAAATGGTAAATATTCTCTCACTGGGTAAGTTTCTGTAGAAATAACAGTGAATGTTAATTTAATGGTCTCTGTTTTTTGAAAATGTTTTCTTGTCTTTGAAATACCTAGCTGATTACTTGGTTTAATAAAGTCTCTCTGTAATTAGTGACACACACATAAAAAGTCAAAGTGTTCAAATTCAAGCCATCTTAAGACTTTCTTATGTTTGCAATCCATCCATTAGACTAGGTGGAAGGGTCGTAAAGCATTCTGCAAAATTGGAAACTGATATATCACTCTTGAAGGGTGTTAATTTGGTTCTCTAGTTCTGATTTGTTTGGAAGAACATATTAATTGCTTGTGAGACAGAATTAAACCATTTTGTGCTACAAAAAAACCCCAAAAACAAAAACAAAAAAACCAAAAAACCTAAACCACCAAAACAAACAAAAACCCCAAAACAGAATAACTGAGAATAAAAAAGTGTGTCTTTGCAGAGCATTTTTATTCTCATTACAGCATCTTGTTTTGCAAAAGGCAGAACAGGAGGATTCTGGCTTTTTGGACCTTTGAACAGCTCTGAGAAACAAAGGCTGGTACTGCTGAGAGATGAGAAATGTGGAGAATTTTAGTCCTGCCAAAAAAAACCCCAAATAATATTCTAAGGTCATAATATTATGTGGTCTGCCTCAGCATCTTTCCTGGCTCACAACTCAAGCAGTCAGAGAAATGTTTGCAGAAAAGCTATTTCTCTTGAAAGCAGAAGTTCTTGGTTCTACTGCAGCTGCAAAGATACCAATGTACATGGAGCCTGATCCTGTCTCTCCTGAGCCAGGGCAGAGTCCCATTAAAGTTAATAGAGACTAACTTGGGCATCAGCATGTACATAGATTAACTCAAGACCAAAGTCGTAACCACCAGGAATCCAGACAGAGGGGTCTCTTGAAAATGAGATTCTTCCATGGCACTGTCCAGATTAGAACTCCATCCATTTCAGGCAGGTGCATAGGGTTCGTGCTCTGTGTGCAACATGACTGTAAAAGGAGACAGTGCATGGACAAGCAACCAAATGAAAGGTACATGTCCTCATGCTCTCATAAATTTCTTATTTTAGAAAAATCACAGTGCTAAATGAATTTTCTAGAGACATACGGAATTCGTGCAGTAACACATAGAACATAACAGACCTGTATTTCCACAGTGGGATTGTGGATACTAATTTAAAAATGACAGGGCTAAGCTGTCCCTCTCTGCTACATTGCCTGACATATTCTCATGAGAGCTACCCCTTCTGTCATGTATTCCTTAAGATGAATTTTGCTCAAGAGGTGTTTGGAGAAAGGACCTTCCCATTCACATGAGCCTGTGCTCATGCTTCATTGTGTGTGAAGAGAAGTTCCCAGTGTGATCATGCACTGAGAGAGAGTAAGCTTGCCAGGAAACCTTAGTGAGTAGGTTGCTTCTCTGAGAAGGACCACATGAAGCTGAGGAGTGGCTTTGATTATTTTCTACAATAGCAGTTAATTTCAAGTGTATTGTGTCAATATTATATTGATCTCTTTAAGAATAGGCAGAGGAAGAGGAAGTAATTTCCTATATTTACCTGCAAATTTACAAATATCTAGCTATTTCTGGGGCTTGATTGTTGAATTAAATGTGAGACCCAAACTTTGCCATTCTGTGTTTTGGGAGGTTTTCTATTTCCTTCTGTGCACGATGAGTCTTCTGTGTAGGTTTTAACTTTCCTTTTGTTTGGTTGGAATCTCCAGCTTCTTAGAACATAAAATGATTAAAGCTGAAAGGATCTTCATCAGCTTTTCATGATATCAGTTTGCAGTTGTGCTCTTGAATGGGTGTGAAGAATCCACCTGGGAATTTTTTTGATTCACTATTTGCATTCAATAGATTTTACAGAGTTTGAATACCCCTTCCAAATCTGAAATATATGTGCATAGATACAAAACTTACTTGTTGCACTGACCATACCACATCTTGGCTCTCTGCCTTGACTGCTTCAATTCTTATGTTTTCAGCCAAGAGCAAGCTTGATATCTTAGAAGTATCAGTGGGAGACTTCCTTTGTGTAATTTGCTTTTGCATGTCTTAAAACACACTCGTGTTCTCAACAGTTTTGCTCTTTCCTCCTTAACCCTTTAGCAGTCTACCACACCTCGTGTTTTGTCTGCCTGCTGTATTTCTGCCTCATCCCCCCCGCTGAGCTATCAAGAGTGAGGAGCTCTCACCTAAGTTTATCATTGTCACTGCCTACAACTTGATCCTGGCTGTGAGTCCATGCATGCTACTAAATGCAAAAACCCCCTCCAAACTGCGAACCACAGATCTCCTTTATTAGTTTTCTGGGGGATGGGGTGGGGTATTTTTAAGGAATTTTAGATATGTTTGCTTTAGGAATGATATGTATTGGCCATACGGGGCTACTAACTTACATCATTAGGTTTAAATTACAGTGGTTGGCTCAAGCACAAATTTCAGAATTTCTCTGTTGAAGGCAATAAAATAACTTTTGGCTTTTTGTGAATTTCTCTAACTTTGTTTGTGAGATAAAGGTCATCCAAATTTTCAGATTCAGTTGTCTAAACTTGTTTTGTCCATCTGTTTTTGTCCTGGCACGCACACTAGTAAATCCTGCATGGAAGTGCTGTTTCATTGTTCTTCCAGAACAGTGAGGATGAACACTCAAGAATGTTATTGGCCTCTAAATAAAACAGAATTGTTCTCATTTTCTCTAAAGAGCAAGTATCTATTAGCAAGACAGATAGGGCAGTGAAGTCCATAGCAAAAGAATAATACTGGATTTATTAGCAATCAAGGTAAAATATCACTTCACTTTAAAAATGACATCTAAGATATAATGAAACAATAGAGATATAAACAATTTAAAATATTTTTACATCAATATTTTTTCTTTTTAGCTTTTTTTTTTTTAAATTTCCTGAGGGACTTATTCATAGCCATCTTTAGATTTGTCCACAATTTAGTGGGCATATATCTCAGCACTTTGCAGTGAAGTGATTTGCTTAAGCTCTTATACATTTCTGAAATAGATATGAATTACAAATCTTGTATACTTTTGCACTATAAAAAACTAATAGTCCTTGTTATTGTCCCTGCAATGGGTAGGTGAAAATAATGTAAAATTCATAGTGTCTGTTGATCCAATTTTTTTGAGTCAGATTCTGGTCCATATTTAGTTTTGCTAAGTTACAGAAGAGTATCAGTGAGATATGACTGCCAGAGGCTTACATGCTGCTTCAGAGAAAACTGAAAATGAGAATGCCTTAAAATGTTAGCAACTAATGGCAGAGTGTGGGTGAGCATTGAACAGAGATAAGACAGAACTAAATGCTTCAGAAATGCTTTTGTTTTCTGGCAGTAATGCTCTTTGTACCTTTGTTGGGGAAGGATGGCAACCCTGTTGACACATGAAGTTGTCACCACAGGAGCGGGTAAAAATGACTTTCAAGCAGCATGGACTAGGTCAGGGCTTTACCTGCGGTGGTACACGAAGGTGATGATGACAGGCAAAAATGTTCAGTGGGGCATGGCAGAGCCTCCATGAAGGACTTAACCTTCACCTGTAGCTCTGCTACACTGCAGAGCCTCAGCTCATGTCATGACACAAGGCACAGCAGAGTCTTACTGGAGTCAGTATTGTCAATTCCTTCAGAGATTTGCTATCTTGCTTAAAAAAGTATTGCTCCGTTTTAAGGAAATAATTGAATTGTTGAATAACTGCTGTTGCATATCAGCATTTGGAGTGATGTGAAGGAAGTTGCTCTCTAGAATGTGAATTGTTCTCTGGAAACCAGTCAACTAAGAATCAAAAAAGGAACATGAAAAACACAGTATATGGATAAGAATGAGGTAAAGACATGCAAAAGACAAGTTAATGCATCAAAATTATTTGTGTAATGCAGCAGCAACAATTTTACATAATTTCCACAGGAGAAAACACAGCCTGCAAATTTTCCTTTTCCATGTCAATTAGCTTTCCTCATGCTTCACCAAATGCCTTTAGCAGCACCTAGAATTATTGAGATAATGGAGGTTTAACTTGGCAAGAGGCAGGCGAACTCAGTCAAAGACAGAATAATGAAACAAACTCTTCACCACGATAAGGCAGAAAACGCCCATCTCTCTCTGACTCTCATATGTCCGTGGCACACACATGTTCTTGTCACTGCCTCATGCAGCACAACAGTGGTTTGAAATGTTGATGGGCATTTTACAGGCTACATTGGCCTGAACAGGCTGTCCTGCAGGCAGACTTAATGAAACTGCTCTGGATTCTTGACTATATGGGCGTTACTACTATACATCCAGTATTCCTTGAATATCTTTTCTTTTTCCATCTGTTTGGTATGAAAAGAACACTTTGCCATTTGCTCAGTGTTCAAGGCTGTCTGGCGCCTGCTCAAGCTGCAGGGTCTGACCAGGCTCTGCAAGCACTGTAGGGCAGCTGGGCATGATGGGTAAACTCTAAAGGTACAGTAAACCTCAAGTGCCAGGGTATACTGGTATGCCTATAGTTGCATAGCAGACTTGATATAATGCATATGAATCATCTGCATTATAGAAGAATCAGGTGCAGAAATATGACAAGCCTAGATATGGGCACCAGTTCCCAGCTAGTAACATTCCATTGCTACTGTAAGTGGAAAAACATCCATGTATGCTGCTCTTGGGATTACCTACAAACAATGGCCACAACAAAATTTTGTTTAGGTAGACCTTTTTGTCTTGACATATTCAGGCCTTGCTATGCCCATGCATTGTTGCATGCCAAGATGAGTTTTATGGATATTGCACTGGCAAGAATCCCCAAAGAATAACAAAATGAAAGTGATACTGCTTCTCATTTTGCTTATAATGGTGCACAGCACCCTAAACTCATCTTATAAAGTACTTTGAATTGAATCCTCAGCTGGTGTAAATTGTCTCCATTTCACAGAGGACCAGCATTTCTTTGTGTCAGTGCTCCTGGGTACGTCAGTGGGAGCTCTTCATACTGGGCATTCGCAAAAGCAAACCTGTGGCAAATAAGCCTGCCTTGAATGTGTTTGTGAGCATAGATAGATCTTGCCATGAAGCAGAGAACAAATTTTATTTGAACTCTGTCCCCTTTGTAACTTTTTCTTCGCAATCCTCAATATGTTTTTGCATTTTGGGACTGCAGAGACCTTCTGTAGCTGTGCTAACACATGCCAGTTCCCCTGGGTTAGACTAAAAAGCTGTTTAGCCTGGTAAAACTCCTCACAGCTGTTAACCAAAGATTGTGTTGGATGAGGGGCATGCCCCATATGTCAGAGGGTGCAGAGTTCACATGTTGATATGGTTTCACATTTTAATTTTGCTTTCTAAACCCACAAATAATGAAGACAGAACTGCAAGCCTCCCATGGCAGAACGATTGCAAATAAAGCAAACTATGATTGATTCGAGTTTGACATCTGAGTGTTGTTTTGCCTACCTAACCCAGGAGCACATAAATATTCACCAGAGAAATGAGTGACCTGCCTCATCTTTTGCCTTGTAAAGTCATTTTGGCCACAATTCTGCAAAGAGAAATACATGCTCAGCTTTTAATGACAGCTATAAATAAAAGTAGCTTTGTCTGTTCCTGAAAAAAGCAGGTTCCATACACTTGGATAAGAACACACACCGAGTTTCAACACCTCTACAAGCAATGGCCCATCTTCTGCACATTGTAATAGGTAGTTTGTGAGTTCTCTAGTTGCCTACCTTCTTACAAAGTAAAATGCATTATTAAAACCATTTTAATAAGATTTAGGTTGAATTGCATTACATCTCAATGTTTTTTTCAAACTCTGATTGCATGATTTTACAAAAGTTTAACTTTATTTTTTTCTCCAGGATGACCATATACATTATAAAATGTTTATGATTTAATTGAAGAGATTTCCCCCCCTTTTTAGAACAGTTCCTTTTACAAGAAGTTCAGAGGTTACTTACTATAGAATGGCAAAAGCAAATTTCAACTACTGATTTATACCAACCCAGAGGGTTTTTAATAATTAACAAGAAACCTGTTGTTCAGGGTAAAATAAAATTATGAATGTGTCTCTGTAGCAGTATAGGAGTTAATTCAGACTGTCTTGGAAATGAGAATTGTCTTGTGTGAATGAGGAAGGCAAAAGCAAGACTAAAGCTCTCCGTAAAGCAGACAGCAGTTGTACTGAATCAACTCCCTTTCAAAAGCCAGTGGCTTCTCTTTCCAGTGTGGTGCTTAAAAATAGATAGCACATGTAGGTGTACTATTGCCTAAGGTTTGAAAAGAAAGTGTGAACACGCCCAATATAGTGGAAGCAAATATTCTGAGTATTTCTTGCAGGCTTTGTTGGAACATGTCTGTCTCTCTGTGGCATGTAAATACCAATGTAGGGATTGCTTTTAAACTTGACAAACTTTCAGCTAAGTGTGGGTTTTCTGAGGAAAGTCACATATGTCATTACTATACACTGACTTATGGCTTGGGACCCTTCACTTAGACCTACTCAGAAATGAGAGTCACTCTGCTGGTCAGGGTATCTAGCAAGTTTGCAAATTTAGTCTTTTAGTTCTAGTATTGCAACAATTTATTATTGCATTTTTACATGCAATATTTTAAAGTGAGTAATTGTAAATGCAGCAGAATGCTAAACATCTTTTCTCTTAATCCCCTTAAACCTGTCTGCACAAGGAAGAGTGATTAAAAATTACTCAGACAGAAGGGGGAAAGTAGTCATTTGTTCTTCCCTAACTTTCTTTCCTAGGAACAGTTATTTGTGTAGTTTAATTTAATTTATGTTTCCAACCGATCTCATGGAGTCATCTAAATTAATCCTATGAGCAAAAATACGAGGGTTTATTTCAATTCTTCTGTTTCCGAAACACAAAATTATACCCAATAAAAAGGAAACAAGATTTTAAATATTTAGGAATTTAGTTTAGAATGGCTATACACACAAAGTTTATAGGCCAAAGTTTTTAAATATTTTTCTTAATTTTACATTCCAGATTTGCCTTTTCCATAAAATAGTCACAATAACTTTTGGCATTAATGGGACACACAGGCAGTGGTTTTAAGTCAAACCAAATGTGAGTCTGGTCACTTGATTACTTCTGAGTTTTGCTTTAAATGTCCAGTATTATGCCGCTAAAGATTTCTGCTCAGAACATTACTCCAGAGCACCTAGCTTTTGGGGTTTAATGACTCCCCAAGGCCTGCAGCTCTTCCCTGAATGCTGAGAGTGATTTACTTCCTGGCACAGCCAGTAGAGCTGCTCCATTCCCAGCCCGTACCTTGGCACGATACACATCCAGCAAGACTTGGTTTTGGCAATGCTTGGCTCCTTCTCTTTGATAACAGCAGGTGCCACTGAAATGCTGTAAGGCTCCTCCACGCAGGGCTTAACCCCCTTTTTTCCATGGAAACTGTAAGTCTAACATGGACTTGGGAGCCTGCCACCAGACACTGCATTTGGGAATTTTTGTCCAAACCTTATCAGGTTATTCTGGAATTGCAGATTTCTGCTTCTACTTTTAAAATGAGTGGTCACGTCTGTATGATACACGAGCAACAAAATCTTTCTCTAAATGTTTAAAATTTCTTTTATGTATGGGACAAACTGCAGGATATTTAACAGTCTCCATATTAAAGTCACCAAAGGTAGAAGTAGCTGGAGTTTAAGCAGCTTGTGTTACTTTCCCTACAGGGACACGAGGTTAGCAGTACAAGTAGAAAGTGTTCTTACTGCTGTACATTCTGCATCCTTAACCTTTTAGCATGGCAAGAATAAAAGATACGATACATTACAGGAGAGCAAAAGGGGAAGGAAAAAAATTTTACATGAGTTACAACAAGGAAAAAATTGATGGCTTAAGCTCAATCACAAGAGCTATGAAGTATTGAATTTTTACATTGAATTTAAGGATATAGCTTTTGACAGGTTGCTGAGAACCAGATTTTTACAAATTCCTCCAGTTTTTCTACTTAATTATTGTTGGATCACTTAGATGACTAAATGCACTATAAGCTGAGAAGGTAAATGCTGACACACCGTATTTGGTGCCTGCAATGTTACACTGCAGCTCATCATAAGGATTCAGATGGAAGTCAAGTTCTGTTTTAAGAAGTACTGTAAAGAATCTGTCATGCTTTATTTCTTAAAAAAGAAAAGGCTAAGTCTGTACACATGCTAATGTTAATGAAGTACTCTACGTTTATTTTAGTACAAATCTGTTGAGTTGTCATTAAAGACAACTATAATTCTGATGTTACAAACTAGAACATTCTTGAGACTGTAATACAAAGGACTTGGCTCTAAAGGTAAATAAATAAGCTAAGGTGTAACTAAGGCAACATAATATGTAGTAAACAAGAAATATCAATCACCACAAGATTTAAACAACATGTTAACCTAGGCTGGAATCCCTGGACAATCTAAGGAATCTGATCTGAATCAGATCAATTAACAACATTGTTTCACTTTAGTGGATGTTGCAGAATTTAACCCAAGATGATTTTGAGAATTCTGGAACTGATTGTCTGGAAATGTTACAGAGATCTCATTAACTAATTATATCTGTTGTGTAACTCCCTCATAATCAGGTGCTCTTGTGTTCTGTAAAACAAAAACCCACCACTTACACACTAAACAATGTTAGAAATACAGGTGGCTTTGACGTTGCATTTTGTTGCATTGACATTATCATTGCCTATTGTCTTAGGAATTTCTAAATCACAATCATATGGAATTCAAAAGTATCTTAAACAAGATATCATATGAAATCTGTACCCCTGTGTGTTTGAATGAATGTCTTTGAAGAGCTTCCCAGTGACCTGAAAAATAGAAAGTTTAGTAGGGTTTTTTTTTTTGCTGCATTGCATTTTTAATTTTTTACTGACACACATGCAAGAATTACAACTTTTCAAGAGCTAAAAGGATTTTTTATCAACTCTATCAAGATTAATTGTTGAAGAATATTTTAGTAACACAGGCCATAATGTGTTACTGGAAGCCTATGTGCACAGTCAAGGCCAGGGAGAAAGGGAAAACGGTGCCCCTGTGTTTTAGAACAGTAGCAAGAAGAGCAGTAAACAATAAGAGGAATGTGGCAGTAGCTATTAGGAACGGATAAGCACATCGATACAGGGGCATAGTTTTGAGAAAAGCACCAATCCAAGGGATGGAGCCGTTTGTACACCCCAGCCACTGTCCAATAAGATTCCTGTACTATTGTTAAGTGTAAATGTAATGTAAACAATAAAAAGAGCAGTTGACGATACCTCTAAGAAGAGAATGTCCTGTCTCTGGGCGTCGTAACCTAGAAGAGCTTGATAAACCAGTATTAGATTTAACCCCACCGCTTCCCCGCTTCAATTAATTGAAAATAAGGAAGTGATAGTAGTTTTCAGCTGATTTTGGAAATGGATTTCACAGTCATTTAAGAAAACATTTGGACCAAAGAGAATAAAAATGGTTATAAAACAAATAAAATAAGGGGCATTAAATGTGGTGGCAGGTTATAGAGTGAGAGTGGGAGAGCTTTGTTGTTTGGTTTACCTTTTAAACTTTTCTAAATAATTAATAATTCCTATATTTATTTTGGTTATTTCTTTTACATTTACATTTTACAGTAATTTGAAGGAAATTTTATTCCTTCCTACCAGTCCTCAAACAGGAGATGCCTGGCACAGCCAGCACACTTCTGGCTTTGGTCTAGTTGTTCCCTGGTCCTCAGTTTTGATGGAGCAAGTTGTTAGAGTTTGTATTCAAGATACAGCAGACCCATCCCATACACCATGCACATCCTGTGGCGCTCAGCAAAACCACTCCAGAATGGTGTCCCTTGGGCTCCCCTTGTCTTTGCCAGCCCCAGAGAGCTTGTGGAGTAGGTAGCCATGAAGGACCTGGCAGGGATTTTCGTCATGCAAATGACAGCATCCATAGGAGTTCAGAAAAAGCAGTGAATGTCCAGAAAATTACGGCCTGGTTTGGGGACGCTGGCTGAGCTGTCTTGCTTTAGTTTTATACTAGATGTCTTCACTTGCCCCTTGTGATAGCCACAGCCAATGCAAAGCTCATGTTAAAGGACCTGCAAAGTGCAGTGAGTTTAGTAAGCTGTTTTCTGAAATCTTGTTATTGAAGGGAGAAGGAAGAGGATGTTGCTTGCCACTTTAAGCAAGTCACCCATGGATGACTTGGAGACTTTAACGCAAGACACCCGGGGCCAGCCCTTTCAGAGCAGTGGGCATCATGATCCTCAAGCAATAAAGCACCCTTTGCTGCCCATGTCAGTGCCTTGAGCTCATGTTCTTCTGTGCTAACCAGCGTTAACTATCCTGGGGAAGTGATCCAGTGCTCTTACTCCATAGTTGCATACCACAAGCACTGACTGGCACAGTCAGTCCCTCAGAGGTTTGAATGTCCATCTTATTAGCCAAAGAGAGACTGAAGTTGTTCATGAAACACCAGAAATCATCTTCCAGTTTGTTTAGTGCTGAGTGGATTTAGCTTTTCCTTCAAGTGAATCACGAAGATTTCAACAGCCATGAGGACCAGCCTTGAACCTGCTAAGCCTTACTTGAAAGAGGAATCATAATTTGTGCATGTCCCAGTGACTTTGATGGAACTGCTCACATGTGTAAGAGTCTGTAGGATCAGCAACCCTTAACTAACAAGGGAGTTATGTAAAACTGCATGGCATCTGTAAATAAACACAACACTACAGACCCTGGTGTGCTGCTCTGCTCCTTTTTGGACACACTATCCTATCTTTGCTGAGGCAAAATCTTCCCTGCTCTCTTAGCATCACACAGATGGGATCAAAAAGCTGAAGAACTGCTTTTTCATGACGGGAGTCCATCACAGGAGCATTGCTATTAGTCTTTGCTAGCCATCAATGTCTGGAAATTTCACAGTCAAGTTGCTAGTGATTGTATTGAAAGGGTTTGTGTGTGGGTGGCTGAAAATATGGTGCCTGGCCTCTGGTGCCAAACTCTCAGGCAATATCAGCTGTCTTTACACAAGTGATGAGGCAGAATATGTTACTTTAAGTTTAATATTCAGAACTTCATCTCTCTTGCTGTCAAAAAAAACTATACATGTGGAGGAGATTGCTGAATACAGAAAGTGCATAATTAAATACCTCAGCATAGAAGAAGACATCATGTAGTCTTCATGGGAAAAGGTTGTGTGAAGCGGTTCTTTCATTGTTTACATTTAAATTTGTCTCTTCAAATTATTATTTTTTTTTAATACAGCAGCAATTTTTTTCTGCATCAATAGTAACTTAGTTTTAGAGTCTCTGAGTGTGTGGTTGACTTTCCAGTGTTTTATTATGTGTTCACAGTTAGTCAGGACCTTGGCTTTGTCCCCAAGACTTAATACAAACTTTCTTATTTTTTTACTCATTGTATTACATAGCATTACTAAAAACATGACAGAATTGAAACTGACAAATTCTATCCCTGTTTTTGCTGGTGCTTCTTTTTCTACTACATAATTAAGTCACCTGTACCTTAAATATTGAGAAAAAGAGGAGCAGATTTGAAAAGGAGAAAGAAAACCAAGGCAGAAAGGAAGTCTTGAAGTGAGAGAGAGCCTTGAAATCAATTAAATGTAGCAAAGGAAAGCTAAGGATGAAAATGTGGTATCAATTATGAGTAAACACATGAACACTGGTCATAGTGAAAGTGAATGTCAAGGAGAGATGGAGGGAGAACAGGGTGAGGAAATGCTGAATGTTTTGCAAACCACTGCCTTTGCATGAACATACATCTTTAATGATGCACATTTTATTATCCTCTTCCCTTTTATAATGCTTGTGAAAGCTGGTGATACCCTCTGAAGGACATTCAACACATGGCTGGCAGAACAACCTCTTTTGGGCCACCATTTAACCTTAGATGTAAGAAAGAGGTAAAATGGTGACTGTTGGTACTTTCTCTGGGAAGTGGTCATAGAATCATCAAAGGTGGAAGAGACCTTTAAAATCACCAAGTCCAACTGTCCACCCAGCACTACCACTGTAACCCCTAAACCACTACACCGTATCATCCAGCACCACATCCAGACTCCACCTGAACATGTCCTGGGATGGTGACTTCACCACTTCCCTGATCAACCTATTCCAATGCCTGAGCACCCTAACAGTGAAAAATTTTTTCTAGTATCTAGTCTGAATCTCCCCTGTCTCAGACTAAGGCCATTTCTTCTGACACTCTCACTGCAGGCACAGTGGAAGAGAGCAGCCCCCATCTCACTACAGCCTCCTTTCAGGTTGCTGTGGAGAGCCATGAGACCCCCCCTGAGCCTCCCCTTCTTGAGACTAAACAAACCCAGCTCTCTTCACTGTCCCTCATGAGACAAGGTGTGTTCTACCTGTGAATATCTGCCTTCGAATTTTTACAATTTTTATCAATTTTTAGTTAAGAATACTCCTCTCCCCTTTCTCTCCAACATTGTTGTTTGCATATTGATGCTTTGCAATAATGGCCTCTAAGCTACTTAAACAAACAAAACAGGCATTTTCTTAATCTTTTCTTAGCTATTTTAGTTTCTTTTTTATCAGATAGCAGAAAAACTTCACTAGAAGCCATAGATCTGTCCCTTCAGCATTTAGTGTTAACTTACAAAAAAGTTTAGCAGTGGTTAGTTTGGAAAAAGGACAGTATTTATGTATTTAAAGATAAACTGTTCTTTATTTCTCTCTGCAGCAAACCATATTGCTGATTAACCACTGCTTTCATAAACTACAAGTGGGCCATTTAAGCTGTTTCACTGCTGGTTAATGTACTGTATTGTGCTCCCTCTTTCTACAGTACCTTGCTAGTGTTTTGTTTTTATTAGAAATTCACCTATCCTTGTCTATTGAGGAGAAAAGAAATTACACTACAGAGCCCTACAGCCCATAAAATGGCAGAGATTCCTAAATAAGACTGGCCCGAAACTGAAACCTCTGTCTGGTTGCACTGTAATGAAATGCATGACTACAAGAGATAATAATAATTGCAGCAATAGCTCGTTACAGCTCCCAGATGATTTGATGCTGTCAGGAGTGCACTGTCCTCTGACATCCCAGGAGGCGAGCAGCATCACTGACTGCAGGCCCTGATTGGTGTAGTGAAATATTGCTGGCAAAAATTAAAAGGTCTTGGTGTCAAAATAATTCATGATATGCATATCTTCCATTCTGATGAAATGGCTGATATCCGGATTAGCAAGATAATAAAACTGATCAGGCTACAGTTAAACAATTTAAGCTGGAGAGCTGTTCATTTTGTAGGTGTCACTTGTCAGATCAAGGGGTCAGAGCGGGATGAAAGGCTCTCCCCAGTAACCTTCTGATGATTTGGATCTGGAATGTTCTTCATGATTTGTCCAAAGTTTTCATCACTGTGCTGCCGGGTAGCATTACCACTGCAGGCTCTGTTCTGACATTCAAATCCTGGGAATGACAGGTTATTAGGAGAAGAGAACTGGCTGTACATACATTAAGCCCCATATCTTTGACCTGTAATTTGAACTGATAGTGATATTGTAATTGAGTCAGTAAAAAAAGGAATTTTTTATTAAAACACAGGAAGATGAAGAAAACGTTTATTTTCAGGAGATTTATGGGTTCATAAAATAAGCGTTTTTGATGATGGTTTATTTTACAGCTCTTGAAATGCTGAGCTGTGTACTTACTATTTATTTTATGGAACAGTTATTTAAAATAACATAGCTTCCTGTATATTTCCAGCCTGTTTGTCAGTACTCAAGCTTGCTCAGATGGAGTGATACCTGTTTCATATAGGAGTTCACATATTTGAATAGTTCAAAGATTATCCCAATAAAATGGACCTAGGGAAGTATCGCACTCAGTTAATGCTCATAGCTTCAGAGACCCCTAATGTCCTTTCTTGACACCTTATTGCAGGATATTATTATACAATGGATCTTCAGTCATATGGTTATAGGGAGTGGGGCAGAGCTGGGCTATCAGGGTAATTGGCTCCTGTTCATGGCAGTGTTACACACTTGAGTAACTAATTTAATGGAATGTGTTTTCATGTTCTCCCACACAGCCCTGCGCCAGCACAATTCTCCTCTCAGGGCCCCAGCAATCTGGGACAGGAGAAGAGCGGTATACAGCACTGAGGGGTAGGAGACTGTTCCTGCAGGTCCTTCCAAGCCAGGGAGCGAGAGAGAGGTCTGTTTTACTCAGTGAGACTCATGGTGAAAACGTTGTATTGCGCAGTCACAAGGCTTTTATAGGATTCTGAGAGGAAGGTGCTGGAATGTGGACAGGATTGGGTAAGGGCTTAGGGGAAGGGAGTGACTTGGGTACTCAGCTAGCCAGTAGGGGAAATAGAAGGATCAAACCCAATAGGATCCAAGGGATTGGGGATAGGCGGATGAGATGACCAATGGGGTTAGGACAAGGGGCAGAAACCAACAGGAGGGGTGGGCACAGCTCTGGCAGCTGCATTGGCACCTTGAGGAAGGGCGATCCCAAAACAGGGCTGCCCTGGCCCACACTCCCTGGGGTCCTGACCCCAGCCAGACCTGGATGCTGCTGCTCGGCACCAGCGGCAGCCGTAGTGGCAGCTGTGTTGGCAGCACGGGGAGGGCAATGCCCCCCAGGTGGCACAGCCCTGACCTGGGAGACAGTCCCCGCACATAAGTGGCATGATGACTCCTTGGGGACAAAGCCCCCAGGGGAATACACCGCATAGGGGGTGACAATAAAACTTTTTGAACTAGAACCTGCAGAGTAAAATGCATAACTTTCAAAATTCCACAACCAAAGTCTTTCATAAATGCAATTGGTACGATCCAGGCTTCTTCCCAGCGTCATCTTCCTTGGAGGTCCATTTTAGCCTTTTCCCACAGAGTGGCACAAAGGCTCTTGATTTTCCAAACATGGGGCCATAGGCTCAAACAGAGCCAGCTCCTGTGGTGAATCTGCTTCCAGCAAAACAACTGCTTCTGAGCCCAGTAAATTAATTGGGGGTACCAGGAATTCACTGCTCCTGATGAAATTGGGCCACCAGTGCTTGTATGACAATTTTCGTTGTTGTTGATGGTTATTGTTTGTGATCGTTGGGTTTTGTTACACAGTACAGGGATAACTCTCTGGCATGGGTGAAGCACTTAAATGACCCATTGATAGCAGGAATGGGGCTGGACATCTTCGGAGCTCTGCACCTGTGGGAAAAATCCCACTCCCTTGAAACTCAAAGGACTCTTGGGCTATTTCAGTGTGAGCTGTGGTGTTTGGGAAAAGGCAGAGAAGAAGAAATGGCCAGCTCTAAGCAAGGCAGCTGGATTCATAAAATCAACCACAAAGGACACTGATGGTTTGTTGATGCCAGTTTTTGCTTCTGAGCTGTTCCTAGAGGTGTAATGAAATGAGAATCAAAAATCACTGTCAACAAGTTTTTTGTTTCCCATTTGCTATGGCAGAATTGCTGTGTAAATGCTTGATCATATCGTAAGCATTAGTAGAGTATATTTGATAGAGTATACCTCATTGCTGTAGGTTTATTCTGTTAATTTTCACAAGCCAGATTACTGAACCCTGAGAAGATATGGGTTCACTGCATTTAAATGATGGCTCCTTCTTTACAAAGG
The DNA here is from genome assembly GCA_013396695.1 of Sakesphorus luctuosus. Classification (NCBI taxonomy): domain Eukaryota; kingdom Metazoa; phylum Chordata; class Aves; order Passeriformes; family Thamnophilidae; genus Sakesphorus; species Sakesphorus luctuosus. Next base: position 1,019,941 of record VWZD01001711.1, read on the forward strand.
GTACCAAGTCTGGTATTCACATACCAATCATTTTAAAGCAGAAGCCAAGTCCTGTAGACAATATTTTTGTATGAGAATCATTCTCTTTATTTCATTTAATATTTAGATATTTGGGTAGATTCAAAAGAAAATAGTTCACAGAAGACTTTTATTTAATTAAGCCCCAAAGCATAACTACCTCTTTTTTTGCTTGTCAGTTGTCAAGTGAATATTGATGCTTATATAATTAAAGAATTGATCCTTAAAGCATAATAACATGATAGTAATATTTGCATAATTGTATTAAAAAAATTTCCAGAATGTAAATTTTATGGCCCATCTTTCAGAGGGATTTGTATATGCTTGCCCTTACAGTTGGGTCAAGTACAACAGAAATTTGTGAGTTTACCCTCATGAGTGAAGTTAAATAAGTAAGCATATATTTTCAGGGCTAAACCTCTCCCTAATGCAGTTTCCCCAGATTACAGTGAATGATATAATGGTCTTTGGCCATAAACTCTATTGCAGTTTTGGAAGGACACCTTGTAAGTAGCTTTTCTTTGTTCTGTGCCATTAAGATATATGCACAGTTTGCTTTTATGATGTTTGCTGTCATTTAATTACTGGTGCATCAAGATGATCTTCCCAATTCAGTTAAGTAAAAATTAATGATTATTTTGGTGGGTTTTTTTTTTCAAGTCAGCTGAAGATTTTGGGATGTTGCCTTCTCCATTCCCCAGGTTTGCTTATTATCTAAACTGAAGGACTGTGTGCTTGAGGACTGTTTGACGGGCTGCCAGATGTAGCCTTTCTTTACTTGTTAGTTAAAAAATGGAACTTTTGGAAATTAGTGTAGAGTTGGGCTTCTGCCATATAAACTAGAATAGTTTAGGAAGGTCTTTAATGAAGCTTGGAGGCAATTTCACCTGCTCTTTCTCTCAGGTGCAGAAAGTCATCTTTGAATAGTCGTCATTGATAGGTAATCTACTTTTGTGGGATATTGTGGTGGAGAAAGTCAGAGTCAACTATTGTGAATGTCTTTCTAAGTGTGGTATAAAAACAATAGCAGCCCTTTTTTCTCTTAGTTTTTCTCCCTGTGAAATCACAAAGGACTCAGTTTTTTCATTCTATAATGCAGTTATGTTTAAAATATATGGTATGTTACATTCTGACTTTTTGCATTTTCATGTGCATAGCCTGGTGGCTAGCTTTTCATAACTTAAAAAATAATCAGTAAAAGAAAAAGGTAAATGGGATTTGAGGAAAGATTGCTAAAAATCTCTGAATCTGTACAACAATCAGTGGGATATTTTCCCTGTTAACTTATCACAAATTTTCACAGAAGTTAAAGTGGATTTTTTTAAGGAGGCCAGGTGAAAGGAGAGGCTAGGAAAGACATAGATTTTTGAAAATAGAGCAAAAACTGGACTTAAACTCTTAGGTTCTGATTAAATACAAACATTTTGATTTCAATAAGCATATGCTTTTTAAAAATTTATTTTTCATACACAGTACGTAAATATAGGTGTCAACCTAGTTAGAAAACAGTACTCAGTGAATTTTATAAACTATATATTGTTTGGGAATAGATGTTATATTCTGCTTACTTTGATATGCAATTCAACCAGCTTGTAATGAAGACAGATTTTTTTTTTTGCCCTTCCATCATCTTTTCTATGTCACAGGCATGTATTTGAGTCTACACATATCAGCTATAAAGATGCAAGAAGCTATGAAAAACAGGGGGAGATCAGTTGATTACATACATAAAAAGCTATGAATTTATTGTTTCCACATCAGCTGTACATTTTGGAGGTACCTAAGAAATGACTCAGTAGCTTAGCTTATTTGATTCCCTTACAGGTTTTATGTCTTTACCCCATTTTAATTTTTCATTAGACTATAATAATAGCCACAGGAAAAAATGATTTGGTCTGTGATCTATTTCATTATGTTCTCATCATAAGGGGAGAATCTGAAGTGGGAGAGCATTACTAATTTTTCGGCACAGTAATTTATTCTACAGTATTTAAATGTTGTAATTTTCACACTGAGGCACATGCTGCCACATCTATCGTCCCCTGGACCAGTCTCTGTCTTGCTCTTTCCTTTTCATCTGTTTTGGTTTTGCATTTTTTTTCATAAATTCGACAGATGGCCTCTTGATGAATCCTTGATAATACTGTCATGTAAAGCAGCTAAGACTAGAAATCATCTCACAACAATTTTTCATTGCAAAGAGAAAATTGAAGGCAGACAAACATCGCTAAGTCCATAACAACAGCAACCAAATATCCACTTCATGTAAATAAAGAGGACAAGCTTCTCTTATAATGCTCAAACACTAATGCCAGTATCCTTTAAAGCCTCTGGATTTTTTTACGCTACATTTAATTCATCTTTCAGGCCTTGGGTTTGTTTAGTATTTTGTTGATTTCATTTTCAGAAATATTTTCCCGGCTCTTAATGTGTTTTCTCTCCTCCTTAGTCCCCCTCCTTTTAGGTCTTTATAATTGTGGATCAGGTGAAGTTTGCTTCCCCTCATTTCAAGGTCATGCACCACTAGGACCATTTTCCTGACTCAGAGGGCACGTAATTTCACAGCCGTGTACTCCTCATTAATCCACCCTGAGTGGGTGCTCAGGAAGTTCCAGATCACAGATTTGTTTTTGTCTTGTTCTCTGACTCAGTGCTTCACAAAAGGATTAGATTAACCCCTTTTGATTGTATTTATATCTTACTGCATCATGATAGAAATAAAGTGATTTCTTCTTTTCCCCATGTAACCTTCCCACCCCTTACACCTTTGCACTGGGGACCAACAGCATTTCTTTTCCAACTGTGCAGTTAAAGAGAAGCTTGTGGCAGACAGAGTTATTTGTTTTCTCTTTGATCTCTCAGCTCAGCTTTAATGCATGAATCTATTTCTTTCCATTTGCAAAGACTTGTTTATTAACTTTGTGGTTTCTGTATAACTGCAAACTGCTTCAGTCCACTGACTCTGAACCTGGTCTCATCTGGACCTGAATTGTCCTGGATCCAAACAAAGAAGAAAACAAAGAAAGATGGCATAGTGACTACTGGAGGGAATCCATCCTTTCCCCCTTGATATTGTGCCCCAGTCAAATGCATCAGTCAGACCCCTTCACCTGGGAGCTCTCTTCTGCCTTTCTCCTTGGCATCTCCTGGTGGAAGGGATCCCCTGCTCGCTGCTCCAGGAGGGGACTATCGTCCCAGGTGGGGTCTGTGTTCACTGATGTGCCCTGGGGAACCTGGAGTTCTGACGGGGTCTGGAGGGCCTTGCATCCCTGTGCCTCAATTGGCCTGTGGCAAAATGCAAAGCATGTGGGAGCTGTGAGAAGTATTTTTATATGAAGCAGATCTTCTGCATTTAGCATCTTAAGGAAGCAAGTTTCGTATTTAGAGCAACCCACTGGAAGATTCTGAGCTGGCACAAAACTTAGGCTAATTACTTCACACTGGTTTTTCCTCTCTAGGTAGTAGGAAAAGAAATATCTAAGTCCTTTAAAGCTATTTTTTAATTCTTCAGGTAGGATTTTATTTGAGATAAAAATAGCCTGCAGGGTATATTGTGAGCTGTATGTGGGCAGCTCACAATCTTAACTAGATCTCCATTTTTTTGTAATGGGAGTTTAGGTCAGTGCTGCACTTGTAAACACCTAACTTCAGGTGTCTTAATCTCAAGGAGTCCATCCTTAGCATCCTCATACTGAACTTATCTTAAAAATGCAACCTACCTCAGAGATACATACATTTAATTTGTGACATCTCTTGTTATTATTATGAATAATTTTGTTTCTTATGAAGTAGGCAGTCAGCAAGTCAAGAATGGAGCCCCCTAACTCTAGACATTGGTCAAAATTAAAGAGATTAGAGGTCCCAGACCCATTGGAGAAATGGATTAGATTCAAACTGCTTGTCAGTGTAAGGGAATGCTAATTATTGGCACAGACACTGCCACAGAAACTCCAGAGTTTCAGGATGGAAGATGGAAGAGGAAGGATGAAGAAAAGGTCTGGCCAGCTAAGAGGAATACAGAACGGAAAGCAATGTGGAAAAAGTAAAAGAAGACAGGGGACAAAACTGGAGTTAATTTGCATTCTTTGGTCAGATAAACCAAAGTGAGCAGCTTGGAGGTTAATGAGCTTTATCCATCAGCTAACTGGTAGGACCTGCTGTGTAAAGGTTTCTAACTGGCCACAACTAAGCCACCCTGGGAAAGGCTGAATCACTATAATTCGTCTTGCATTTGTAATGTCTTAGATGTGTACATGCCAGAAAGGGATAACTTATTGCATCCTGAGTATGCAATCGCTTATTATTTCATATCAAAACCTGCAAAACAGGGTGGGAAAATACCTGGTAAAAACTGTAGAAAGTTCTCAGAGTGTCTCCCTGCTTCATCTCCTGATCCTCCTAGTGGCTTCATTAATGCATCCAGTGTTGGACTTCCCAATACAAGTAATGCATCAGTAAACTGAAGCAAATTCTGCAGAAGGCCATTGAGGTGGTTGGAATCTGGAGCATCTGTCCTGTGAAGATGGGCTGAGGGAACTGGGCTTTTTCAGCCTTGACAGGAGATGGCTTCTGAGGCACCTAATGAAAGTGTACCAGAATCAATGAGGATGTTATAAATAAGATAGAGCCAGGACTTTAAAGCAGTGTGTGGTGAAAGGACAAGAGATACTGGATGGACAGAAACTAAACCAAAGAAAATTGCCTCTCAAAATCACAGAATATGCAGAGTTGGAAGGGACCCACAAGGATCATTGAGTCCAACTCCTGGTCCTGCACAGGACCATCCCCAAGAGTAACACAATGTGTTTGAGAGTATTGTCCAAATGCTTCTTGAACTTTGCCAGGCTTGGTGCTGTGACAACTTCCCTGGGGAGCCTCTTCCAACACCCAACCACCCTTTGGGTGAAGAACCTTTTTCTGATATCCAACCTAAACCTTCTCTGCCACAGCTTCAGGCTATTCCCTGAGGTCCTGTCACTGGTCACCACAGAGATGAGATCTGTGTCTGCCACTCTTCTTTCCCTTATGATGAAGTTGTAGACTGTAAAATCTCCCCTCAGTCTCCTCTTCTCCAGGCTGAACAGACCAAGTGACTTCAGCTGCTCCTCATACAGCTTCCCCTCAAGGCTCTTCACCATCTTCTTTGCCCTTCTTTGGACGGTCTGTAAGAGCTTAATATCTTTCTTATATTGTGGTGCCCCAAACTGCACACAACATTCAAGATGAGGACACCCCAGTGCAGAGCAGAGCAGGACAATCCCCTCCCTTGACCAGCTGATGATGCTTTGCCTGATGCCCCCCAGGCCATGGTTGGCCCTCCTGGCTGCCAGGGCACTGCTGACTCATATTCAACTTGCCATCCACCCAGATCCCCAGGTCCCTTTCTGTGGCACTGCTTTTCAGCATCTCATTCCCCGGTCTGTACTCACATCCAGAGTTGCCCCATCCCAGGTTCAGAATCCAACATTTTCCCTTGTTGAGCTTCATACAGTTGGCAATTGCTCAGTCATCTAATTTATTGAGGTCACTCTGCAGGGCCTGTCTGCCTTCGAGGGAGTCAACAACTCTTCCCAGTTTTGTGTCATCAGCAAATTTGCTTAGTATCTCTTCCAGTCCTGGGTCCATATCGTTTATGAGGATGTTGAAGAGCACAGGGAACCCTTGAAGTGACAGGTCACCAGTCTGTTGTTACCCCATTCACTATTACCCTCTGTGCTCAACCCATGAGCCAATTGCTCACCCATGCATGATGTGTTTATCAAGCTGTATCCTGGTGGATATGAGGAAAAAACTCTTTAACCATGAGAACACTGAAGGCATGAAAGAGGAGTTATTACCTGCTCACTTGGATGTTTATTTGTTCAGGATAAGGCTTTGAATAACATCATCTGATCCTGTAGTTGTGTCTGCTTTAATAAGGATGACCTATCCAACCTGTACTGTTCTCTGATTCACACTGGATGGGGGAGAATACCTAATTCTGACCTCCCTAAAGGAGTGGAGAGAAGCTTTCTTCTTCTGCAGATCTGAGTTCAGGATGGCACAGATAGAAGGCACAACCCCAGCTGGACCCCTTTTTGCTTTTGACCTTTGGCGTCATCTGCAGGATGAGGATGAAGGAACCACAGCAGAGCTAGTCCCTGTGGGCTGTGGCTAAAGTGACTGAACTTCTGGAGGTTCCTACCCCCAAAAGGGAAGTACCCCCAGATGCTGCAAGCTGTTCTACAGAGAGAGCACAGAAGAAGCTTTATATGAATATAAAACGATGGAAATTTCAGAATAATTTTTGATGGCTTCTCTGGGTTTTGTTAAGGGAAGAGGGAAAGTCTCAGATGATAATGAGAGGAAGACTTGCTCCCACCTGGGGCCTCTGTTACGCTGAGTGCCATTAACTCTGGTGCAGATGGTTGCTGACTTCTTTCCATGAAGCAGTATAATTTTGGACTAGTTATGGGGTATGCAAGCTTATAGAAAACAAATAACAGAGAGTCGCTTGTTTTGTATGGGAGGGGACACTACACTGCAGCTATTCTGCAGCTGAGCTGACTGCAGTACATGCAGATATATCCTAGCTAGATTTAAACTGGCTCGCCTGGGTGCTCTTGGTAGCATAAAAGAGAGAACTCCGTGCAGACTGCAAAGCCCTTCTGAGGAACACGGCAAACATCAGGACGTTTAGTCCCACTGATTTTCATGCAACAAGACCTATCATCCCCAGCATCAATACAGTAAATATATTTCTCTTTTCCCAAACTACAACAAATACAGTATGAGTATACCCTAAAACACTGTTTATTTTAAAACGTGATTTGACAAGGTTTCCTTTGTAATAGAAATGGTTTTTTCTCTTTGCTTCTCCATCCTGATCAGAAGCCTCACATTTATTCTTTGGAATCAGAAAAAGCCATGACAAGAACATGTCTAGAATTTAAATGATATAATGAGCAAAAGGAGCAGAGCAGCGCTGTGTGAAGCAAGCAGCCTTCTTCCTTACATGAGGCAGCTCCTCTAAAATTTGTTTGGAGATACTGAAATTTGGATTGTTGCTTACATTACCACTTCTGGTTGCTTTTAGTGCTGCAACATTTGATAAGGTTTTGCCCTATGAACAAGTGTTGGTTTCTCCAATGGTATGAAATACTAGTAATTGTAGGTAGATAGTGCCCTGGAGCGGGTCGTATCTGTGACTTACGGGTGTTTTTTTCTTAGCCAATATGCCAATATTTTAGAGATAGGAGAAAGATACACATTTTCCTAAGAAAGTTTTTCTATTACTTTGACCTAAGCACCAAAGACATAAAAGATTTGCAGAAGTGTTGGTGTGAAGGAACAAAACAAGAAAAAATCCAAAGTGATAGCTTCCATAGTAAATATGATCATTGTTAATCAGAGTCTCTCTGAGTTTCACAGAGCATACAAACTTGCAGCTGATAGGACTCATGTTGGACTAGGCAATGCACAAAAAGAAGGCCAAACTCATAGAAATCAACAGCACCCTCAGCCACAGAACCTGAAATCAGACCTGGGATTCCAGCTCCTTGCTTACTTGACACCTCGTATATCCAATGCCCTTAACCATCTGTTATATCCTCTGACTGTATGGTTTAAGGTTCATGAAATTTCTTATATAGTCATTTTCTCTTTGATCATATCTGCATTCAGATCTCTGGTCTAAACCAAGCAGTGGAGAGACCTCTGTGAGCTCAGAGTCAGTGCCCTGACAGACCTAGAGTGTAAGAGATGCATTAACAGTCATTCAGTGTGCTGATACTTGTGAATTCTCTTCTGAAGTACCAACTCTTCCCATGCTTTGCAAAGTTGACATAACCATGTCTTGTAGGGGTCTGGATTCATAATAGGACAGATGGAATAGTGTTACAGTGCCTAAGCCTCCTTCAGTGGTTTTAGTGCATGAAAGGTAAATCTAGCCATTCTTCTTCGCTCAGTGAAAGTGGGAATAAAGATGGAGGTGTGGTTACCATCTAGCTGTAATTGAAAAGTTAGTAATTGGGCAAGAGTAGTACTCTTATTAATAACTGGGGATCAATAAAGAGGCAGAATGGGTAAGGGTGTGGGTCTAGTGTGGGTTTTGTAAATACATTTATATAGATGACCACTGAGTGGGAATAGAATATATCCATACCTTGGGTATATTATTGTACATATACATTCTTACACATTTTGCATATTCTTTAAAGTTCTTGTACATTAATTAATATGATTGAGCTTGAGAGAGCGTGTTATCGTATGATGTGGCCAAATACTAGATAAAACCAAGCAAACAGTAATCAGTCAGAGAGCTTCCAACTCACAAAAACTGATATTGAAGATGCAAAAAGAGTCTCCTCCAGACAATAGTGAAGAGGTCTCTGCTTGATTTCTTGCTATGTAGGGCCATAGGGAGCTCAGCAGAAGGTAATGGGACTTGGCAGAGCACAGCCACCTTCAGGAAGAGAGATGAGAGCATCTTATGTCTCAGACTATTGATGCTGGTGGCTCTAGGCTCCTGTCTTGTGATGCACCTGAGAGCTATGAGTAGCCTGATACAACATCACTTGCTGCTTGCTTATCACCTTTAGTACAAGGCCTCCATAAAGAGAAGAAATAAAAGAATGCAGTGCCCTCAAATGTAATTTTTGTTATTAATTTTCATGGCCAAAAGACCTGCATGTAGAAAGATTAAGTTAGTTTGTATTTAATTACTCATGGAGCTTCTCAGTTTTCTGTGGTATTCATTCATGCTGGTATCTTCTTAATATGGCATTTCCTCACAGGATTTTATGCTACAAATGGGAATGAATGGACATCATCATGGGCATTGGTTGCACTTCAGGAAAAAAACCACAAAGACATTTCTGGAAAATTCTTTCTCCCCACTGAACATAAGCTAAGTAGGTAGCATTGCTCGAAGCAGTTTGGGACGTGAAGTGGATGTCTGCTTTTCAGGCTCTCCAGAGGTCACACTCTTTCTGCTGTGGGAATGAGTGAGCTGCAGGTGTTGCTACAGTGCAAATCCCAGCCACAAGTTGGATCTAGGGCTTCTTCACCAGCGTTCAGAGCTCAGCCAGGGCATGTACAAAGCAGAATGCTCCTGGGCCCTGCTCTGTGACCACAGCCATACACAAGGGGTGGTGCAGGAGCCTTCTGGAAACCTCAAAAGTTCTCTTTCTTCCTCTTTTTTTTTTTTTTAAGCACTTAAGCCCAACTGCTAATGGAATTTCATGATTTTAAATAATTTACATTTCCATCTGGTTTGAAAAACAGCAGGTGGAGATTGCGGATTAGGATGAGTCTAAGTGGAAGGAAATGTTTATTTAAAATATTAAAGCTAAAACCAAACATTTATATGAACCACATTTTTGCTGTCCATTGTGCTGTGTTCTCATATCTTCTCTACCATCACTTTGAATGTGCAAATAGTATTTTGTTTTTAATTGGGTGTTTACACATGTTGCTTATCATTATGATTGGGGGACAGGAGGCCAGAGTAGGGTACAGGAGTGAGGGACAGGACATACTAAAAGGAGGCAGACTCAGGGATTGAAGAATGCTTCAGCATGAGCTTTTGATCATTACATCTGCTCCTTTCTGCTTTTCTAACAACCCTGCTAACTTGTCTACTTGGAGGTGAAAATAAATTTGAACCTAAATAAAGTAAGTTATGCAAGGGTGATTTTTTAAAGGAAAACACACAACTCCCAAAGACTGATGAGAGTTTTGTTAGGGTAAAGACTGATGGTTTGCATAGTCCAAACCACCCACAAGGACAAGAACTTTCCTTCTCTCCCACTTGCCAGCTGGCAAGCTTTATTTAAAATGGGGGATACTGAGCTGTGGTTTGTATAACTGTTTCTAATACTTGATCCTTAGCTGCCAGTTCCTTGTTTCATTTTCCAAAGTACAGCATGAAAACATGAACTCACAGTGAGGAGCTATTCTAACAACACTGTTCCCAGAGCTCCTGAGACACCTTTCCCCTTGTACTTTGAAATATTTCATTTTATGAAGCTACATCTGATATTCATCTTAAACCCTGCCCTTCTTCCCTAGCCAGAGTCATTGTATTTCCATTCTCTGAAAATGGGATGTTTTTAATTTTGCACAATGCAGTAGAATCCATAGAGACATTTTGGGTGGTGAGTGCCTTAGCATGACAGGGCTCAAAATCACACATGCATTGTAACAATAGCATGGAAGGCTAGAACTTGCCTTTGTTGAACAAAACTCCAGATAACAATCAGTGAAAAGCTTGCATAACAGATTTAAGATTGCATGGGGAAAGCTGTATTTAAATCCATTAAATGAAATGTATACCACTGTTGCTCATGTTTGCAAATTCCTCATTCAGAGATGTCAGTGGCTCAGACAGAACTACCTCCAGCAGCCTGTAATCTGAGTCTGATTTACTTACCAATAGTAAAACAACTACTCCAGTTGCTCCAAGCTCTGTCCAAGGATGGTAATACTGCTTTTTACTGTGTATAAAAAGTTCACATCTTCAACATTCAGAGTTCTGTTAGGACATGAAAACTCTTTGCTGCTTTGATGAGACTTGAGACAATAAAACCAGAACATTGACATTTTGTCTATGTACTGTGAACTCTATTGCCCTTAAGACACTGCCAGACAGATGAAGACTGAAGTAGACACTGAAAGTTATAATATCTCTTGGTACATACCAAATGTAATTTGTGATGGCTCTAAGTTGAGCTATGATCCAAAGGACCAATATATTTGCTTTATTGTATATGAAATACCAGATTTATTTTTTTTGGTGAGAATTTGGCTCCAAAACCAGCTAGTCTGAAAGTCCTATGAACAATAAATTCATTTGTACTAGGATAGATGAATATTAAAAAAGACAACATTTTCTGCAGAAAATGTACAAATGTACATGGATTTACCCAAGGAGAGGATGTATTGCATAAACAGATTTTAATTTTGACGAGTTTGCTACAGATCAAGCTAACAAGTATAAAGCAGTGGATGTAATTTATTAAGACTGTTCTACTGTGTGGAGAAAATGCCCTTTGTGTGATCAAACAGTCAAATGCTGTTCATCAAGATTCAATAAAATATTTTGGTAGGTGAAAGATCAATTAGGAGGTTACTGGTTATATTTTTTTTGTCATAAGGTAATTGCAAAGGAGTGTGTATTCTAGGAATTAGTGTTGAGTAACTCTCTATATTGGTGACTCCAAAGAGGAAGTATTGGTGAAAATTTGCCAGTTACAATAAAGTGTAAGATTTATTAATACCAGAAGAAGAATGTGGTTATGTTTAAGATGGCTTTAGTCATTTAATATACCGTAGCACTGGAAGTATGATGAGGGTTGATGTTTTCAGGGGTCAGTAAGGGCCAGTTACAAATCAGGAAAAGGAAATGATTTTTGTAAGAATCAAGAAAAGTTAGTAGTCAAGCCTTGTAATACAGATGATAACCCAACACCTGTAGATAATTTGGAGGGGCCTTTTTGTCCTGAAGTGCTGTTAGGACATTGTATGTCATGGTCAGGTCTAGATTCTCTCATAATCATTTAGTTCCCTCACCCAAGGACTCTGTCTCTTGACAGTGAGGGGTTATGGGGGCTTTCTTTAAAGGTGTTAGTTTTTCTCCCACATCCATTATTTTTACAAACAGCTTTTACCGTACTTCATTAATAGTAATCGCCTGTGGAGTCTTTGCAAGCGGAGACATAGCTGAGAGCTCTTCATCTGTACACATGAAAGAACTTGCATTTTGCTGATTTGCATCTCGAGTTTCTTCAATATTGGAATGTGCAGTAGGTGACTTTAAATGACTTTCTTCTTGTTTCCATCCCATTTGGGAAAAAATAGTAATCTCAGAAATATACCCTCTAAACAATATCATTAAAGGTAAGTAAACTAATAACACATAGATTTTAGTGTTTGCTGGTTTGTGTCAGTGTCTGGTAATACAATGAATAATTCATATCAAACTAGTAGAATGTAACATTTACATAAAATAATACTTTGCAAATTTATGGTAAGTACTAATTACTTGCCTTATTTGCCATGACTATGATATTAAATATTCATAAAAATGTGATTATTTCTTTGATTTGGCAGGCATTTAGATTTCTCTACAGCTTTTCACACTGCTAATTTTAATCCAGTAAATTATCTGGAAGAAAACAGTATGCAGCCTAAAAACTGTTCAAAATTCACTCCAACATTGAGCACATTATGGACGTAATGATCCATTACAACCAAACTTCAAGAAGATCTTGCAAGAAAACTGAGAATTAAACAAAGAAATATGGAGACTATCATCATTATTTATCAGATATATTTATTAATAGTTTAGAATTTTATATACATCAAAAACTTTTAAATAATTGGACCCACTTTTATATGTTTTATTTTTGTGAAGGTTTCTAAAATTCTTCCTGTGTTGTCTGTTGCTCATCTTTGTTCTTGCTGTATTTATATTTTAACTGGTTAAAGGAAATGAATTCTGTCTTTTGAATACAACAGACATATGCTTATTTTTAACTGTCACTTAGAAAATAATCCTTGTGAACATCACTTGGAGTTTGCACTTAAGTGTATGTATGAATATGTGTGTGTATGTATACATTGATTGCAAGACTTCAAAGCTGCTTGCATAATTAGACCGTCATATCTGTCTGTGAATATTTAATACCTGTTCCTGTTCCTCTAGCTGAATAATGTGTATGCATGTGAATCTATAACATTTTAATTAATAAGAATAAAGTATCTAAGGCTCTGTATTACATGTATGTTATATATATGCTGCCAATGAAACGAAGTAACAACAGGAATCAGAAATGCTGATTCTTAGATCCTCACCATTTTCCTGCATCGTTTGCATCCTTTTCTGCTGTTTCTAGGAGCAGACAAATAAATAGGCAACTCAAATGAGATAATATAACCAAAGACAATCATCAGAAGGCAGCAGTAGCAAAACAAAAAACCCAGGAAATTTGTATGTATAAAGATTTTTATAATAGAATAGAAAATAATTATCTAACGTTAGAGATATACGTACAGTCTTTACATCATCTATGTGTAATATGTATCTGTATCTGTAGAATTATCTTTGCAACCTTTATAATCATTGAAGCCTGTCCTTGTTTCCTGTTTTATTTTTGCTTTACAGATTTTGTACTAAATGTGGTATGTTGTCAGTACATTTACTCTCAGCTACTTGTACTCTTGGCCACTCAATGGCTTCCTACCCGGGGATAGCGCCGAGGAGGGGCTTTCAAGGAGGTGTGCATCCCTTCCTGGACAGCTGCTCAATTAAAACTTTGCTACTCATCAAGCTCCACTTAAATATGTGTGAAACTTTCAAAGATACACAAATGTTTTAAAACCTTTGATTAAAAGTTAAACTGATGACTGATAACTTGCAAACAGCACCACTAACCATATGTAAAATACAGAGTTCCTGTATCACTGCTTAAAATAAACATTTGGAAAAGGTTTTGAAATATCAATCTGCTTCTTTGCTGTACAAATAAGAAATGTGAAATGAAATGTAACTCTGTTAAGTCTAAACACAAGAAAACAAATTTTGTCTTTGGTCTTAAACAGCTCAGCCCTGTGTAAGACTTGCAGGATTTCAGCAAGCCATGCAGGTCACGAAGCAAAATTTGGGTCCCAGAACTGCATCTGCTGTCATATCCTGATCAGTTCTGCCCTGAGCATAGGATACGCCACTTGAGCCCTTTTGACACTGAAATCTCTTGGGGCATTTCTCTCATAACAGAAGGTGGGACAGAGCTGGGGCAATGGGGTGTGTTTACCCTGTACTGATGGCAAGTGCCCACAGAGAGATCCATTGGTCCTGATTCCAGCTGTGCCTAGCATCACAGCTTGGTAATGCTCCCCAGAACAGCTCTCTGCTAGATTCCCATGGTTTCACCCTGCCTCTTTCTCTACATGAGGAATTTAAAGGGCAGAGGTAGCTGATGAAATGTCTGTGTAGCAGACCACTTGGTGTTTGAGGCATATTATGTAAAGATTGCTTTACTTCCTAGCTAAATCTGTCACATGTCAAATAGATAAAATAAATCTTTAAAAAAAAAAAAAAGATATATATCAAAACCCCAACATTGTGCTGTCCAGGAGGAGGAGAATGGAAATGTGCAGTTCAATGGATACATTCTGCATAAGATAGTAGCCCTAATTTCTCTGTGTTGAAGGAAAAATCCTTCTGAAAGCTAGCTCAGGTAGTTTTTATATATACAGATGCTAGCACCTTGTCACCTGTGAAAACACCATATAATTAAACTTCTTCTGAAGCTGTACACTTACTGACATGTCTTTTGTAAGTGAAATGAAATCCTTTCTTTTTACATGTTTTGTCAATGTGAAATGGGGACAAGTGAAGCAGAGTCTTAAAATCCCCCGTGCAGCTCTAATGGAGCCTCTTCTGGTTGCTTTGTACTAGTCTCAGGGGTGAAAACAGAGTTCATTTAAGAGTAAGCTTTTCCCTTATGTTAAGATGAAAAACTATTGATTTGTATTTGTATTTTCCAAGAAAAATCACTGATCCCTTCAAATGGGAAAAAACTTTTCTGTTGCGATCCTTTGAGCTGTGTAAAAGAGGCCTCATGCTCAAAGCCAAAGGGAAGCCAGAGGAAAATGGCATGCAGGAGGTCAAAGCAGTTCACATGGCTCATCGACAGCTGTTTGCACCATATGACAGATCTAAAGGCAACTTTAGAGCTGTCTGTACAATATGTGGAGCTTACCAGAGATACAGAAGCTGCTGCTATAATGTCATTTCCCGTTAAAAAAAGTTGGTAAAGTTGGCACTGTGTTTTATGGACTTGCAATGCCAATGATAGCCTTAATTCATCATCTTGACTGACCTGATCTCTGTCTATGACAAGGTGACCTGCTTAGTGGGTGAGGGAACCTCTGTAGACATTGTCTACCTCGACTTTAGTAAAGCCTTCAATACCACTTCCCCCAGCATTCTCCTGGAGGGACTGGGTGCTCATGGCTTACCTGCTCATGGTTCATTGGCTTACCCAGTGGGTGCACTGTTCACTTGATAAAAAACTGATCGGATGGCCAAGCCCAGCAAGTTGTGGTGAATGAAGCTACATCCAGCTGGTGGCTGGTTCTGAGTGGTGTTCCTCAAGGTGGATCAATGGTCCAAGGACAATGGTACAAGGTTCAAATAGGCCAAGTGTTGGGTCCTGACATTCAGTCACAACAACCCCATGCAGGCTTGGGGCACAGTGGCTGGGAAGTTGCCTGGTGGAAAGGACCTGGAGTGCTGGTTGCTAGCACACTAATGTGAGCTAGCAGTGTGCCCAGTTGGCCAAGTAGGCCAATGGCAACCTGACCCGTATCAGAAATAGTGTGGGCAGTAGAACCGGGGAACGATTGTCCCTCTGTACTCTGCACTGATGAGGCCACACCTCAAATCTTGTGTCCAGTTTTAGGTCCCTCACAACATGAAAGACATTGAGGTGCTGGACTGTGTCCAGAGAAGGAGAACAAAGCTGGTGAAGCATCTGACAAACAAGTCTTATGAAGAGTGGCTGAGGGAGCTGTGTTTGTTTAGTCTGGAGAAAAGGAGACTCAGGGATGGGGGGGAGGGGGAGGGAGGGCAGGGAACAACACACGCAAACCTTTTTTCTCTCTATAACTACTTGAAAGGAGGTTGTAGTAAGGTAGGGGTTCTCAAGTTGAACCAGGTGGGAGGTTTAGACTAGAAAAATTTCTTCATGGAAAGGGTGATCAGACACTGGAACAGGCTTCCCAGGGAAGTGATTAAGTCAATAACCCTGAAGGTATTTAAAAGACATGTAGGTGTGGCTCTAAGAGACATGGTTAAATGGTGGACTTGATTGGCCATGTTAGGCTAACAGTAGGACTTATTGATCTTAGAGGTCTTTTCCAGACTTTTCAATGATTTTATGATTAATCCTGACAAAAAAAGAGACAAGAATTGGAACTGGATATTCACTGTACAGGAAGTTCTCTGAGTGCATAACCCCTGGCAGCACTTCTGTGCTCCTCAGCACTAAGTCTGCAACTTAGCATGTTTTTCTTCATTTTTCATGTATTGGAAACACAAGACTTAAAGAAAAGTGGCATGTTACTACCCTGACTATCATTTCTCTGAAGCCCACTTGGTTTCAGCTGGCTGGAGTCACATAAGGAACAGATGTGATTGCAACCCATGGTTAGCTGGTAAGTGTGAGAGAAGGTAGATGAAAAACCAAAACAAAATCATATCCATTAACCACTGAGTGAGGGTTGTAGATGTCACACTATAACAAAACTATTAAAATATTTTCTCTTGATATGATTCTATACAATTGCTAGCTAGCTAGTATTCATGACTTTGTCACAGCAGACAGACTGATAGAGGGAAAGAAATAAGCTAGGAGAACTTTGAGAATGTTTTGGAATTAATTCTGTGACCACTGAACTATAGGTTGGTTAAAGCAGTTCTTAACAAACAAAAGCAGAACGTTCTACTCTGCTTTTCATTGCCTAAATTGAACCATTAATCCCCGATCCTGGAAATTTGTTTACACTACTTTTAGTGATCTGAATAACGTTATCGTTATATTCAAAACTACCCAAGTTCATCAGGTTTCCTGAACATGGTGTATTTTCACTACCTAAGATTCTGACCTGCATAAACTTCCTTGTCTCATTCTGGAGGCTGATACTTTTATGCATGGTTTGGGAGGTAGATACCTCATACAATTCTGAGATGAAATGCTCTATGTAAATAGTTAATTTATTTCAATGTGCATTACCACTACATCTCAAGACACATACCAGAGCCCATCTTGTGCTGTCCTGCTGGAAAGACAATCTGCCACAAGTCTGGACTTTCAGGGATCATTTTGAGAAGTGTTGGAATTGCTGTATGCAGAAATAGATGTGTTGCAAACTTCAATCACTGTAGGAAACCTGCTTGAAAATGTGGCTGCTCAGTTAATGAATCTGGAGAATCAGATGGGCATACTGAAAGAAGATTGGAATGCACAGAAACTGAATTTTCACCTGAGGAGCTAAGAATGACATTTTCCAAGGTTCATGAAACATTATTTGAATGTCTTACTTTTAACTTTTGCCCCCATCCCTTCACTTGAAATATCTTCTTCCTCTAGAGAGACAGGGTGAAATCAAGGGAATATAACACTAGTTCTTTCTTGACAATGCTTTTATAAGTAAGGATGAAACTTATATAAACTTCCATCCCAGAAATAATTCCTCAGAATCATTATTATTCCCATTTAGTAAAGCAACAGCTTTCAAAATTGCAGTGGGCCCCTAAGTATAAGGTGACCAGAACTGTCCTTACTATGGAAACTCTTTTACTCATAGAATGAGCATTAGAGAACATGGAGAAGGGACTTGCCAGCTCCAACAAACAGGCCCAGAAGGTACAGACAATTTTCCTCTGTACCCTGAAATGTCCTGCTGGTGAATATCCTCCTTAGCTATAGAGCCATTGAAACTCACCCTGGGGGGTTGTGCTGGTAGTCTGTGGCTTTATGCTATGTAATTGTACTTATTCTTGCACGATTCATGTTGGCTTTCCTCTAAAGAGAAATATGGAGCAGCATTTTCAGAGACAGAAAAATAATGCCTTACTGTAATTTCTGGCATTGCTTAGTAATAGATGTATAGCTCAGAGAGATTTCTGCCATATTAACTACATTTTTAAAGACAATTGAGAGCGACTTTAAAAAAAGTATTTATTCAGTATTCTTTATGTTGAAAATCAGGGCACTGGTGCAAAACAGTTTTTGTCCATGTAGATTCCTTTAAGGACAATGAACACAAAGGGGCAAGATTTTAAGTCAACAAGGTGAACACTTTTCTATGTATGCATCTAAAAACTAAACACAGTAAAAATGGATTCTGAACATATCTGTTAATAAATCAATACAACTCTAATGCAAATTTAAGCAACAGCGTATAGGTAAGAAAAACCTTACTCTCTGAGACAAAATAATAAAGAAACATCCTGTAATGTGTATGTGAACATGATCTTAGAGGTCTGTTGTATATTTTTTGGTTGTATCCGTAGAATCAAATTGAGATTGGATCCCTCAAAAAACCAAAATAAAGAATGTTAAATTAGTGATACAGAGAAGATTAAATATGTTGTATGAAGGGAGACAATCCTATGTATTGAAAAATGTAAAAGGAGGTGGGACTTTAAATGTATAAATGAAGGTTCTTTTTGACCTTATTCCAGTACTTCTGCTAAATGTGGGGCTGCACGAGGAAATACCACACAGTAACTGCAATCTATATTCTTTTCAGTTTCATCTAGAGAAAGTTCTGGTATACTCCATATCCTCTTTTTCCTGGATGTCCTAAGTTATATAGAAAAGATATTTATACTGTAAGCCATTTGAATGAGTGGAGTAATCTGATGATAAAGACATAGAGTGCATATTCTGCTGCAGAGATCTTTATACTGCGGAATTGATGGCTGATTGCAAAGCAGCCTGAAGATCTAATTACAATTGGCAACCAGGAGATAAGGGAAGACTGCAGACAATTTTCCTCTATTTTTATACATAGCCCTTGCAGCGTTCACATTGCTTTCAATAAGTGTGCTTCTGGCAAAAACTGTCAATGATGGTAATTGTCCGGATGACTGGCTCCGGAGAGGCTGCAAGGCTGACCTTTGCTATTGGAACCATCATCGTCATCACTGTGGGGATGGATGCCACCCCAAAGCTGGAACAAGTGCTGTAACTAGGCAGTAATTGCTGATAGTTAATGATGATGCTATTGATGATGCAGGTTTTTTTGTGTTAATTGAGAATACGTTATTCTGAGCTTAACTCTATGGTGGTAAGTGATTAAGGCTAAAACGAGGAGGAAATGTGTAGCAGAAATAGGGCAGCCAAACATTTTGTGTGTGCTATTCTACTACATCTACATCACCTAAAACATAATCAGAAGGCATAACACACTTTTGTTTGAAAGGAAGCATATAAAATTCAAAGTTGGATTTAAAATTTATTAAAATCCCAGAGCCAAACAATGTGCTCTTAAGCCTATTGCTCTGTCCAGTGAGTACTATTACAGCTGTGCAAGAGTAATTACAGCTCACCACTGATGGAGATCACAGATGCTGAATAGGACCAAAATACCAGCTTAGATACTTACAGATGTTCTCTGTGAAGGCAGTGGGGTGTAACTGGAGTGACAACACAGACTGAGGATATATAGGACTGTCTAGAAATTCTAGGGTCTGGAATTCTCTGCCAAAGTTGTAATGATCTCAGATTGAGTACCTTATTTTCATAATGAGCATGAAGGATTATATCTGATCTCATGTTTTCATTTTGTAGGAAAGTATAAAATGTACAGAATGGACTTTATCCTCTGGATAGATATGACTAAACATTATGAAAGTGTAAGACTAGCACTTCTGTGTTTCTTTAGTCTTGTTCTTTCTGAAAATTTAAAAATACAAAGAAAAATGGTTTGCACTGTTCAGCACTTCACTGGAGGAATTTTATCGCTGCTGGAGCTGAATGCTGAGCACAACAGCTTAGAGAAACCAGAACTTCCCATGGAATCAAAGGTGTTGGGCCTTGAGTGAAGGAGAATCATTCCCCATGGCAGAAAGCTGAGTGGCTGGAAGACTCATCTCACACATCGGAGTTTCTTTCCTCCTGCCCCACGTGCAAAAACATTTGCTGAACTTTATACTCATATGTCATGCCAGGGTGTTTGACTTACTGCTTCTAGCTTTTGATTTGTCTGCCTGATCTTCCATGCATTAGCACTAAGCCAAACACATGCACATTTTTCTGTTGCACTGTATCATGGGTGTAAACATCAAACACACGCAGTGTCAACTCTATAGACTTGTCTGTGACAAAGTGTGTGGTAATTACTTTTGCATGTTTCCTTAAAGAGATATCTGCTAAAATATAAATCTAAATAAAGCAATGGGTTTCTATCAAAAGTTGTGCTGGGGCCTGATAGAATGTAATTGGAAATGAAACTTCTGCTGTAAAATGATACTTATTAAAACCACTAGTTAGTGTTGCTAAAGAACCAGCCAGTATAGTCTTATTTGAAGGGGAGACCTGGTTCCAATTGTGAAGTTTCCAGAAGTTCAGAGTATCCTTCAGAACCTTGCAGGTACATTGTAGCTCTCACTAATGGCAAGTTGAGGTGAGTAGAGCCATGCATGCAGCTGAAAGTGGCAGCCTGTGGAGAAATGTGCCTCCAGTATGTTCATGATTTAGTTCATGAGATTTTGTGATCTCCTAGAAGGGAAAGGCTTTATCATCCAGCCATGTCTCAGCAGCCCTTACAAAACAGTCAATCTCATTTCATTTCTGTGAGCCTAAGTTCCCACTGTGAGAGAAATGCTGATACAAAGGATGATGGCTATGCTGGCAAGACCAGGATGCCCGAAGATGCCAGTCAACCTAGTAAATGGGATGCAAACACTTTCCCTGGAGCCTCTACCCAGAAACAGACTGAATTATTTTGGTGAGGAGCACCACTGTCACTCATGTTGTACTCCTTTAGATAAATAAAGTGCCTTTCAAGAGCAGTAAATTCACATCAAAATAATTGAACCAAAATAGTTTCTCCTTTAACTCTGCTGCTCTATTCAGTTGGCGTCAGATTTCAGTTTCTTTAAAATTTGAACTTGCAAGATGAATTTCAATTATATGCAACTCAATTCAGGTAGCACCAGCGTGTATTGTGACCTCAATATGGGTAGGAGGTTGATTGTTTCTCCTTTGATATCTAAGGGCCTTGTGACCCTATCAAGATAGCTACTAAAAATGCCTACTCTGTGATTTCTGAAGTGAAATTAAAGATGTATGATCATATACATCAATAAACAATTTCTTGGCCAAGGCTGTGTTGGTATTCCTGAGACTGCGTCATACAGTAGGTCATCTTTACATGGAAGGTAAGGATAGGAATAGTGACAGCATATGAAGGTAAAAGGCTATTTTCTCTCACCTTGTACATATATTCATGTTAATGACTTATTGCCTAGTCACATACAACCTGTTTTTCTATAGAAACCAGTGGCATACTGTAAGCCCTCTTCCCCAGCCCAAACTGTATCCTCAGGACCAGAGCATAACTTCACCATCTAAACTGATGTAGCGCTTTCCTCTTCTCTGTGGAAATGGTTTTATTACAGTAACACCAATATAACTTACAGTGCTGAAATGTCTTCTTTTCCAGTAGTTCCCAAAGCCCTTTCCAAATGTGAGACAGGGGGAAGCAGAAGTCTGGCATTAAAATGCTATGAACATCCTTAAAAGCCTTGGCTAGCACTTCCCACCTAGAAGAGGAAAATTCAGCACTCATCACAGTTTTTACTCCAGAAAATGTAAATTATTCCAGAACATCATACCCACCTTTATAAATGATGGTTCATAAATACTTTCTGTCGGGACTAGTACTTAAAATGGAATAAGATTCCATAAAGACTACCCTGAGATGAGCACAGTTTGTTAGAGCATGGTGTTAATAGCACCAAGGTTGCAGGTTTGATCCCTCTGTGGGCCATTCACTTAAGAGTTGAACGTGATGATCCCTTTGGGTCCCTTCCAACTCAGAATATTCTGTGAAATCTGTGAAACATGTCATAAAGCTTGGGGGACTAGTCTTACTGACTGCAGTTTCTGTGAAATATTCCACATGCATCCTATGTTAATGAGGCCTTAAAACTTATGAGGACAGGAGAAAAGCAAGGTACTCCACCAAGTTAGACCATTGATTAAATTAAGCCATGAAATTACTGCCTATTGTGAAAAATGCATGCTCATTTTGCTGTTCTCTCCTTTCGTCTCTTCCTCTATGTTTGTTTTGTACATCTGTATGTTGTCTGCTCATAAACTTGGCTTGTAAAATCTTGGTGGAGGAATCTGTCTTTGTTATAGCATGTGTGCACAGCCCCAGAAGTAGAGATGGTCCTTGTTTTTCATAGGCATGTCTTTGCTCGAAGATGATGTGAACTATCAATAATGTACCTCTCAGAAATGACCCTAAACCACCATAAAACTCTCCTGCCCTTCCCATTCAAATGTTGAACTGCATTGCTTTTGGAAGTCACCCACTCATCTCCCCACAGCACCTTTGAACCATCCAGTTGATCATACAGGATCAACCTGTAGTTTTGCCAGTTGCAGTCCTGCCAGGAGTAATAAGTGATACTTCAGAAGATGGCAAATACCTCCCACTGTGCAGCTGGATGACTATGAGGCACTGTACATGGGACATACGTCTTTTCTACGGGACACCAATGTTATTTCAGGGACACTGAAATAGTAATAAGCCTTTCTTTGGTTTTTGGGGGGGTTTTTTTGGTTTTGTTTTTTTTTTTTTTTAAAAAAAGCGTGCAGCTGTCAGTCAATAGCAGAGGTGTAAAATGTACAGCCAGGTCCTTTCAACAGTGTTGCCCAAGGGGCGTTGGGAACAGAAGTGTGTTCCTCACATTTTGTTTTATGGTGAGTTTTATTCTTTGCAATGTTTTTGAATATTCAGCCAACACTTCAGTGCTCCCTGCCTTCCTCTGGGTGTTTGGGAAGGCAGGTTCTTCACAAGCAGCTGTTCATTGTGGTGCCGCCAAGGTCCTTCGCTGCATTTCTAGTGCTGGAATTCAACATTACCAATAATTTATGCATGTATATCTTCACAAATGTCAAAATTAAACCCTTAAAAACCTGAACCTGCCCTCTGAAGGTTTAAATATTTCAAAGTAGCATTTCAGTGCCTTCCTGTTGTCCTAAATTCCTTGGTACTTTATAAAAGAACAGGTCTGCTCAATAAGCATAAACATTTGAAAAACAGTCAAATAAGTTTTGCTGGGAATAAAGAAAAGAATTATTGGCAACAGAAAAAAAATTCCAACAAAGAATTTAAGTAAAGTGGAATGTTTGAACCCCAAACCAGCAGTAGATCCCCAGCCAAACAATGTACTGCTCTGAAGGAGGATCATAAAAAAAATAGTACTAAATTATTTCCAAATGGAATTTGTGAATAAGTAGGAAGAGCCTATTATTCAGGTGATTCAGCTCTGTCTTTAGATAATATAAATCCATAGACTTTTCTAATAACTGCTTTTGAATGTGGTAACTTGTTTTTCTTCTGTATGGTATTTTGTCACACCCTAGAAAATGTGCAAGTGATGTAAGAAAGATGGTGCAATGATTTGGTTTTCCAGCTTGGCCAGTTTCTGGATTGAAACTTTTGCTTCTTTTAACAAATAGTCTTCATTTGGCTCTAAAACTATTTCCCCTGAAATGTTTAACATTAGGCTAGCTTTCATCTAAAAAGCTCTATACAAATAGCTTATTAACAGCTGTGTTAATAATGCCACCAGTTTTGTTGTCACCCTGGTGTTGTACTGTGATTTCCAGTGTACACAGCATCCTTTCTTGCTTTCGGATATTTGCCTTCCTGGTGTGGATGGGAAAACATTGTGCCCTGTGCAGCTGGTCAGAAAGGGACAGGGAGTGGCCAGTGGTGGTGGCCATTGGGCAGCCTGGGGATGGCAATCATTCCAGCAGAGCTGGGGCGCAGAGGGAGGGCTGTCCCTCATCAGCATGAGAACCCAGTCCCATGGTGTGATAGACTGGAAAAAAGTTATTGCTGGCTCAGAAGAACTATGTGTATGTGTGTGTGAGATCACATTCTGCCAAGGTGCATTGTTGCTCTGCACTCATTCCCTGCCTCCTTGAGAGCCTCTAGTGCAGCTGTCAGTCACTGGCACACTTGAGACCCCACACCACATCCCCCTGAAGCCCCTCATCCAGATCTCGAATGGCTGGCAGGCTGGAAGCCCCACCTGGGGATGGTGGCCACAGGAGTCCAGAGCAAATCAAATCAACACCATGAGGCCTCCACAGTATTGTGGCCCTATTGTCCTTGGGTCTACACTGCATGTAAGGCATCAGCTATCATGCTTTCTCTCTTTGTCTTGCTCTCTCTTTTTCTTCACTTCTTCAAATTCCCTTTTCTTGACATTTGGGTAACTTAAACGAGGATGGGTTGGAATTTGCCAGGTCAATGCTTTGTGAACTACTTTATGTTGATTGAATGTTTGTTTACTTAAACTTTTGCCCAGTTGCCCTATTTTCCAAAGTTTGCCAGTAAAAGTGTGTTATTTTAACCTCCTGAAAACATTGTAGCATGTTTCCCATGCACGACCTCAAGATACAAAAGAACGTAAGGGCCTTGTAATAAATCCATTGGGTGGGGTTTTGGGGCATTATACCTTTTTGGCATAAAAGCCCTTTGATGAGCTTGTGGGGTAAGCCTGGGGTCTTACATTTGGTCCTCACCGAGCTGTGTGGCTTTGTCTGGGAAGCCACCCATAAAATATCTGCCTGATTTTCTTCAATAAGTGCAAGCTAGAGGTTAATAATGTGGGGATGTTTGATTCCCTGCTGTTTTAAATAATTTCATGGGAAACCTAATATGATGGGACACCAGTTAGAAAGGTTATTATCCTCATCAAACTACTGCACTTCTTTCCTATTATTTCTTGCCAGTTTCTCAGCCTTACACTTCCTCCCCCTACATGTACTGCCAATAAGTCAGTAAAGAGACATGCTGTAGTGGGGTGTAGGCAGAAAGCATGATCCCTAGCCGCTGTCCAGTCAGCATTCCTAGGGATGTCAGTGTCCCCATCCTGCTGGAGGGCTGGCAGCACCCTGGCTGCACTCCCTGGTGGGTCTGGAGGATGCTCTCAGCCTCACACTGCAAAAGGCCTGGCCAGCAACTCCTCAGCTTGAGATCAGTTCCATATTGTCTAAAACGTGGGAGAGTGGTCCTACTACATCCCTTGGATAAGCAATATGCCAGCCTTATGTATTTCCTCTTTTTCTTTGCTTTTAAAACCACATAGAGTTGAAGATTTTTTCCAGACTATTTAGGTGATGTAGCACCCTTGTTTGTGTATTTGTTTCTTTCCTTGAACTAAATTTCTGCCTAACTTGATTACTCGTTGGCACACTAGTTTGTTCTAAGCCTTTCCCTTCTCTTCCTATCTTTTTCTCTCCTTTTGGGTGCTCTGGCTCATCTTTCACCTTTATTTGCTTTCTCTCTCTCTCTCAAAACAACCAAAAACAAACAACAACAACAACAAAAAAAAACAAAAACAAAAAAAAGAGAGAACTTTTAGCCTACTTAGCTTTGCAATACAGGTCTTGGGGATGTTTTGTGTGGTTGATAATGGTAGACTGTGTTTAAAATGGTGCTTGCAAGGGGCTGCAGTGCCATGGCATAGCTATTTGGCTAAGGAAAAAATAATTTTTTTCCAATAAAAACACAGGCTGCAGCTCACATTTGAATACTAAAGAAGTTTGTCTAGATCGATCTATCTATCTATCTATCTATCTATCTATCTATCTATCTATCTATCTATCTATCTCTGCATATTTTAATAAATTCCCTTAATTCACCTGTTAATAGCAAAAGTATAGTGGGGAAGACTATTAAAACTGAAAAGGATGGAAAAAGTATTTTTCAAATCCAGGAAAAATACTTTACATTTTTTTAATGAAAAGTGTTGTTTTTGAAAGCAGCAGAGGAAAATTTATTTTGAAGTCTTGAAACAGAAATTGCCCTTTTCACTACAGTAACCATATGTTAGAGCTGTATGTTGCAAATAATACTCAAGACAATGTTGAGATTAACTGTAAAATTACAAAATTGTCTGAACTTGAAAAATTTGATCCAAAGCATATCATCAATATCTTGAACAGGTATTGAGCACCTGAGGTAAGCCCTTGATTATAGTATTTCATTTTATGAGATGTTGGTTACATTGACTCAAACAAAAATGGAGATAAAAAATTATTTCAGTTTAGTAGAATCCTGCTAACTGGATTTGAAGAGATATACATTTCTGGACAATAATATCAACATTCAGTTCATAATAATGGCTTAAATGCATCCTTTTATATTTGGAAGATTTGCATAGATTTTCTAAGTTAATATCAAATGTATTTTAGTTTTCTTTTTACAACCAGCTCGAGTGCACATAACAGATAAAATTTATGAATACAATATTTACCAAAAAAAAAAATCATATGCTCTTGGAAGACACATTATTTTCAAGTCTATTTGTTCCCTTCTGTAGTGTATTTATGAAGCTGAATATATTGCAGCTGAAGCACACAGAGTCTCTGTGATGTGAGTGTGAGGCTGAAGCGTGGTTACAATTAAATGACTTCAAGTTATTATGAGCTTCTACCTGAAGGGGGGCAGGTAGGAGTGGGGCCAATATAAACAACCATTCCCAAGTGATATTAGTGGTAGGAAAGTGGGTGAAACTTTCACAGAACATTCTGCCTAAAGGCACTTTTGTACAGAACCTCACGTGCATTATCCAGCAGCTCCCCCAGCAAAGTTGGAATTCACACTTGTGGGTAAAAGACAGAGGTTTGAGGTTTCACTTGTTCTCGGGCACATTATTACCTATGAACCATATTTTAAAATGCATTCTGAGATTTGAGCTAATAATGTGAATGACATTCAGTGAGATTGCCAAATGCTGGTAATTTACTTTCATTTTCACATTAATGTGGGCCCACCTGTGATGAATTGGAAACTAAATAAGCACATCAGTTTTAATTAGATATTTCAGTGGCTGGATTTAGTTAAACAGCAGCATTCATTCTTATCTATTAAGCAGCCAGAGATTTCTGCATTCTTCACAGTAAGTTCTCTCTCTTTCCAACTCACCTTTTTTTCATTGCTTCCCTTTCTTTCTTACTGGAATATTTTAGAGCAGATGATCTAAGCTGGTGGCATCCTACTGAGTTAATAATACAGTTATCAGAGAATTGGCTGATCTAGATAGTTTTCCAAATTATATGGAAATTAAGAAGGCTCTCAGTATTCTTTTGTTTTGTCATGAAAACAAAACAAAACCACAAAAACCTGGAATACGTTCACAGTTTAGGCTTAACAAAATGGAAATGGCTTTCTATTGACAGCTATGGACTTCTCCCACTGCACCTTTGGGATTTGGTCTTAGTTAACTGGTGACAATCTGGGTACCAGCTGGAGCAATTTCCACTCCTGTGGGGCCAAGGAGCAGCAAGAGGGATAGAAATGTTCAGTGTTGTGTTGAAAGGAGTCAGGCCAACAGCCTGGGAAAGGTGTTTTTCTCTGGGCCTGGGTGCTGACATCAAAACCTGCCGAGTGCCTCGGTTTCTCTGCTGATGATTCACCAGTTAGTCTTAAAGGCAGCTTCATTCTGCTGAATTCAGTTTCTGTTGAGGCTACTAAGAAGAAGTTGTTGCTTCCTGTTTCAGTACAGATTCATTTGCTGAAATACCAATGTGTCTTTTTTCAGTCTGAGGATTTTGTATCTGTTGGATGCTGGAGTGAATGCAGAGCTTTGTCTCTATTCTACCTTTCCTCCCTGAGTTTTGCCATTTGGCCGTCATTTCCAAGGCAGTTTTCAACAGAAACCTGAGGTTTAGGCTGCTGCTCTATTGAACAAGCCCATTTCAAAGCAGATTTGCAAGAGAGAAAAGGAACCAGGTTCAATCTTAATCTATTTTTCCATTCTTCTGTAACATGTTGATACATTGAATGTTAACTTAAAAACAAAGACGTTTGTTTAATCATATTTCTCTTTGTGAATAACACTAATTTAGGTAACTATTTCTGGAGATATTTATTAATGATTATCAGATGTAGCAGATGTAGGTGTAACCTAGCAGGAATGAATTTTGAACTAGACCCTTCACTGCACCTCGAACTTCTTACTCACTGTTCATTTAAAGGGGTGAGACACTTGGAACACCTTTCAGGAGAACAGCTGATACTGGTAAAGCTGTTACTACTTAGGACTAGCTTTGTGCCTTTACTACCCCTGGCTTTATTTTTCTGATTGGTATTTTGGAAAAAAGGCAAACAAGTTCATAAATACAGAGGATACAGTGCTAGTGACAAACAGCTTTATTTGGAGCCAGAAAACATGTGAACACCTTGAAAAATACTTGGCCAAGTCCTGGTTTGTTACACTGACATTGCAGCCAACTAGCTAAGAAATATTTTTTGGTGTGTTTTATCAGTAACTGTGTTATTCAGAAACAGCACGGGAAAGAGCAGGGAGAGCCTGAAGCTAAATTCACATCTAATGCAGATTTCAGGAAGTTTAATTTAAAAATATGAATGTTCTTATGCAAAAGTATTTAGCATTAAAGCTCATGACTAATGGTCTAGAACCGACTCTGCTCTCTGAGCATAACCTGTGATGTTATCTCAACACATAACCCCGCTGTGGTGGTCTAGAAGGTGGTGCATGAGATTCCAGAAGAAGATGCTCTCAGGCTTTCCTTCCCCAAACCCTATCTAAAAGGGGGAAGCAGTTCTCTAAATAGTACTAACCTGCTGAAAACAAAATTGGGCTGACAGCTTCACAAGCCCAAGTGTATCGCTTTAAGCACATTCCAAAGCATTTAAACAGACAACAATTTTGATGAATGTTTTTCATGTAGCTTTAAAGAAACAGAAAATTGTGCAATAAGTGAACACATATATAGCAAGGGAAATATATTTGCACACCTGGTTTTGGACAGCCTCTTTGCTCCCAGATCAGCAGAGGTTTATAATAAAGCCTGGCTGAAACTGAATTTAAAGACTATAGGCAGCTGAAGTGGACTTCAGTTTCTGCCTCTAGGTGAGGTTATGTGTTGCAGGTCCCTGGAGATCAGGGACAGATGTGAATGGAAAACTGTCTTCTGGTTTTTAGTTTGTGTTTTCCACAGAGCAATAGCAGCTCCAGATTTCTTGTACATATGTCTCTGTTGTCAGTCTTCTACATTTTCTAGGTGTGCTGCTGTAGTTCACAAGCAGCTCTTTCGTAATGAGCTTGCACCCCTCAAATGTTATAAAATAACTTTCAAATTTTTGCTATATTTCATGACTTTCTCTCAGCTGAACTGAGTCAGGGGAGTTGCCTGTTCTGCCTCTCTGCTGTTTTTAAAGAAGGTAAATTTATTCTTTAGTTCCCTCATTTAAACATATTTTCTATTACATAAAGTTCCAAAGAACTTATCAGTAGACCTCCACAAAATAAATAATTTCCCTTGATGTTCCAAGGTAAATGCTCCAATTTGTACATTAGCCATGGTTTTTCAAGTAAGAGGGAAAATCAGGTAAACTTAACTTCTTTACTTTACAGAAGAGTAGCTTGGGAAGTGTCTAATTTGCTGCTTCACTCCACTGTGTTTTAGACTTCTGTGCAGCCATGCCCTGGTTGCAAAGGTTAGGGAGATTTAGTGCTATGTTAATGTACCTTTTTCTAGCATAAGTAGTGATTGACTTTTGATAGCTCTTTTTATACCTAAAACATGAGTTTAAAGGAACACCTGTCCTAGGTCCAAGTCTTGCAAAGCACTGTATATAGTGATATGTATCGATTGCTAGATTGTCTGAATCATCCCACAAATCTCCTGTGAAATGGCACTTTTTAAAATATGTGACCCTCCTTTAAGTTGGGGTAGCACACAGAAACTGCAATGAGAAAGAAGAGATGGTCCAGAAGTAAGAGCGTTAGCAAGAGAGGTCTGAGCTGACTGTGCAAGCTGACATCTGGCCATTCAGAGGGAATGACCCCTCAGCCATCCAGCAGAAGTCAGTGAGACACCACAGCTCTCCCTTTTTTCCGAAATTGTGTGGAGGGGGTTGTATATAATGCTTAGCTGCCTAAAATAGAGAATACAATTAAAGCTAAATCTAGAAAGCACCTTGAATCCTGGGTAGAGCTACTTCTTGGAAGTGATAGAGAATAAGGCATGAACATGTGCAAGTGCTGTGTAAATAATAAGGCATCAAAGAATGTTTTATGATTCAGATGGAATATTGTTCAGAAAGGCAGACATTTCTAGGATAGAGCTTGTTCAAAATGTGTGAAGAGAGAAAAATGGGTTAAATTTTCTAGGCAGATATTGACTCATCGTATCATAACAAAACCTGCTAGAGCTGGTTAATGATGTGTCTGATACTTCAGCAAGTGACATAATGTTGAAATTTGGAATCAAAGCTGTCAGGAAATTGCTCCTTGCTCAAACACATGATATTCATAATGAAAACCTGTTGTAATCTCCCTCTCCTGAGCCATTATGCTAAAGGGGCAAGAGAGAGTATTGCCTGGTGACATTTCTTTCTGATCCTTCTTGAAGTGCTGCAGCTTTCAGTGAAGTTTCTAGGCATGGTTTCCTCTGATGACTGCTAATGTGATACAGCAGTCCTTTAAAGGAGCAGAATGCATAGGGCTGAAGCTTTGGGGCTTATTTATGCAGTCAGCAAATACAACTGTTTTTCCCCTCCCAGCTAAACAGCTCAACATGCAAGTAGTAAACTGAAGGGCACAGTCCTTTCCACTCTATACTCCCATTTTCTCCCTCCTTTTAAGGTAGAAACTATGCTCCCTGAAGTTCTAGTTCTCTCAGCTTTCTGCTTGGAGGTAGAGTGGAATAATGAAAGGAAAGAATCTATTCTGGGTTGTCGGCTCCAGAAGATAAAATTACAAGTGTCTTGTTGTGTATCAGTGCCTGCTAATCATCTCTACCAATGAACTTACACAATAGGAGTACTATGGATGAAATTTCCTACCTCTGCCATGGTGCAAATAGTTAATGAGGAAGTATGTTAGAATCTTAGGAGCTATTTGCATGACTGAGTTGATAAATTCTCTCTGCCTGTGATGTGAATTGAGGTAGGTAGCAATTTTATCTTTGAGACTGACTCCCTTCTCTTCTTCTTCAGATCACCAAAGCTGTCTACCTTCCATTTTAATTTTCCTGTTTTGTTCCAAGATTAACTTAATGGCTTAACACAGCAGGTACATGCACAGTGCCTGGGATGGAATCCACTCTCAGTTTCCAGGGCTGAATTTGTGGTACTGGTATACCTATGATGGGAAATTAAGGTGAATGAATTCATCCTTGCCCTCAGCAGGCATTGTTATGGCTAAATCAAGGATGTCAGTTCCTGAGGTGCTGCTCCTGCATGGGTTTGGGCTGGATGTGCATTGTCCCATAGGTACTGTAGTACCAAGACCATTGGGCACCTGCACGTGTGAGCAGTCGATCTGCATAAGTCCAGGGTATTTACTGTCACAATTAAGTGTATGTCTGACAGTGTTTGGGCTTTGGGCAGGTTAAGGTGGAACTCAGGTGGAATGACTGCTTAAGCCTGAATCATGGTGAGAGAGTTGGGTTTTGGTCATGTGTATGGGATTAAAGTGCCTAAGATCCTCAGGCTCTTCGTTGAAGCACCTTATGACTTTAAACACCTAGAAATTTGGGTATATTGCTCCAGCTTGATCCCCACAACACAGAGGAAAGGTCTATGATGAAAGTATCAGTTTAGATTAAAACAACATTCAGGTTTACAGAATAGTCTTAAAATCATGCTCTCAGAGTAAGTCACAGCAGTTTGTCTGAACTTGGAGGTAGGCATCCTCAGGCTCCTGACCCAGACAAAAAGGCAACAAAGACCCAGAACTGAGAGCTGGGCTACATGATGGAGATGGCCAGAGCCCTTACATTTCTATTCTCTGTGTGGTGCTTGGTGTAGTAGTTAACATGCTTGTAAGAAGTACCATACAGCTCCATAGCATTGCCTGCTTGATGTGGGACTGGATCTTACCTTACTACAACCACCACTGGTTCAGAACAAGCACTGCCTACCCCAGCCAGTCTCACTGGAACTGGTAATATAAAAGCTGTGCTTAAAGTGCCATATTCTCATACTTCAGCTCTACATGTCTCTAACCCATACGTTTATTGTAAATTAATCCCCCTTTTTTTTTGGAGGAAGAAAGCAGTATTATGTCTGCAACATTTATTTATAGGAGTTGCCAAATGGTACTTTGGGGATTCTCCTTTTTTAAAATCAGCTAACAAGGGAGCAAATTCTCTATCAAAACTGTGAAACAGCTTCGTGGTTCTTCTATAAACATTTTAGTTGCACTACAATTCTTGCTTTACCCCCTTATGCCTAAGCCAGACTGTTTCTTTATTTATTAAGACTTGCATTACAGGGAGGCACTAGTACCAAGGAAATATTTTGGACTCTATACTTTTGAGAGATGGTCTGTTTTCAGCCTAGCATTTGATGCCCCTCTCCTCGAAAGGGGGATGCTTTCAACCTTCTGATTCTGCAATGCCTCCTGCTCACAGCCTGAGGTGGTTTGTTCCTGAGGCTGCTCTTTTGCGAATCACTCTCTGTGCTGACATCTGGCTGTTCCGCCTAGAGCCACTGACTCTGCTGTTGACAGAGGCTTTTGTTCCTCTTTCCCCCAAAAGATAAGTTATCTGCCCAATCAGTTTGTTGAAACCATTTGCCTCTGCCATGGGGTATCTGGATCCTATGCAAAGCAGAGAAAGTGAGGCCAGGATAACTGTACAGTCAGGGCTGCCCCTTTCAAAGGTAAGCTGCCCTTACTCCCAATGAAATTACAATGCCAAACTGGCCCCAGTGACACTTGATTACATGTCCTTGCAGTGTAGGGATTTAGGCGGAAGGCTTTTAGTCCTTATGTGGCCTTCCTCGTGGTAGTGCCCAGTGTGTGGGACAGATGGCTCAGTTGTGCCATCTCTGTCATCTCTGGGAAGTCTGGCACTTGGTGTGGTTTTCCTTCATACATCCTGCTGCCATTTGCAATGGTCTGGCAGCTGCTCTAGAAGCAGCCCAGCCTTCTGGCTGTAGCTGCCCCAGAGTCCTGGCCACTGTGGGAGGGTGAATGGTAGCCCCTGATCACTGGGGCACATCCCTATGGTTTTGGGGAACAGCATCCCCTTGCAACACAGCCTGTGCCTCCAGGTGTACAGGCACAATGTGAATTTTTTTGGTAGGAAAAGGGTTGGTCTACTAGTGTTATCCCCAACCCAGTCTGGAGGAAGTCAAGAGTAGTGCCTTGGTGAGAGATTGTATCTGTGAGAATAGACTGCAGGGCCACTTAATTCAATAAATGCCTCACTGAGATCCTTAGAACAGCTTCAGATCTATAAAGCCACTTCAGTGAGTTCATATCCTGAATAAATATTATGCAGTTAGCTTCTCCCTTGTGTATTAAAGCACAACAGCATGATGCCATGTTGACAGAGAATGTAACACAAGAAGGTTAAGCAGATTTCAAACAAGACCAGAAAGAGCACCCCATTTTTTCCAAGTTTGTTATCTGTGTGTTTTCAGATTCCAATGTCTGTGAGAAAAAAAGTCTCCTGTGAAGGAGATGTACATTATTTTCTGGCCATCTTAAATGTCAAGATGAATTTTACTTTGAAGTGTTTCATCTAAAAAATAAATGCCTATTCTCTCAGCAGAAGTATATCATATTTTAGTGCCCGTTGCTCTCAGGTTTTCAATTAGAACTTTGAATCACATTCCTGATTAGTAACAAGCAATCAATCATAATTAATTAGTTAAAATGTTCAACCGTTAAAATCATTACCATTAATTAAAATAATTATCTCTATTTTGGCTGCACTTCATTGCCATTTCAGGGAAATGTGTTGCTTAACTCTACCTTTAGCACTCACCATGGGATTGTGGTGACTAAAATGCACATGATGGGTGGAGGCATGACTTTCAACAAGCTGGGTTTCATAGAATAGTTTTAGTTGGCTTTAAATAGATGTAAAGCTAAAAATCACATACATTTTTCATAAAGATATTTCTTTTTAGCTTAATAATATGTCTAATATCTGCAGAGATACAGTGTCAGCAGAGTTCTTTTCTGAGGAGTTTGTTCTTTATAACTATGTGCTTTGTAAGTCTCTCCATAAATAAAATACAAAATTGATGGGGTTTATGCGGAATTATGTAGGATATGCTCATTCATGAGTAAAGACCACTTTTGTCAAGCTCTGTGGTGATGAAGATAAACTTCGGTCAGAAACTGGGGAAAAGGAAAGGTTCTGCTTCTACTGAACAAATATACTTGATTCAGGAAAGATAAGGATACGTCTAAGAAAAGAACTTAACCTCACAAGATGGTCATAGACACACTGGGCATGAAATTCCAAATTGCCATTATTGTAACAGCCCTCAGGTTGGGTTAAATATCTCACGCTATTTTGTGTTTCCCAGAAAGCCAATTGCTGTTGTGTTTGGTACCAACCAAGAGATAATAGAGAGGTAAGAATTTAATCCATATGTGTGCTTGTGTCAGATATGCATCTTAATAAACAACTCAAACTCAAGAATCATTACAGTGACCACTAACAGCTTTGTCACTACAGAAATACCTCATTTTCATGAGAGACATTTGTATCCCCAAAGGAGTGAACTGATGCTGCTTCTCAAAGAGAAAGAACTAAACAAATTCTGGAAAGTATGAATTTGTCTAGATCCCTGGGTTTCTAATTAATGTAAATTAAAGGGTTATCCATAAAGGGAATTCATGCTGCTAGGAAAGATTTTTTTCTGAAATATGCAGGCTGAGAAGCAAGATATGCAAGAATATAAAATGTGTCAAAATGTAAATCTTTCATTTGTAAAGAATTTGTAAAGGGAAAGACGAACCTTTCCAGTTAAAGTGTAGAGAGATTAAATATCAGTTATTTCCTGCTCCTCATTTCTTTACCTGTCTCTTAAATGGTTATTTGAAAAAGAGTTGTCCATTTTGAATGTTATGAAAAATGGTTGAGTAAAGAGTTATTTCACTGTAGCTGGATATAAACAATACATTTGTCACTCCAGGTGTAGTGAATCTCTGAACTGCAGCACTCCAGTACCTCTGGATACTCCCTGCTCCCCAGAAATCACTGCAGTGTCATGGGTGATGCTGTGAGACGTGCAGGAGCAGCACAAGGTGCATGGGGAGCTTAAAGGCCAGCAGAGGAGGGTAGGAAGCATCTTGTTTACAACTAGTGGTTGTAAACTGATCACAAGGGTTTCTGCTGCCGCTCAGTGTGTTTACACTTTGAACAACCCAGAAGAATTTCTTTTGTCTTTGGTTGAATCGAATTTTTTGAGCATAATGTTAGTTCTGGAAGTCATCTAGTTAACTCCCCTGTACAAGCATGGCCAGAGCCGGCTGTTCAGGACTGTGTCTAGTTGGGTTCTGACTATCTGTAACATGGAGGCTCCAGCGCCTCTCCAGGCAACCTGTGCCACTGTTTGACCATTCTGAGAGTAAAAAATTCTTTTCTTGTTTTTCAAAAGAATTTATTGCATTTCAATCTCTGTTCACTGTCTCTTGTTCTGTCCCTGAAAATCTCTAAGTGTCTGGCTATGTTCTCTTTGCCCCCTCCCATCAGATTATTATTCTTCCTTTTATTTCTCCATGAGTCAGTTGGTAAAAATTTCCTGTACATATAAAAATGGTCAGTACACACTTGGGTCACTTTGGTCTGAAATATGGCCTTAATTTCCTGGAACCCTGATTTGGATAACTGTTCATTGTGAGACCCGTCTCTGCCCACCTGAGACCTTCTGCTATGTAGCTATTTTTTTAATCGGTGTAATATCACCTTACATATTTGACACTCCTCTATGAAGTGACAGGCACAAATCTGCCCTTTGAAAAATCTTTTTTATATGGAAGGTGGATGATGTCCACCTAAGACTCATGAATTGGAATAAGGACACTTGAGTTCTGCTCTCTGTCACAAATTTTTTGTATGACCTGAGATGTCTCATTAACAACTGACCAAAAGCCTGCTGGGAGTCTTTTCATTTGCCTTAATGGGCTTTGAATTAGGTGCTTAACTTTCTCAGACTCACTGACCAATTTATATAAAGGAGATGGTGTTATTTGCCTATCTCATTGGGCTGTCACTAAGTGAAATACACTGCTACAAAGGATTTGGGGATCACTGAGTACAGAGTGCTATTCAGGTGCAAAGCGTTATATAAACCTTTAGAAGCAGTAATAAAAGTGCTAGCATTTCCTTGAAAAACTGTGATTTCTTTTCACCTTTATGTTTCTAGAAAGGCTTGTCGTTTCATGTTTCTCCAAGGAATACAGCATCCTCTGAAGCATGCAGGGTCCAGCCTAGTGTCATATCTCAATGGCCTATTCCATAGGATAGTGTGGAGGAAGAGACTGCTTTCATTGTGCTGCATTTAAAATTTTGTGAATTTAAATTTGTAGACAGTAGGGTAGCAGGAGTGTCTCATAATGTCTATGGGAACATGGAAATAATACCACAATAGGAATAGGGGAAAATATCATACTTACTCTGTGTTATTTTACAAGATTAATCAAATAAGCAGGAACTTCAGAATATTTGTAGAGTTTACTGAGATACAACACTTTCTCTTCCTGAAAATCAGAGAAAAGAAATGGAATGGTTCAGCTTGTACCTTCTAGATATGATATAGAAAAAACGTAAACATTAACACATCAGGTAAATGAAGTTGTAAATGCCATAGATTTCACTCCCATGCTTTTGTTTTTCTTTATTGTTTTTTTCTTTATGTATTTGTAATAGGATAATTTGGTTTAAAAAAATCATAAAAATCTTTTGTGTATTTGCTTTTGCTTCTGTCTGGACTAGGTGCAACTATAAAAGGAAACAGGATATTTTTGTGCATATTCTCTCCCATTAAAACCATGTCTACCTCCTTTAGGCACAAGTCTGACAAAATTTTTAAACACAAACCAAATGTTATTCAATATTCTGGTATTTACTCTTATTTATGGAACAGGTAAATTTGAAGTAAAATCTAAATCAAGAACCTCATCATTTCCATTTGCTGTGACTTCCTGAAACAGTGATTCCAAGCTTGAGATGGGAAAAAGTGAGACCAAGAAGATTGTGACATCTATTTGTGGTGAAGCAGCCATCAATACCCATTTCCAGTCCAGAGCAGGACTTGCACAGAGTCCAGAACATCAGATCTGTGTTGTTCTAATTCTGTAATAACTTGATAATTTGAACAAAAGTGACAAAACCGAAAACCTCATTAGACACTGGTTCTATACAAAGGAGAAAAAAAAATTCTTGTAGTTTTTAATGAAATAACTCCCTCTAAATCTTTATGATTCTTAGTATCTTTCTTAAGTTCATTGCCATCTTCCCCTTCTGGACTGTGGGCTTCAGTATCTTAAATGCTAGCATTCTAAATTTTGTCATTGCCAAAAAAGCATTACAGGTTTAAATCCTGTTTGAAGTACCTGATATGTTGGCAACAATGAAGAAAGATACTTGAAGAATGCAAGAATTTGCTAATCAGATTGTTAATTGAGTACACAAGCTTCACATAATACAAAGGCAAACTGAGAAGGTGACAATGATAACCAGACTTCATCTGTTGTGTTGGAATTAACGATGAACAGAATCAAGATCCCTTTGTGACTGATTCTTGTACAGCTGCAGCCAAGTATAAAAGACCCATCAAAAAATTCAACTCATTAGCTGGTAATTCTGTACAACTTCAAAAAGAAATTCTTAACCCCTCATCAGTCTTTCTTTGACAACCCCTTAAAAGCTGTGTTAAAACAAAACAAAAAAACATTATTTGCTTCATCAAGTCAAAGAAATGGCCTGCAGGAACACAGCATAAATGGAAGCTTTTAAAAGCAGATCCATCCATAGGTAGAATAGTCAAACCACAAATATATTGTGACATGCAGAATCTCCCCCAGTCAACCATGTCATGCACTGTCAATAGCCTGTCTGCTTCACAGGAAAACTAACCCCAAATTTAAATAATTTTAATATTGTAACAAAAACTGACAAAAAACAGTGAAATCAGAAATAGGGCTGCCACTGTGTCCTTATTGCGCTGTCACTTTGTCTGTTACTCTCCCCACTGGGAGAAGTTGCCAAACCAAGGGTGAACTAAAGATTGTCTCTTTATAGAATCGGAAAATAACTTGTTTTCAGGGCAAGACTTCATAGGATATGAACAGTCCATTCTGTTGTCTCATTGCCACTGTAACATTTTGTTTATCTCAGCAGGTCTGCCTTTGTTAAAGGAATTGCAGGCCAGGACATTTAGTTTGTATTTTTAAAGTCTGATTTTATAAGATGGTATGCAACTCAGAAAAGGTATTTTATTACTCTGGCCAAAATGCCTATTAAAACTCTTACAACTACTGCCTTGTAGGCTTTAAAATAATCTAAAAAATGATTAAGTACATGAGTGAAAGATTAGCTCCTAGGAAGCCTTATTTTTTGGATAGTCTCATATGAATGATGTGTGGTTTTATAGCTATATTAACAAAAGTTTGTTAATGAAATGTCTATTATTTCTGTTTTAAGAGTCTATTTTAAGTTTTTGCTGCAATAGAGCACATAACACTTTAGAAAAACAGTTGCAGAAAATTATAGGGAAATATTCTGAACACGTTATTTCAATCAGCAGTAAACTGTGTTTTAACTAGTGTACAGCAATTTTAAAATACTTTTTTTCACTTTATTTACCTTCTTTTTCCGCTGTTACAATTTGTCTTCCAAATAAGTATTTTGCAGTAGGCACTACACACATGTTTGTGAATGAGTTTAAGAAACACTCTTGGTTAAAATCTCTAGCTGCAGCAGTTGGAAAGATCATTGTAAGAAAATTACATTAGTGCTTATTCTGCAGCTAATTATGGCTTATAGCAATGTGTCTGCTGAACACTGAACAAGTGGACTTGTTGGCATGCCTGAACCTTTGAAATAAAATGTTTCTGGTTTATCTTTGAGGACCAGCCTTGAGACCGAAGTCCAAAGAGCTCTTGAATATCATGAAGATCCTCTGAGTTGCCTGACTGTTTCCCAGCACTCGTGCATTGGAGAACTCTTGGGGAGCTAAATGTAGTGTTTTCGTCTGGAGAACCTGTTCTGCCACCCGACTAGATCTTGTTCCTTGGCAAATACTAAGGAGAAGTGGCAATATTGAGGCACAAGCGGAAAGTAATTCAAATGGAAGGAAAATAAGTGGGTGGGTACATGTTGGTGTGAGGGGAACATTTTGTACTGCAATGTGTTCCTTCCTACTGGATTCACAGTCCGTGATCAAGTCTCCTATAATTAACACATTGCTATTATCAAGAAATGCTACAAAGTGGGACTGGGGAGAGTTGGCAAAGTCGCCACTGCTCACAGAAAGTGCTCCCCAATCAAAACTGACTCCCATCATGTTAAGAAGTGAGTAAAAAGACGCCAGGATTTGGTATTCCGGGTGTGAGCCGATACCTCCTGCAGCCTTGTTGTTTCAGCTGGCTTCCATTCAACCCACGTTGGCATGTGCTGTCTCTTAGCAACTGCCAGCCGGATGGTCCCAGACGGCCACTGGCAACATGCTAATCGGCCACCCAGCTTTGGTGCTAGTGGTGTTGGTTGGCGCTCTGCCTGGCCCCCACAACTCTTGGAAATTACCTGTTGGAAATGACCTACGTTTTCCAGGGAAAGAGGTTTTGTTAGCTCGGACTAATGAGTTTGACCTGTTCATGGCAGCAGACAGCCTCTGGCCATGGCAGGAAAAGTGTAGCTCTGGAAATGGCACAATGTCTTTCATAACTCAGCTGACAGCTCCTATCCGATGGAGAGTCTCACCCAAATCTTACAGCAGATCAGTCACATCACACACGTCACTGCATTGTATTCACGTGTTGAACAAGAACATTGATAAATGTTACATGTGCTATAAAAAAATCTCCAGTGAAGTATTTTGCTTTTAATTTTGGTTAATTGTTTGGTTTTGATTTTCAGGAGATTTTTGATTCATTCTGTACTGGCAGAATTTTCTCCCTTTGCAGTCACTCTGTGAGTTACAGTGTTTTATGAGTTCTGTTGTTGTTGTTGGT
Source organism: Sakesphorus luctuosus (assembly GCA_013396695.1). Lineage (NCBI taxonomy): Eukaryota > Metazoa > Chordata > Aves > Passeriformes > Thamnophilidae > Sakesphorus > Sakesphorus luctuosus. The sequence goes on from VWZD01001711.1 coordinate 1,059,713, forward strand.
TGGTTGGTGATTTTTTTTTTGTCTCTTACATTCTTCCCAAACCTTTAATTTTTAAAATGTTGAGTTCAGCTTCACAGTTCCGTGAGAGCTATTGGGCTAAATCTCAAAGCAGTGTTTTCAAATGGTAGGGCTGAGTCCTTGACTTTTTCTGGGCTTGATCATTGTGCTACAGAGTATCAGCTGTCAAAAATGAGTGCAAATTTATTCCTCTGGTTTAACTTTCCTATCTAGTGTAGTTTTTTATAATTGCCATGATTAAGCAATTTAGATATATTCTATTTTACTGTGCAATATCTTCAAGACTGAATGCTTTTGCACATAGCATACTAAATGCCTTTTCAGTAGTGAGATCAATGAAAAAACATTATTTTCCTAGAAAGTGAAATCCTTGGGGAAATAAGTGTATTTGCACCATGCTGTGACTAAATTCTGAAAAAAAATCTAGAAAATCCATAGTCTCTAGGGAGTGTCTCTAATCATCTGTTTTGGTGTACAATGTCTATATTATTTTAAGTTCCTGAATGGGGAAAAATTATGATTAAGATCACTGCAATTTCACTCTTTGGGCTGTAGTTTCCCCTAAGTCCCTTATTATCATACCATCTTCCTGAAAACCCAAATAAGAAAATTTTCTGGCATCATTCAAAGAAACCTCATTTCTGCTCCCATTGGACCTCTTTACATTTTGATGTGAAAGATGAAAAGGGTCCCAAAAGCTCTGAGGCTCTTTTTTTCCTGCCCATTCGTGGAAGCTAAATCACTTAACTCACTGTTAACAATTTTGAAAATAGATTAGTGATTTTCCTATCTCAATTCCTTGTGGAAGGACGTGAGTATTTAATAGCATTTTCTGTGGCAAGCAGAGGTGAGATAGGTACAAGCTGGACACAGGAGACAGGACTGAAGAAGTTCAGACTAGGGAAGGGGGAAAAAAGAAACTGGTAATTCATAAAGTCCTCAGTGAATCACCAGGGTTTTCCTTTATGGGCAGGATAAAGAGAACAGCTGTTCTATTACATTCCATTTGTTTGAGTCCACAGGCCCATTCTAATAGTTTGTTGATTATCTTACATTTTGTCAATATTGTGCTATGATTTCAGTGTTTGTTTTATCATTACTCAGATTGGCAGTGTTTTATTTTGTGAGCTATGATGAGATAGCATGTAAGGTACAATGGTAAGAATGATTTATAGTGAATTCTATTTTTAGCAAATTGTTCTGCAGTAGCTACCACTCTGTTCTGGCTATTTAATGATTTTTGCTTTATGCTTCTGTCTTGTGGACTTCAACCAAAACAATGTTTTTCTTGGCAGTCAATGATTTAAGCCATTGTCCCTATTACACATATTTGGCTCTTCTTCTTGAGGAATAAACCATATTTTCTGTCTTCTCTTAATAGAGTTCCTTCTTGTGCTGTAGGGATTATACTTGAAGCATCCTCATATAGAAGTGGTGTTGTGGCTCTCTGTGCTGCCACTGTTGCTCTCCTTTATGCCCCAGTTTGGAAGATGCTTGGAGAGAAATGAGTGTTGACATCCAAGCACAGAAGATCACCATCATATTCAAATTCTGCACTGGAGGCTCAAGGTAGAGTGGTGTCCATCCTTGACATCTCCAGTGGGCACAGTGTATCACTAATTTTGTACTTGTGGCCAATTATAATCTCTTTTGGAAGATATGTCAGTAATAAAGTCCATTTACCTGCTATGGGGATATGAAATGCTTAATGAGTTCTAGAAGACCAGCTATGAGATACCTGGCAGAAATATAACAGGTTGCATTGTATGAATATGCAAAGGGCATGTGATGCAACCTCCCCATAAGTGAGTTTGGGTTTTATTGCTAACAGTGGAAATCCAAGCCATGGTATGGAGCTCAGATTTCCAGGTCCCCAAACCAAATAATTAGTAAGATCCTGGATCTGAATCATAATTTATCATATATTCAGCCCTAACTTTCTTCATTCTAACTCATCCCTGTAGACATAGTCTATTGGAAACATATGAAAAAATTCCAAACATAAGTGGCATGTCCCTAATAAATAAATGATTATGCTGGGAGCAGCAAGAATATTTTTCTGTTTTCTTTCAGCTAGTGTTTTGCAAGTGTTAGCATTTTTCACAACAGTTCAGAATTCCCATACCCATCTGTGGTGATTTCCCTTAGACACCCGTAAACCCACTTTCTGAAATTTCTTATGTATTTTTAACTGTGCTTGTAGAACTATTCAATTCATCTGATGTGCATAAAGCATCCTATGTTGTCGAACCATTTTTAATTTGTACCATTTTTAAACTTCAGCAGAGAATGCAATAGCATTAATAGTCATGTACCTTGCTCTGCTATTTCAAACTGCCCTCTTTATTTATCTAAGATGTTCTGGTGTCTTCCATCACTCTAGTCATTGGCAAATTTATGTTGCTTTCTTACCTTTTGCATGCTTGCCAGGACAGAATATGTAATAACAGTCTGTAATTAAATCTTCCTCAACTTACTTTATCACTGTGCATCTTCTCTACACATTTTCTTCTTTCCACTGTTCATCAGATGATGGAGCTGACAGAAGGGAAAGATACTGCTTAAGCTGCACAAATACCTATATGCAAATTAGTCTGAGATTAATCTGGAAACTCCCCCACATTAAATTAACATTTAATGAAGCTCTCAAATTTTAGGATGTTAAAACTCATTTAGCTGAGATTTGAGTATAGCTATTGATGTTCAGGTTCTGCAGTGATAGTAAGTTTGATTAGGAAATGAAAAGTTTTTAGCTTAAAGTAGCAGAACAAAAAATTTGTGTGTTACGGTGAATCATTAGTAGTATAGCAATCACAGTGGTGTCAAATGTTTCACCTTAGCTGTGGTGAAGAATGTTCGAAACAGGACCAATTTCTTCTACTTTTTTTTTCTTTAAGCCAAAGGGAGAGCAGGTTTTCCCCTTCCACTCCTGGTCTCACGTTAATCCTTAGTAGGGTCCTAAAGTGTTAGTGAACTAGTTTAACTTTCTAAAGGAACAAAATATCTGATGGATAAAAGTAAAATATATCTAAAATGATGCAACAATATGTGATTAGAATCCATCTACCTCTTCTGGCTGGTCTTCAAAATGAAAGCAAATATCTTCACTCATGTAGTATCTAGAAGGTTACAGGGAATGTGATGAGGAAAAGTAGGAAATTTCCCCCACATTTCTAATACTTATACTTTAAGAGAATGGTAAGATTTTTTGCCTCCAATTTTTTGGGAGATTTTTTTTGTGATGGAAAGTGAAAGCAGCTGAATGAGAGTTTCTTTACTAGTTAATGTTGGATAAAGAAATTTCATTTAGACTTCCACTTGTAGACTAACTTGCAGTATGCTATGAACATATGACTGACTCCCTTTTTCAGCTGTTCTAGCCTGAGAAAACTCCTTTAAAACTTCATAAAAAGATATAACTAAAAAGTAGTCTCAAACAAAATCCTATTTTTATAATTCCTTTCCATATCAGGTACAAAGAAATGCAAACAGCAGAAACTGTCAATTAAAAAGAATATGCAATAGGGATTTTGGGGATTTTCATGAAAGCTAATTAAAAAAAGGCAACCTTACATTATAGATAGATTACACATCTCATTTTACTTTTAGTTGTTACAGCCTTTCCCTACTTCTCTCTTCCTCTGTTGAGGCCCTCTGGCTTTCCAATTTTACGTATGAATTTGTAAGCTCCTCTGAAACCCTCTTCCTAGGCTTTGGGGAATCATCTATCAAACCACAATCTACTTTTTCAACAATTTTATTTGTTTTTTAATCTGGTGGAACCAGTGAGGCTAAGGCTGTGGGCTGAACTGTATAGTGTTTCATGTTTTTCAGATCTGGATGGGGGTTACAAAATCCTTTCAAAACCTCAAATTCTTCAGAGAGCTAAGAGATGCCCTCTGATCTGTCCTGGCTTTTGTCTAACCATGTGAGATGAAGCAGAGGAAGTAGTTATGAGCTGGAGCCTGAGGTCATTGATCTGCTGGCACAAGGAATGCATGGTTGACTGAGTGGAGACTGCAGGAATCATCACAGAGGTGCTTTGGCCAAGTGGTTATCAGCATCTGATCAAACACAAGTCACAGAATTGTAAGACAGTTTGGGTTGAAAGGGACGTTAAAGAACATCCAGTTCCAACTTCATTGCCAAGGGCAGGGACACCTGCCAGGTTGCTCAAAGCCCCATCCTGCTATCCCTTGAACACTTCCAGGAATGGAGCATCCACAACTTCCCTGGGAAACATGTTTCTCACTATCCTCACAGTGAGCAATTTATTACTAATATCGATGCTAAATCTGCCCTCTTTCAGTTTAAGACCACTACCTCTTGTCCTATCAGTATATGCCCTTGGCAAAAGTCCCTCTCCTGCTTTCTTGTAGCACCTTTAGGTACTGGAAGGTGCAGAGCCTTATACTTTTTCAGGCTGAGAAGCCCCAGCTCTCTATAGTCTTTATAAAAGAGGTGTTCCAAACCTGTGATCTTCTCTGTGGCCTCATCTGGACCCACTCAAACATGTCTGTGTCTTTCCTGTTCTGGGGACTCCAACGCTGGATGCAGCATTTTGGGTGGGGTCTCCCAAGAGCACAGTAGATGGGGAGAATCATCTTCAACCTGCTGGTCACACTGCTTTTGATGCAGCCCAGGGTAAAGGTGGTAAAGTTCTCCTGTCACACTATGCAGCCTCCTCTACATTTTTTCCCCAGTCTTCCCTTTTCTTGTTTCGTTCACACATGGCTGGCGCGGTTGGGCAAGTACAATACAGCTGGACAAAGTTCCAAGTTAGAAGTGGCTGCCTGACTCCACTGCTGCATTTATTTCAGGAGGCTATGGACAATTTTCATGAAGGTTTTGTATTTCTCATCCTAGCTTGGATGCTTTGGTCACTTCCAGTCACTCTGCATCACCACAATAAAATATAATGGATTAATCTTTGATCTCTGAAAAGGTGTAAAATCCCACCATATTCAAGAGAATACTAATGATTTTTTGGCTGTTGTTAAAGGAAATAAACAATTGCATGATATTTTTAGTGGTCAGAATGAAGTCCATTAAATATAATTTATAATTGATTTTTAAGTCTTCCAGTTTCAATCTGATAATTTGTACCAACCATTTTTTTCCTAGTAAACTGGAGAGATAAGGTGAGGGGGGATGTCTTTGCAAAGTTTCCAGGAATGAAATTACAGAGGTGACCATATGTTGTATTCATGATGTATTAGCAACTTTAAAGCATACACGAAGGAAACTAACACCTGAAAGTGTTAACCCACTTGAAAGTGCAGAGAGCTGAAAGTCCCTTATTACTCCCAAAGTTAAGTGCATTGATATGGCAGCTCTTTTCTTACAGTCTCATGTGCTTATTTCATCAGAGAGCACTAGTTTTCTTGGCCTTGTTTGCAGAGCTGAACTCATGTACTCTGTGTAAATTTACAGTACGTCTACCTATACTCTGAATAAATTTCCTACACAGCTCATTTGAGCAATGTAGATGAATCATTGAGAGTGACAAGTATAATACTGAAATAAACTTCCCGTTTAAGCCAAGAGAAATTGTACTGGAGACACAAAACCTCTAAATCTGGGGTTATGGTCTCAACATCCAGCAGCAACCTACAGCTATGGTGAACAGTTTCAAGTAGAATGAGAGGTGATATTAAAAGCTGAGATGGTCCTCCTTATCTTTAACACACTGGTGCTAAATCTCTGTCTCTCTTTACCTCACATACATTCCAGATATAGATGTTTTCCTCTTTAATGATTTCAGCAAATAAAATTAAACTCATAGATACACAGTGTTTAGGGAGTAAATGGATAGTGGGCAACAGAAAGGTCTCTATTATGACTGTATCTATTTATTCAGTATCTTGATTCCTGCAACCCATTAGAAAAATGCTTGTGCACCATTGGGTGACAGCTTGGCATTTCCATGGTGCTGTAGCTATGTGCAGCATTTTACAGGTGATGCCAATGGAACAGAATTCTCACATACCTTGTGTGCTCCTCTTTTTTTGATTTAGTTTGAAAACGTATGCATGTGCAAGGGTAGATCCGTCCCCTTTTTCCTCGAACATCACTGTCTTGAACATTTTCCACATACATGAAAAATAAGACATTGAATCACTCTGTCACTGCACAGATATGCAGCAAAATCACACTGAGCAACCATGTTCTGTGATATCTGGTCACACTCTGTGGTGTCTGTAGTCTTTGTTTTGTGGGTTCATTGCAGTACAGTGACATTTTAAGGTGGTTTTGAAAGTGACCACTTGGTCTATCTCTGTTGTCCTGGCAGAGAAGTGCAGGAGGAAAAATACTGTTTCAAGAGTGATAATAAAGATTATAATGAGTCAACAGCATAGTAAGAAAGTCATAGCCAGAAATTTAAGGAAGGTGCTCAGAGCACTGATGTTTTTTAAAACAGTCTTCCACTGCAAAGGAAGCGATAGGAATTGTGGTTTTCAAGTACAATGGGATTAATATTGAATGTTTGTCTATGATAGTAAAGTCTGCTCTAACTGACTGAGGTCTGTCCCAGTCTTGTTTTGTGATTTGCTGTTGATTTTCCTCCTTTTAAGTATGGCTTTATAATTGAAGAATGATAAGTAGGGTACTGCAGGTAAAAGAGATTAGAGACACAAATCTGACTGTCAACAACCTTTTTATAAGTAGAAAAATAACAGCAGAATTGCTAACAAAATTAAGTACAAATAATGGCAAAATATAAGGAAATATGTAGGATTTTAAGCCAGCTTGCAGCTCCCAGAGCTGTGTTTGCAGCACAGCACTAAGTGGAAGTGCAAGTTTGAGGACCATTGAACAGAGTTCCTATCCCCAATGAATCACAATTAGAGTAACACCTGGATTAATAAATTTGTGTTGATCCACTAGGGAAATTCACCTTGTTTAATAGCCCTCAAATTTCTAAATAAAGTTGTTTATCTGTGGCAGAATGAACTACTTTGTCCCAGGCTGGGCTGCAGAGCTTGTAGAAAGACTTCTTCAAGACCATTTGAAGGACTTTTTCAGTAAAACTATGAAGTACAGTGCTGTCCCTTCATAGGCTGGTCATGTTTCCATAGTTCTGCCTTTTCATTTCCTGCAAATAACCTTGTTACATTTACAGCATGATTCAGACATAGAAAATTTGAGATTTTGGATGACTTTTTACCTCAGAAAATAATTGACATATAGAGGTGATTACAAAATACTGATTTTTGTCTTATACAAGACAATGCCTGAGTCCAATGCTTAGAGATGTTTTGGTGATACAAATGTGCTGTTTCAATATTTGTCAATTTTTTTGCTGTTTTGTGCTGGATGGGTCACCTTAGTGTAGTTAAATTCTCCCTGTTGCGAGACAGGTTGATTCTAGATTCACATGTAACACTGGCTAAATGTACCTGATTTGTGACACTTTGCCAAAGTTTCATGATCCTTGCTTGCTGTTTTTCAATCCTTAGACAGGTACTATTATATCTTGGATTATTTATTCTGGCAATGCAGTTTAAAATCCTTAGGAGACAGAAGCCTAGAGCTAGAATTTTGCTGCTTCTACCAGTTTGAAGACTGGAACATAAGTCCAGTAGGACATTAAGAAACAACAGACACAGCATGTGACATCCTGAATCTGCTGTGATCTGTGTTGGATGGTGGAGTGCTTGCAGATGCAGAGACCTTACCATCCGGGTGCATCAGGCAATGCAGGAGGTGAGGTGCAGCATCACTGTCATCTTGGTCCTCACTCTGTCATTTGGTGCTTGTTTTACTGGCCTGCCACCATCTCAAAACTATGCAAAGAATAAAACCATGTGTATAGACTCAGGTAAGGATATAGAGTGACATTGCAAAAAAATCCCAAAATGTAAAACATGAGACTAGTTGTGTGAAAGGATTTTCCTCTGAACTGCAGTTGAGACTGTCAACATAGGAAATCTGATGACCTACACAAGTAGTAGGAATCACTCTAAAGAGTTCACCAGCTCATTCCTGAAAGTTATAAATAAATTAAATGTATTTTTATGATAACCGCTGAAGTTCCATTTCCACACCTTTTCTGCCTCTTTCAGACATAACAGATTGTGAATAGGTTCAAATCTCTTGTATTTTGGTTTAAATGATCCGCACCTAACATTATTTATGCAGTAAATTCTCTGCTTATTCTGCACAAATAAGACATGTCAAGAATAAACAGTCTCTGTGTCAGTGATAAATGGCACTCTACAAGATCTAGGAACATGTATTGTTGGGGTTTGTTGATTATTCAAGTGACATACGGTAGTGAGAGTGATTAACGCTATACTGCTCAAATTCATCAGTGAATAAAAGCATTACATTACTGTGGTTCACACTGAAACAAGCTACTAAATCAGATGCTTCCAAGGCAGAAAACATTCACTTTTCTTAAGTACTAAATAAATCTTTCATCTTTAGCTTAGAAGAAATTGGACAGATGAAGAAATCAGAGACAGTGTTATCTCTGTAATTTTGAAAGGTTTGTAAAGAAAATCCCTAAATTTGACTGAGTTTGATGGTGATTATTAGCATCAAAGAAGTGAAGCTGTACATAATTTTTGAGAAAACATTGTGATAATTTGTGGACGATATTCATTAATTAGCTTTTAAAAAACCAGACATTTGATAGAAAAAGAGGGCAGAAAGGTGCAGAAAACTAATGCCTGATGTTTTCCAATAATTTTCTGGTTGAAACAGAAAACACATGGAATCTTATTTAGCATTAGAAAAGCTGTGCAACATATGCATGAAGGCAATATCCTCATCTGTTTTCTACTTTTATACTGGTGAAATATCAACAGGAGCTTAGCTGGCCAAGCTAGATTGATGGAGTTGCTGTCCAATGACAGCATCTGCCAAAAGGTCAATAGCAATTAAGCCATTTCATTCATTGGAAGGTTCATAATTTTTCTTTATTGCAGTCAAATATATATTTAGATATACATGAAATTTATTAATTTTTAGCCAGTCTTACGGGGGCTGGAATGCTTGCAGTTGGCAACAGTGGGAGATACATCTGTGTTGCGAAGGTGTTCATGCACCTACCAAAGCTTTTATGTGGATGATAGTGATGTGGTCAATGCAGCCTAGACATCTCATTCACCATTCACTAGCCCAAATTCTGGATCCTTCAGTAGTCAGTCTGAAAGGGTTGACAGAGACATGTTCTTCCTTGCTTCTGGCTGTGTGCACTGACAAACTGTACTGCAGCTCAAAGAGAGAAATTGTCATGGGGTTTTGGATGGATTTATGACCTACCACCACCTGAACAGTCCAAAGCAAAAAAATGGTCTTTCTCTGTGTTCTAGAAAGGCAGGAAGTCTACAAACATAAAAGGTTTGTACACAAGTTGCTTTGGGAGAGCTCAGGAGAGCAACTGTCACTTTCTTGATGTTTTAAAAAAGGCATCTGAGACCATTCTAGAAATTTCTGAAGTATGTATGTTTTTCTCTCCCTAGGAAATAGGAGAATTTGACATATTTTGCTACATGCACGTGTACGCTGCTAATGAAAAACTTCAGAACTAATAAAATCTTTCCAAACCAGTTTTTCTGTGGCATGTTGACATCTACTGAATGCGAGACAATGATGCTATGAAAGTTTCATTGACACACTTTTGGGCTGACCTACATATAATCTTTGTACCTTTCTTGCAGACATACTAATGTGCTAACAAATATGCCACATCAGCTGATTAGTTGCTAGAAAGTACAAGCAGTGGCAGACTGGTAACTGACTTCCAAAGGGTGAAAAAGTAATCCCTTTCCAAATCTTAGCAGATACATAATATCTTTTTTCTACCCCAGAACAACAAACTATTTAAAAAATGTATAACTTAGATTTACAAACTTACCTCAGCCCTATCTTTGCCGAGTAGCTAGGAAAATAAGGGATGTCTTCATCTTCATTTGAAAGACTGAGGGGAAATACAACAGTCTTCAAGCTGTTCAGCAGCTGAGACACATGCTGCATAGGACAGATTACATATGGGAAACGTGATAGCTCCAATTCTGAAGGCTTTTAAGACACACATCTCTTGGAAATGGCTTTCCATAGAGCTTATCTTGCCTTTATGCATGCAGTGGGGTATGGCACATAGATACCTGAGTTTTGGCATCTCTGCTCAGACTAAGATGGCTTGAGATTTGCCGGGAACAGGCTGGGATTGCTGGCTGCAGCACAGCACCTGTGCAGGACTTATGAATTCATGTCCAGCACTGGTAAGGATTCCCAAGCCCTTGTGCCCATCTCCGTGCACACTCTGAAACACCATAGGGATATACTAGCAGTATTTGAAGTGTAAACATGGTTTATCAGGCACAGGGGAGGCCTGAGCACAGGTTTCCCACTTCCCAGCCTATTAGTCTAATCACCGGAATAGACAAATAGTTCCCTGTCTATGATTTATATAGTTATTCACACTAAACAGCTCAATTAAGGGTCACTACTCCATTATAACCAAGCAGTTAGGACACTAACTCAGTCAGATGAATTTCCTCAGCATTGGGTGATTCATATGGAACAGAAATTCAGCCCTGAACCTGAGTAAGCACCCTGAAAAAGCTGTTTTAATGCAAAAATTGAGGAGAATGTTGGTGTCAATGGCTTGAAAATTTCCCACTATTTTATTTCTTTGAAAAAAAGTCTGTGCCCCTTCCATAAATCCAATTTCTATTTTGATTAGCTCCTACCCATTTGATACTGTTATATTTCCATCTTTCCAGAAGGCTAGCTGGCAAGGTTTTCCTTTCTGGTAAATAATGATCACTTCCCAACCTCCATGACATAGAATGTAACTCCACATTTGGGATGGAAAGAGCCCTTCTTACCAAACTGATAGCCACTTGTTACAGGGAAACAGATTTTTAAATGACATCTCTGCACCTATCTTTCATATTTTGAGTGGGAGAAAGCCCCTGTTAAACAATGTCCCACAAATAAAATAAGAGTTTTGGCCATTAGCAGACTTTCTAGTATTTTTTTAAGGCTTGCAATTTGTCTTTAGGATAATTCCGGTTTGATTTATAAATACCCCTGCCCTCGCGCTTATCCTTCTTTTTATTTTGCTTTCCCTGATAGATTGCAGATACACCATTTGGACTACTATTGGCAGGATAAGATACGGTGGTTCTCTCTTCCAAGGTCTGAATCTCATCCCTATCCAGTGCTGGCATGTCTCTCTGAGCTGCAAAAAAACCCCTCTGCTTCTGTTGCTCATCCTTAGTTAGACATTACACAAGTTTCATTGGGCTCCTACTTTACCCAAATTATGTTTGTCTGGTCATGCCACCAATAACCTGACCTAAACTATCAGGTAATTTTGTCCACCTATACTTGTTAAAAGAGCCCGGGATCTGGCTTTGGCTCTCTTCCCATAGAAAATTTCCATTTCATTCGAAGGCAGCTGGATGAACATATTAGTTTGCGAGTCAAAGAATGTCTTTAAAGAGTGGTATCTCTTCCTAAGTGCCTTGGAGATATTTGGAAAATAACTGTGGTGATTATTGTTGTGCTAGGATAGTGGAGATGTGAGTTAGATTAGAAGTCCAGTTAGCAATTAGAATAGCCAAAAATTGTGGTCCAAATGTTAAAGACACAGCTCTAGCCTGCTATTAATTAATCTACAAAACAGTTATGATATAAAAAGTCACTCCTAGAAACAGCTTATACAAATGCATATGACATTGCAGGCTCTCTCATCCTCACAAACACAAGAGAAGGGATTAAGCCCTAGGAAATAAGGAAATAGCTACTAAATGGTCACCCTTTGTCTGACCACAGACTGTGCCTGCCACAGGCGGCTGAGCAAGGCTGAGATGCGCCAGCTCTCCGCTGAGGCCAACAGGTAACCTGAGACCCACCAAAAAGGGTATTTCCTCCTTTAGCTGCTCTATGATGTACGCAGAAGTAAGTTACTTTCTGTTGCTGTGCCTGAAAGTTTTCAAACCAGTTTTTTTTCCTTTTTGCCTTTATTTTTCTCCCTTCATGACAGACTGAAGAACTCGTTGGTGCTGTAATGAAAGGCAGACTGCGTTCCCTGTCATGTCAAGAACGCTGCATCGGGAAAGTCGACATGATTTCATGGCTAATGATTCACTCGCTAATATCAATGTGGGCTGCAGTGAGGATAACCAAGTTGAGCTGTCTTAGATCAAATGATTCAATTAGGCCAGCTGTCCCTATTTGTCATGGCTCAACTCGCTTTCAAATTACCTTTCCAAAGTGTGTACGTGCCTTAGCATAGAACTTAACAGCTCAACTGTTTTACAGAAAGGGGATATTTAGCCATAGTGATAAGGGGGAAGAAAGACATTCCTTTTCATCTGCACCAAATACTTTTCCATAGCAGTTGCAATATGTATTTACCAGGCTACACTTTAGACATCACTGTCGAGTGTGGATCACTTGACTGTCCTGATGACAGTGTTCTTTTAAAATTCTAAATTATCTTTTGACAGGTCAATGAAAATTCAAAAGAAAATGTAATGCTGTGTGTATGAGCACAGGGACAAGTGACACAGAGAGGAGTGAATGGTTCATAGAAAACCCAAAACTAAATGTTTGGTCCCTCGGATGTATCCTTCAGACTGAAGCTGAGCTGAAGTCAATAGTAGCCAGATAGTTCATGTGATGCCTAGCGAAGAGCTTTTCTGCAAAGCATTGGTTATCTTGGTTAAGCTAGTTATTCCTTGATACTTTCCCCCCAGTGGAACCATCCCGTCGTCCCTTGGCACCAGCCCTCACCGGCACAGTGGCAAGTGCTCTGCGGAGATCAGCCAGTGCTGGCTGCTTGCAGTGTCGCCGCACAACCCTGGGGCTGAATAGGCATGGAAATTCAATTACCTTGGTGGTGGTCCCTGCAGTGCTGGGTGAAGAAACTTCTCCTGCTGAGGCTGAAGCAGGAATGAGGCAGCAGTGTAGTATTGCAGAGGTGTTAAATTGAGGAAAGAACAACCTGGATGTATATGAAACAGATGAAAGCTATTACAAACATACATTCACAGCTATGAATAAAGTCTCACGTATTTCCTGTAGTTGCATTTGCCTGATTATTTGGGCCTTCTCATTTTAAGTATTTTAATAAGATTCCAGTGGTGCCTGAAAAACACTCCCCTGCTGTCTGTATGGCTTATTTTAGGTTATATATATTTATTTTGCCTAAGTTCTCTCTGGCATTCGTATCAAATTGGAAAATAACAGCAGTATTTACTAGGAAAATCAGGTAATTTGTCCTTGTCCTGGGCTGAATATTTTGTGATTTTGTCATTATGCTGTCAAAAAAACACCACCACCCCCCACTATCGTTTTTGAGCAATGCTATATTAGGGAAGTATTTTCCATTTGTCTAAGAACAGTTAAAATTAGAACAAGCTGAACTTTGATCCTGAAAATTTGTGGGGTTTTTTTATATTATCCACATCTTTCACACAAAATAGAACCATCAAGTGAAAAAGTGTGGTTGCAATACTAAAAATCAGAAAATTTTGAGGAGCTCTCTTTAGGGTCTGTTCATCTTCTTAATAGATTATGTTGAATAGTGGTAAGTGAAGTCCCTTGAGCTAATTGGTGGGAAACATTAGGCATGCAACAAATGCTAATTGAATAGTAATACAGAGACATGCAATAAATTGTCATTGAACCCTATAGCCCAGAACAGCTTTCTGGGTGCTTTTATTGAGAGCCATGGTTAGAGTTATGGACCACTGAGATCAGTACCCTGATGCACACAGTTAGGAGACTGGGAAGCATGTGCAATGGTCCTTGAAGATACCTCAAAAATGAAGATATGTGGATCCAATACTTTCTTACACTATGGTGTTTGGGGGTTTTTTTCTGTTTGTTTGTTTGTATTTTTCTTTGTGTTTTGTTTTGGCTTTTTTCAGAAAACTGGGGAAATTTTCCAGCTTGAAACCAACATGAGAAAGATGGAGCACTGCTCTCCCTCCTGTTCTAGCACAGATATGATGTTATTTTTCATTCAAGCTCTAATGTTTACCCCATGCAGCCTTGCAAATTTTCTCTTCGTCATACGGACTTTTTTTTTACAGTGGGAATGAGGGAGATCAACACAGAGTGTCCTCAGGAATTAAGACTATTTCTGTCTTTTTAAATTGCCATCTTAGAGCAATCTGCAACATTTTACAAGGAGAGCATGGAAGACTAAATCCATTTATCCCAAGCTGTCATGTTCATACAGTGGTAATGATCATGCAGATGGTTTAATTCTTCCACTTTCAGAACTGCAATACTTTTCTCCAAGGCTAATGGAAAGATCAATACCATGTATTTGCCTCCTTTTCATTTTAAGGAAAACTGAAGAAACCACCTTTGGCTAAGAAGTTGCAGAAATACAGAGGAATATTTCTGTTCCCACCATCTCAGTGCTCAGCAGAAAAGACAGACGTTCCTCAGACAAAGCCTACTGCCTGCATGAGATGCACCCTGAGGCAATCTTCCTGCAGAATCAACACTGACTTGGGAAGTACACAACACACTAAGGGTCCAAAATGCCTAAATTTGCCTTCTGCCTCCTGTTTGTGTGAGACACATCCACGTGTAGGAGTAAGAGTAATAAGCCCTTATATGTTGCTTGATTCATAGACAATCAGTACTACAGAGAGCCCAGGATGCAACTGTGCCATATTAATTGAATGTGATACATTAACTCTTAAGAAATAGGGTGTAGTTTTCCTTCTATCTAAATTAATAAACACAGGTAAACAGATTTACCAGCTTTATTCCTGGTATTTGTATTTGTTAATTAATTCAGTTAATCAAACTACAAGGCATCTTCCATCTTGCAGTCTCCAGCTTTGACTGCAAAGAAATAGCTGTGGATGGGATGACCGTGACACTGAAGAAAAAGGAGAGATTTGGTGTGGGGTTTAGTGTAAAAGCTTTTTGAAAGTCAGAAAAACCTGAATGATTACGGTCAGAAAAAGTGGCTGGATCAAGCTGATGCATTAAAAGCTTTTCACTTATTTCTGTCTATTATGTTTTCTTTCTTCTTCTTGATATACAAATCTTGGCAAGGAGATAGAATCTATGAAAAGTGACATTTTTCTTCCAAAGATTTTAAAATGCAAAGAGACTGCTAAGTTGAAGTCTGACTATATTGAAAAATTCCCTTGAACTTTGCCTTGAAAAACACCTTTCAGTGCTCACATTTCAGCCTCCCTCCATTTCCTCTTCCATTTGGCCATAGCTCAGAGCAGGACATTTCCGGTCTACAGTCTCTGCTCACTTGGAATAATGTTTGTTTGCATGTGTAAACCAGCTAAAGTGGCTATCACTGAAGTCATAACTAGGAGATGAAACCAGCTGGGACTATTCCCATGTGAAGTGAGTCAGGTTGCTGAATCAGGCCCGTGTGTGAATCTTTCTGCATCCCAAAGGTTTTTTTCCCATCTCATTAGAAAAAAAAAGTTATTCCAGAGCACCAGGCAACAAAAGCCTGGGAATGCAAAGTACAGAGGGGAGACAGCATAATGGCCTTTTAGCTTTTACCTCATTTTTTCTTTCCTGGAGTGTGACTAAAAAGGAAACTCTCTGGGGAATTGTATAATTCTATGCTTTTGTCAGTTGGTTGTTTTCATTCTATTCTTGTCCAAATATATGGTACTTGTAGTTGTTGGCTGGTTTTTAAATCTAAGCATCCCCCTTGTGTCTAGTATTTTCTTAAAGACAACAAAGAATTGCAAGGCATTAATGGTGTTTGTTGTGTAGTATGTATCTTAGCTTCCCCATCTACAACAGTGCAGAGCTGGAGAGTGTAAAAACAGAAGAAATATGAAAACTGTAAAGACATTTAATGTGTAAAAAGGACCAACTAATGTGTGTCAGCTGAGCCAGATGCCTAAGGCTAAATCTCTTGATGTGAGATGGTGATTCAGCTGTCAAGGTGCCTGAGTAGACTTGTGGTCATCATAATGATTAGCTGTGGATTTTGTTTGGTGTTTTTTTAGGTTCATGTTTTTTTGTGGGGTGGGTTTTTTTGGTTTTTTGTTTTTTAGGAAGACAATAAACAGAAAAGGTCAAAGTTATTCAAATGAACTAACAACCCATTTTGGTGGAAATATAGCAGGGCTCGTTAACTCAATTCACATATTTTGTGTCAGTTTTCTAACATACCATACATGTGGAAAAATGCAGTGATTTGTAAAAGACATAATGTGCCGCTTCCCCCAAAGGTTTTGCTTACAGTATGTAATAAAATATGATACAGCTTTTCATAGAGATGGGATCTGATAATTTGTTTAGATATAATATGAAAGTATCAGTCTGTGAAATGAACAACATAAAAAGTAAGCAAATGCTCAAGATATGTCAGCTAACAAAATGGCAAGTTCCAAATCCCTTATTAAAGTGAAAATCAAAGACTTCTGCAACAATATTTTTCCTCTAAAATGGGTCACTTCAGATAGTGTCTAATGTTTTGATGTTAGTTGCCATTAGTGCTGCTGTGTTTTACTGTGACAGAGACCTTTCTACTCTAGGCAAAACTCACCTCCAGTCAGTTTAAAATCTGGGTAATGAACAGGTTTTCAGGTATCCCAAAGTATCAAAGTATCAACACTTCATAAGAACACACACACTGAGTCAACCCAAAAGTCCCCATTCAGTTTGATGCGATTCTGCCGTGGCCTAATACTGGAATGGAGGAAAGAATGTAAAACTGACTTAATCTAGACCAGTGGTTAAATCGTATTTGACCCTCAGTTTTAGCCTGTATAGACTTTCCTTCATATTTCTTTGTTGCACTCCATATTAGCAGCTCCGTAGTCTGTGGCAGTAGCCTTTAGTTGTGGAATACTTAGCATGCATGTCAGAATTTTGTGATTCAACCCCCACTCTTCCCTTTTAGCTTGTGCAGGTGCTCTCAGTCCTTAAAAGCAACTGTTTGTTGGAGTGTGCTTTTGCAAACTGTCAGGAAGCAAATGACATTTGTGAAAAGCAGGTTTTTCTTTTCTGCTCACAATTTGGACGCAAATGTGTTTAAGAAATGGTCAGAGCTTTGATTCCTGCTGCATCTGTGTCAAGACATTACATTGCAAATGCATGCAAAGATGTACCAACAAAGCCACTTGTAACTGAGGTTAATCTGACTTTAAACCAAACAAATGAGAAGTTTTATTCTTTGTAAATAATCCTCCTTGGAGCAATCAGGCTCACCTTACAATGAGCTTTTCTGCTTTACAGTCATGCTGGCCCATTTCACAGTCCTCTAAGTCTTTCCTCATGTACAGAAACTGCTGTTTCTGAATGGTGCCATTCTTATTAGATGACACTCATTTAGCTCAGATTCAGGCTCCTTAGACAAGACAGAAATTAGGTGCAAGTTTCTTTGGGTTCCCTATATGTTCAGCAAAGAGAGAAAAGATCCTCAATATGGGGATTCAGAGTAGAAGTAAATTAGCTTAGGCAAATTTACACAAAAAATGTTACTTCTTACAGTGAGACAGTGTGAATACCTTCTCTGTGTAGTCCTAAGCCCTCCGTAGTCCTAAGCCTTATTACTGGGTGCCAATAAGTCTGTGAAAAAACACAGATGGAAAGACACATCCCTTGCCTTGTCAAACTCAAATGAAGAACTTTGCTTGTGTCCATAACAAGTGGAGTTTTCATAGTCTATTGCCTAGATGACTGGACAAGGGCTGAAAACCAGCATGAGCAAAAGGAATTAATCAGTTCTGGTGAAGAGTCAGAAAAGTCCATGAAATACCTCCAGACCCAGGAGTCCTTGCAGGAATCCCACTGCAGAAAAGGCCAGCAAGCACCAAGAAGGTTTTTGTACCAGAATGGGGAGAAGCTGATTTTGGTGTGGATGTAATGATTAATGAAGAAAGTGTCTTAAACTGGCACTGCAAAGTGGACACTCTTCAGTTTTATACAATCAAATTGGTACCACCAGTGTAAATGAGTCACATCAGTGTAAAGTCACTGGGTATGTGTGATCAGCTTATGGCATTGTAAAACACCTAAAGAAGCAGCAAGTGAATTGAGTATCTATTTACTATAATAATAACCTTTCATATAACTAGAGTGTGCTGTTTGTGCCTACAAAGAAAGTTTGGGTAGGGGAAAAGGTTAAAAAGAGCAGATTTTCCTCATGAATAGCGCAAGTAGGCTATATGTTGAAGGCATAAACTGCCCCCTGACTGTTGACTTCATTTTAACTCCATCTTTCAAATATTCAAAAGCTCAAGGGAGCCCAAGAAGCAAGTGTTGTGACTGCAAGGGGTTAACAGGCAATTTATGTGAAGTCTTAGTATTCTGCAAAATGAAATGTGCATGTGAAATGAAAAAAAAAAGGAAAAGATTATATTTGTCAGCTGTGCTACCATATGTTGCTCTGGCGGAAGCACAGCAAAATGGTGACAATTTCTATTTTATTGAATGAGGATCTGTGTTGATTTCCATTATTTGAGTGTGTCTCTGGACAAACAGAGGTATCTTCATTATCACATAAAACTGTGCTCACCAGTAACCTAGAATATCCATGGCTACAGGGTGACCTGGGACTGCAGTCTCCTTGAAAATAAAATATCAGAGAAACAGTTCAATCCATCTGCATATTTTAATGGATTTAGCCCTTGGAGGGCATGGGGGAATAGTCTTGTGAAAAGATAAGTGGCAGATACAGGAAATATAGACAAATTTGAAGCTCTTTAAAATCTGAGGAGAACTTATCTCATCAGCATGATTAAAACAAGTGTGTGTAAAGGCTTTGGTGGTTGCAGACTGCTCTCAGCCATCTGGTCATACTGGGATGCAGGGCTTCATGGTTTGGGCACAGGGCTGCATAAATATAACTAAATTTTTCTTGGACATAGGCTGATGCATTTGCTTAGCTCCACTGTGTCATACAGGCTTTCTTGTTGGGGTTTTACAGGGTGAGGGGTATCTGTGCCATTCCCTTTTCCACTGTATATAGATGTCCTAGAAGATGCTGCTTTCGTTATTCTGGGATCACAGCTTTCTCTCAAGCTTTTTCTCAGCTTGCCAGGACCTCAACATGTGAGCTACAGCAAGCTGGGTGCTAAGTGTCACTGAACATCCAGGGCTGTCCTTGACTCCATGTGCAACGTGGGAGCACGGTGTCTCTCTGGGCCATATGTTCTATGCAAGGGATAAGAAAACAATTCCATGGGGCACCTGAAATTGTACTCATTTGCTTTCAGGGTAATAAAAGTCAAGCTTTTCCTTTCTCACCTGATTAATATAACTCAGCATCCCTTGGAATGTCTCTCCTTACCGTGACCATAAAGTTTTCCTGTCCATGTGAACCCTTCCTGTGAAGTGGCACCATCATTTTTGGACAATGGTATCACAGGGCATTACAGTAATGCTTGTCTCAGCAGACATGTCAGGCTGGTTTTAACTAGCTAAATCCCTAGCCTGAAAAGATAGAGAGGTTCCTTCACTGGAACCAGCAAGAACAGCTTGGTTCTCTCTTTACAGTTCTGTACACAGCCCCTTAATCCCTGCCAGACACAGCTAGGCAATATCCAGGCAGGGCTGGCTTCTGGATGGCCAGATTTGGTCTGCCAGAGCAGGCACCCAACTGCAAGAATCCCATGCCCATGTTGGTGTGCTTGATGTTACATGGTCCAAGTTTCACGGGTTCCTGCAGGAACAGCGCAGATATGTCCTCTTGGGTGGTGGAGTGCAGCATCCTTGGAGAGAAACATGCTTTGTTTTACATTGCTAAGGTAAGCACCACCTGGTTCTTGGTCAAGCAGAAAAGTACTGTTGTAATGAATAGAGGTGAGGGCTTTTTAGCTCTGACCTCACACGAGGGAATGAAACTGTTTAAATCATCTTTTTGAAGATGATTTTCCTAGATGCCCATTTTGATTTTCTTACGTGCTCAAACAGAAAGGGAATTGGGTCATACAAGCTGAGCATTCACTACCATAATGGAGGGGCTGATAGGACAGTTACATGCCAGATATGAACAGCTATTTGCTATAACAGATACATTAACAGACCATTTGGTAGAGATCTGTTTCTGTTTCAAATCCAGACCTGTACAATTCTTAAAGGGGAAAAAGTGCATTGATTTGCTCCTCTCTCCCCTCTTGTTTTGCAGCAGGCAGGTTTTGGGCTACAGAATCACTTGCACTTCCCTTGCTGTCATTTTAGGCAACAAATCAATAGAGCTGCATGATACCAAGGCAAGCTCTGCAGCTGCTGCTGAACTGCACTTTGGAAGAAGCAAAAACTAAAAACCTGATTTCTTGCAGTCATGTTACTTGCTGTCTTCAAGGTCATTATGCCTTCCACTGTCGTGGCATTTTGTTAGTGGCTGAAATTTCAACAACTTCTAAGGAGCTTCATAAGACAGCGATTATGATTTGCTTTTAGCATGCTTGGCCCAAAAGGTGGCACACTCATGCTGATTGCTGCTGCAGTAAACAAAACTTGTGTCTCAAATTCACAATTCACCTTTGATTCTGGTTTTAGGTACTGAATCATCTGTACTGTACAGTGGAATGCCTTGTACTGAGCAACCATGGAACAAATGTCCATAGCTTAATTTTTTTTCCTAAATCTGATTATTTATTTCTGGGGACTCTATATATCACTTTTATAATGTGATCATCTTTCATTGTAAATAATAAATCAATTTTTCATTCCAACAGAAACCATACCTTGCTATTTGTCCTTTAAATTGCCTCATAGGATACATTTTATTTCTGCTGTTTCGTCTTAATATTGTGGACTTGGAAGAGAATAAATGAGGATAAAACACCTACTGTTAAAATGAATTATATTTTTTTCAGTGTTTTTGTCCTAGTCTTTTTTCAGTCTTGGTATTTACTTTCTGAGTGCTTTTGTACATCAAAATAAAGTTCTAAGCAAGAAGTTCATATTATGCTCAAATTTTGGAAAAAGTAGCTACCTGTCCTGGAATGGAAACAAAATAAAATAATTAAATTTAGCAGTTGGCAGTATTAGTAACTGTTTCTCAGACAAAAATTTGTAGGATCTCTTAAAAAGCCAGCTAGATGGCTTTGTTTTTAAGCACACTCTTTGATCTTTAAATGAAACCTAGATAAATAGCTTGTCTTTTACAGAACTAACTGAGCTGAGCTGTAAACTAGATAACCTATTAAGCTAAGGATATTAGCTAGAACATTTTTAGTGTCTAGATTTGCATTTGGAAGTTGTTATACAACTGAGCCCATCCTGCAAAATATGTCTTGGTACGGGTCTTTCCATACATCACTGTGCATGCACTATGGATTGCAAGACTGCATCATAACTGCCGACTCTGGAGCTGAATAAATTAATAATTTATTTAAGATATGTGTTTTACTGCAATTTGACTGCCTTTGCCTACATCTCTCCTTGTAAATGCAAACACATTAAAACTTAAACTTGAAATCATGACAGCATATGTTTAGACATAACTTCCAAAAATCTGTTTAAAGAACTTACCATGAGTAATGAGCAGCACATCTTTAAAGTAAATCAGACTGCTAAACCAGGAGAAATAATTAGTTCAGTGCCTGAAACGAAAGTGGAAAAAATCAGCTACTTTGGAGCACTGTACACTTTTTTGGAGACTGTATTAATTTGACTTCAATAGGGTCAGGTTTTTTTAAATTCTTAAGTGAATGGAAATGAAAAAGCTACTTAGGAGGTAAAAATGTAATGAAAGTAGTTTTAGGAAATCTTTTACTCCTTCATAGAATTTAAAAATAGGTTTAAGGGTCTAAGAACAGTTAGTTCTCTTGTCTAGAGGATTTCTGTCTGCAAATCATCAATCTTTTTTATAATAAACTAGTCATTTTGAAATGCAAAGTCAGTACTGATGTTTTACCTAGCTCACTTGAAATAATTTTCTTCAACTACTATAGATCTGCAATGCTAATTCTCTGCATTGTTAATTGATTTTTTTAATCCACTCAAAAGCACAAATGTGAGTAAAGACACAGTCTAGTAAATAGGACAAGTAGCTTCATAGTAAAATAAATATAAAGTAATACATGTACATTAAACAATATAATTGCTTTCACATTGAATAGTATATTGTTCAGAAAATAAACTCCAAATTTTTTGTAAAAGCTACTTTGAAACATATTTATTTATAACTAATTTTCCAAATAGTGAATTAGCATCTTCAAAAAAAAAAAAAAAGAGAGAGAGAGAGAGAAATTGAAAGAGGAAGCCCCCATTACAGTTCCCCTGTTGCATTTGGAGTGAGGTTCCCAAGTGTCACCATCTTTGTGTTGTAAGCAAGAATGGGACTGGTGAAGGAAATATCTAGTCCTCTATTGCTGTGTCTTCCCTGTGTTCATGCACGCAAGAGAAGATTTTTTTGCCCTTATGTCCATCATTAGCTGGTGAGCTGAAGGTTTGTAAACTGGACTGCAGCCCTTCCCAGGATCCATTTGACTGCAAGTCTGAAAGCTTATTATGGCATTTGGTTCAGACATTTTGGGGGAGTTGGTTGGAAGCTTTCCAGACAAATCCCCCTGAGTTAAAAGTATTTTATTAACACAGCAAAGTAGAATTCTGAATGTCAGAACTAAAGGTGTCTGGCAAGCCATGGCATCTTCAAGGGCAGGCATTAATATGCCGTCTTTTATCACAGGGATCCTTTTTTCCCCTTGAGCTTCATCCTATGCCTACGTCAGATCTATTCTGAGTCTTGTGGCAAGATATGGAGACTAAATAGGATGATAATATTTGGACTGTTCAAGTACAGACAAGTAATCAGGTATAAATCCATATGAGAAATATTATGAAAAATATAAATTTTAAACTGCTTGAACTAAGTGTCAGTAAATGTGAAGTTATGTATGTTGCAAAGAATTATAAGAATTATAATTTGAATAACCAGACTCAAATTGTAACAGATGAATGAAAATTCTCTTTAATGTATGATATTGATATACTACTGTAACAAGAGAAAATGGTGGCACTTATAAAAACTTCTTAGAGGAAAAAAAGGGAAACATTGTAAAACCACATACAAATATATACCACTTGATGCACCTTACCACAAAGGCAGTGGATAACTTTATTAAAAATATGATCAAAAAGATAAATGCAAGATCTTTGGATAAATGAGGAAAATTATTAGTTGTATGTCAAGCTTCTACCTGACAAAGGAATGGATATCTACATTTGTTCAGAGAAGGTAAAGGAAAGTGAAAATATTAGATACCTTAATTCATGAATGGTTAGGAGAAGGTGAACATTCTCATTCTCATTCACATTTGCCTTTCTTCCTAATAGCAGAAGAAATATTTAACAAATTTGAAAAGTGATGCATTTAAATGTGTCATAAGGGGCTTCTCTGCATCACTCAGACCTGTGTGTAGGATACAACAAAAGTGCAGGATATTAATAGGTGTAAGAATTCTGGATTTTAATTGATTCATGTTCATAGATATGAACATAGTTACATTAAGTATGTAAGCTCCTTTTTGGGGGAGATGTAATTCTTGTATTTTAAGACATAAACTAGCTCTAGTATGAAATCCGATGTAGTTTGAAGACAAATTTTCCTTGAAATAATATATTCCTAAACTTGCTCTGCTCCATTTTCTGAAACTCTTTTGAAGTTCTTTGTCTGAAAACTTTGTCCAGTAAGGTATTAGATGTGTCTAATGAAGAACTGGGTCCTATTTCAATTGTCTAGCAGAATCATATCTGAAAAGAGGATTCAACTGTAGGAAATGAGTCCAGATAATGTCATTGCAAAGGCTGTCTGAGCCTAGTGAATCATTAATTGATTCCTATTCAAGAAATCTTCTGTAATTTTATTTTTTGCCTTATAGGTGGCATTTTCCAAGCTTAATAATTCATGTCAAATTAATGCATGGTTTTTCTGGATAGCTTTTGAGCACTGCCTATTTGTATTGCTAGTTTATGACTATTTTTAAAAAATATTTTGCACTATAATGAAAACTCTGTGAAGATCTTCCACTCTTGAACAAAAGAAAACAAATATTAAATGATCCTACAGCCTTTGCTTTGCTTGTGTAGACAAGGCACAAATTTGGTACAGTTTCCTTTCTGCAATGTGAATGCTGCTCTAGCTGGGGACCGACAGACCTGAGGAGGCATCCGTATGGCATCTCTATGGAAACTGAGGATGGCAGTTTCAATGCATCATTGTATCTGATAGTCCAAGTCTTGTAACATTTATTTTGTACCAGGAATCCAGCCTAAGAGGTTGGTTGATTGCTGTGAGTCACTGAGTTGAAATGACAATCTTCTACAAGGGACAAGATAATATTTGAAATATGGGCCTGGAAGGTGACTGAAGAGACCAGCTGGTACAACTGGTTGCTCTGAGGAAGGATCCAGCACAGCTTGGCAAACTCATCCATATTGCCTGCACATCTAGAAATGAGGCAGACTTACCTGGGTACTGATTCCTGGGTACTGTAGTGGTGCCAAAAGGACTGAGAGGGTAGATTAGAAGGGAAGATTGCAGGAAACCGTCTAGAGCCTGGGAAGCTACCAAAAGGCTGTGTTCAGGAAGATCGTAGTCTCCAGAGAAAGCTACAGCTACAGCTTTCTCTGGGCTCTTAGATCACTAGTTTAGTTAAGGATAAGTAGGCATTTTCACTGAAGTTATTTTGGGAAGATTTTCCTTGCATATATGAAACGTCTTTCCTTCTGTTATAACATGTGTATATAGTTCAACACTTGTTTGTGTAATTCCCTGTACATATTTAGCCTGTAGTGTTTTATGTTAGACTTCAGAATAAACTTGTTTTGTCATTTTCCGCTCACCTTCTGTCTGCTATTTATAACTATATGCAACAGTAATTAAGGAGGGTACAAAACAGTCTAATGCAATCGCCCTTGAACAGTACACTGTAGTGAAAGGAGGAATACGAGAACTCGTTCAGGTTTTGGGCAGAAATAAAAATTATCCTAGAGATTTTATTTCATCATTTTTTCCTCCATAACTTATATTGATTATTTTTCAATAATTGCACTTTAAAAATGTAGGTGTAAAAAGATAAAACCTGATGTGCTGAGTAGGAGTTGCATCAAAGGAGTTACTGCCCCTTTCTTGGGCCAAGTATCATTTGCAGGTTTTAAATAAAACTTTCAATTAACTTATGGGGAAATTCACTAGTATTTCATGACAGGAAAATTATTGCATGTTTCAGACAAAGCCGTAGTGACCAGAGAAAACCCTACCTGAGAGTTTCATGTGTCTGACCTCCTCATAATGGATCATGTCAAAATCCCAAGAAGTGAGTGCAAGAAGGATATATACATTTTTATTGTAGCAAAGCAATCAGATCCCACTGTGTACTGCTCATTTTTGGGTTTTCTTTTGGTAATGCCCACATTCACAAGGTAATCAGGATATGCTGGACCTGCAATGGGTAATGGTAAAAGTGATTCAAATGTCTTTCAAAGCTGCTCTAGTCTCTCGAGGTTCTTTACCATACACAGTGCATCAGTACCTGAGTTTTCCCCCAGAGCATTAAATATTATGAGTAGAATCTGTCATATGCAGTTTGTTCTCCAAGTATAAATGCAAGGTTAGGTCAAAATCTTCTTCAGCTTTCATAGTTAGACGTGCTCCATAAATACGAGCTAATATACATATGTTGGGTTTTGGATTGTTCTTGGACTTTTTGTTTTCTATCAGTCTCCTCTCTGAGATTTTTTTTTCCAGTTTAGTACATATTGCAGTGCTGAATGGCAAAAGTCCAGCATTCAAAAAGTTTTTTTGAATCACATTAAATCAAATGTGTCAATGTTTTGGACAATCAGAACTTCCAAAGACACAGGAAATGCAAAATTATTTTGTTTTCTGTATTAAACCATTGCAAACATCTCCTTATTTAATTTTTAAAGGAATTAAACTTGTACATTTTTGTAGTAAGGGACGTTTTTGTAGAGGTTGTGTGTATGTAGTATTCTAAGTTACAACACAGGTGAAAATCAAGGAATTAAGACTTCAGACAGCAAATGTGAGGACTTAATCCACTCCTTTTAAGAATGTGACCTTGAAGTCTAGTACAAGTCTGAAAATAAGTCTTCCATGTAGGCAGATGCCAGGAGAGCATGGGAAGTTGCTCTATTTGGTGACTTATTCTCAATGTGAACTACTTATGGCTTGAATTTGGAAATCACAATATTTTTGAATGTCAGGGTCTATTCTGTATCAGCTGTCATTATTGGCTAATGATAATATTTGATAATCATGTTGGAATCTTATAGATTTTGACTTTGACTGTTGGCTTTGTTATGGCAACATAACTGCTACTCCAGCCAATTGAAGTGTGAATGTGCCCAGTAACTTCTCACTTTATCATTCCCTCAAGTTCAGACTCTGTCTCCCAGTACTAACAGAGCAAGCATTTTGATGGCACACTGAAATCTCCGCAACTGTGATGCATTATATTCTTAGAGCCTCGCAGATTGCTAACTGCCTCATCAGATTCTTTAAGAATAGCTTTTGAACACTGATTTGCAGACAGTTCTACCACTTCCCTTCATCTTATATCTTTCAACAGATATCTTGTGCCAGTATGAGTTCGTACATTCTATGCTCTGTCTACTTTTTGTGATTGTGTTATGAGGAAAACTTAGGTTTTGCTTTTAGTACTGGGAGGTCAAACTTAATTTTGCATGTGCTTAGATTGATGATAATGTATTTAGCTACAGTATCTATTTTGAAATTTACTTTGACTGGTTATTTCCATTTTCACAAAGCCAATCTGTTATAGAATTTTGCTTTGATCAACAGACCCAACAAAGACCTCTGTTTTGGTATCAACATCATCCGAGCTTTGCCTTGTTGTGGTGCACTCATGAATATGTTTCCTTTTTATGTGTCTTTGCAACTTGTGCTGAGATTGACACACTTTGGCAAAATTTTATTGGAGATATGAGACAGCCCCCCCTTACTCTGCATGCTTTTGTGTCTTGTTATGATTGCCTCCATATGGTGAACAAAGAACTTGAAACTCAGCCCAGTAATGTATAGTACTGGCTACCTAAATGTGTTCAGCCTAGTTAGATCAAAACTTATGGAGACTCAGTGATACTGTAGCATTGGAGGTTATTTTAGTCAAACTTGGAGGTAGGATGCAAGAGAGAGCTGCTGAGATCTCAGGCAATGGTTTGACAGCTCAGTCAACAGGTTCTTTTTCACTTACTGCCATTAAATGCTATCTCTTCAGTACCCTCAGAGAACCTGATTGGTCCTGGAGGGTTAAATAAGTGGGAGAATGCCAGAAATCCAAGGAGCTGTGGACAGACTTGGGGATGGTTTGGCAAAGCAGTAAGAGATCTTCACTTGGGTGTTCTCGCTTAGTTTTGATTTCATTTGCAGAGTCAGTAAGTCTGCCATGACTTGTTGCTATTTATACTTCTGACTGATGTGCACTGGGGGCTGAGCACAAGACAGAGTTTGTGGCACCTTCTTCTCTTATATTTTGTGAATGTTGAGTCTTTTTCTATTGATATAACTAAACTTTTCTGCTAGAACAAGATCACTGCAGTTCCAAAACCAGAATTAAATATTCTGTCCAAACTTCAATTTTGGTGAAAAACTTCACAGAACTATATGAGTAATTATTTTTGATGAAAGAGATGAACACGAATTGCAACAGTTTTGGATTACAAATATTACAGCAGTTTGCTTGGGCCAGAGGGCACAGTCACAAAATTAACGGGAAAATAGCTGTAAAAGAAAGTGAAGTTGCTTAATTAGATTTTATTATACAACAGAAGTTATAAGTTACAACATAAGCTAAAGGATGTGTCTGACCTATTGTGTGGGATGGGATACCAAGACAAATGAAAAACCTCTGACATTTTCTGAAAAGGTAAAAGCTGTAGGAGTGAATAATCCTGTTATAGGCAGCTTGCATAACGATGAAAAACAGGTACCCACTTATTGACAAGGGAAAATGAATTTATTTATTTAAATTTTTGACAGTGTAAATTTCCCTGTCTACTTACTGAGTTAAATTAAACAGTAATTAGAAAACTTTTTCTTTAAATAGACAGATGCCAGTAGCTTATGCAGCACTCATTATGTTAATACATGGCAAAAGTGAGCTGCTCTGTTTTTCATGTTATAACTATATGACCTTTTGCTTCCTATACTATCTGAAGAAAATAAATTCTTAAGGGCAGGATCCTGGTTTTTGTACTGGCCTGTGAAACATTTTGCATGTTCTCTCTGCATAAGTAATGTATTACAGGTATATAAATG
Source organism: Sakesphorus luctuosus (assembly GCA_013396695.1). Taxonomy (NCBI): domain Eukaryota; kingdom Metazoa; phylum Chordata; class Aves; order Passeriformes; family Thamnophilidae; genus Sakesphorus; species Sakesphorus luctuosus. The sequence goes on from VWZD01001711.1 coordinate 1,087,959, forward strand.
GGCAGAGTCTTTGTTCATTGTAGAGTCCTTCAGATCCTCTAAGTAGGCTTATACTTCAAGCACAATAAAAACTCTCCACCAAAAGAGAAGCTACATCCTCTTCAACAAAACACAGCTGAACACTTTCTGTAAGATCGTATCTCACTAAAGCCCGTCTGTTCATCAGTGTTTAACATGTAAAAAACCCCATAAAATTAAAAATTTATCAAATGTAGCCTTGTTATTCTTATAGATTAATAAATTTCAAAGACACTGAGGTGTCCTTTTTGCCTCAGTGTTAATAGGCTAGAGAATTTATTTCTCTGTATGAGAGCTCTTTTTTTGAATTTGTAGACTCTTCTTCAAGGATAGCCTTTGATAACATCTTATGAGAGGACAGATTGTTATGTTATCAAATATTATAAAATCCAAGTGTATTGGTAATGCTGGGTTTTTCCCAATCTTTTTTTATGTTAAGCTTGTTATAGGATGCAGGAATGGTTGGATATCTTGACATTTATCTCTACACTTTTCCAAGGGGATCTTTGAGTTTCGTGATTCTTGATTTCAAATATTTATTTTATTATCCTAAATTTAAATGTCAAAGCCATCCTTTTATAGTAGTTGGAAAGATGTTCTTCACTTGGTAATGTACAGGCATTGCAGAAATCTCCAGGGATTGCAGGTGGCTTTGATGCCTTTTCCTACTGTCATGCTCTAAACCTAGAGGATCTGTGTAAAGATTTCATTTAAATGTAATATAAGTGATAATTATTGTAATTTAAATGCAGTTGATAAAACATGCTGTCTAAATGCTTTATACTTACTTTATAAATAACATAACTATGCCAGACTCTCTCTGCCTCAGAAATGTATACTGGTACTAATGAAATGTACGATACATATTTACTTAAATATACCCTAATAACATATCATATCATGTTAAAACAACCAAGGCAGTGTGTTTGTTAGAAAGAAACAGCAGATTGTATCTTATATCCCCCATGTGTGTGGTTAAATCTGTCCTCTGAATTTTGTGCTTCTCACATGCATAAGTGAAATGGATTTCTTTACATCTGACCAATGCATAAACCGCAGGGAGATGTTTGTAATAGGATTCATTGTGATTAGGAGCTGTGGAATAGCCCCATAGTCATAGCAATGTTAGAATGCCACAACTATTTGATAGGAGACATTTCAATCTGTCATCATCTTGTGTGCCCTGACCCCGATAATACACCCCATTCAACCTGAGGCACAAACAGAAATGGTGAGGTAGAGTTGCATTTTTTTTTTCTTTTAGCACAGCACCAGTCACAGCCTTTAAGGGTTCCTGAGAGAAGAAAAAGCATTTTTATTTCCTGTGCTGTTCATCCCTTATCTAACCATTTGAAAAGATATTTTGTTTCCTGAAACACACTAAATAAGTGGAAAGGGAGAAAAATCCTTCCTTAGGTAACCTCAGAACAGAAGAACTTTGTGCATTATGCAGCTCAGGCCATGCCAAAATGCAATTTGGAGGGTGTCCAGCACTTCATTGGAAAGTAATGGTTTTCACTGAACTGAGTTATGACCAGCTGTTTACAGACAGTCTGTGACATACTGATAGAGCAGAACACCGTATGTTGCTTTCCAAATCAAATGATACAAGAAGTGTGACAGAGTGGAGAAACATCTGTCATTAGCAATTTTCAGCACGCTTCACTAATTCTGGACAAAATACGAGTAATGAACTTACCGCAGGAAACTTCAAATACTACCACTGCTGAAACAAGGATATAAACAGCTAGTGCTCCTAATGGCGTCTAATTTAATTCATTTGCAGTAAGAAACAAACAAAGTGGGTTATTTGTTTTTGATCATGGGGTAGTAAATAGTAATGCTGATAACAAACATTCATTTTAATCAATGAAAAAGAGATCATGGAACTCAACTTTCCTGAAGTTCAGACAGAACGTAATTATCAGGTGCTTTTTTTCCCTTAGTCTTTTTGAATGTCAGTGATATAACTATTAAAAAAACCCCAAACAAACAAAACAAAACAACTGAAAAAACCAAAACCAAAACATCAAAATTTTTTGGAACAGGCCAAGGAGTTGTTACAACATTGCAGGTATTGTCCTTCTTTGCCTTGGTCGTCTCCTTCACATCTCCTATCACGTCCGTCTGAATCTTCAGAGAGGAAAACTGCAAGTTTTCTGTACAGTATCATTCACCAGTGGGCATGAAGACAGCAGTGAAAGCAGTCCAGTGCTTGCTTTTACTCCATTTTTCTGCATTATGACACTGCTGCTGGTGTTTGAAATCTCATGATTCCGGGTGAACTTTTTTAAAAACTACACTTCAGTGTATATGTGGTCCCTGTATGGCATGCACTTTAGTGTTTTCTGGTTGATTTCTCTCTTTTCATCTTATCTGTAGCCCAGTCACTGTAATTTTGTGATGATTTTCACCATGTCTTTGAAATCAAGAGAGCTGTTCTGCCATTTGCATTCCAGGGCTTTAATTTTCCCTTACTACTGATAACACAGCAAATTCCTGAAACTATTAGAATTAAAAAGCAATCTTTAGGGAAAAAGTGGGGAAAATAAAAGGACAGGTTGTTACTCTTTATATGAACTTTCAACTAATGTTCACACAAAACTATAATATGAAATGCAGAGAACTGATGTAGTCCAATCCATTGGTGTTCCACCTATGGGACTTCCTTTGGAATGAATCCCAGACCAAGAGAGCGAAAGCCATTCTGAACTGATGACTGTAAAATGAGTGTAGGAGGTCTTTGAGTAGCTGCGTAATTGCAAAATTATTCATGATAAAAAAGCTTTAAACTAGAATTCACAGTATCTTGTAGAATTTCCTGAAGGTGCCACAGGAAAAAGCATATCACTTTCCAGCAAACACCTTGGAAAAAACAAACTGGTCCAAGTACAATATGTTGAAGAGTAAAAGAAAATGTATGGAAAATTTTTTATATGGTTAGAGTTTACAATAGAAATATTTTTTCCACTTTTACTCAGAAAAGGAAAACAATTAAACATAAAACATTTCAAGAACTGCAAATGTGAAGTTCCTCCAATTCTTATAGACATCTACACAGGAGAGCAAAGCAAAGGGGAAATATAGGTACCATTGACACCCATCATTACATTTGTGATCTAGATAATAAAGGAAGCAGACCCAAGCAATTCGCTAACACTAACGCTATTCTTTACATAAACAGTAAATGTTTAGATTTTCCTGTTCACTGACTAACAGCACACATATCATAAACACTAAGCTGTTATAGTACGTTTCGTGTGTTGATTCACTTTAACAGTTGTTAGTGTGAAGACAGGAAAAGAAAAGTGGGTGTAATGAGACCATGTGCAGTATGCTGTGAAAACAGAGGCCCTTATTTGGCATAATGGGTTGCACCATAAGGGCCATAAAATTGTGCATGTGTTAGTATCATTTTAATTATTACGGGTGCCACATGTTAAGCAGAATAGCGGAACTACTAAAACAGCTTCAAAATCCTTACTGCTGATCGCTGCATTTAATTACAAATAGGAACATTTGGAGATAGGTCACCATAAAACCCTTCTGTTGTCAAATGAGCTTAAATCTGATTTTTGTAATTATGTTTTTATACCACAGATCCTGTTGAATAACTATAGGGAATAAAATTTTAATAAGTACTGATTAAATGCAGGTACATCTTGCTTCCTAAGAATATTTATGTATGTTCTTTGCCACTTACATCAAGGTACCATCATTGCTTCTGTTTTGGTCAGTGGTGATCATTCAACCTTAATGCAAATAAGCTGAATAACTTTATGTGCCATGAAATATTGTTTTTTTTCAGTGAAGCATAAAAGCATTGGATTTCAATTATTCATTCTGTTTGTTAGAGCTGTGTACAGTACTCTAATTCTCTAGTACCAAGACACTTTCATTATTACACTACATGTCACATTCAGTAGAATACAATAATTAACCTTCCTAAGGCAGAGTTTTGGTGTAAGGAATGATAACTTTTATTGGTTGGTAACCTTTTCCATTGCAATAACATGTTTCTGGGTTCATATTAATAATGTTTTTAGTTAGTATTAAAATGAAAATCATAAATATCTAAAATTTGCCATTTAACAGGGAAAAAATGGCTAGGATATTCAAAGGTGATAAAAATTGTAATTTTGGATTTCAGTAAGCAAACTTTCATTTCATGTAAAGACTGACTATAAAGTTCTATAAACAGAAATTTACCTTGGGTGGAATGAAAAAATTAAAGAGGTATTCAGTGCCATAAAAAGGAACAATTAAATAAATATAAAAATTTGACAGTTTTTAGACTGGATTTTGAGTTATATGAAGGACAGAAGCTTTGTATTTGACTATATTGTTTGGCTGTATTGTTCAAGTAAGATTAAATTCAGAATATACATGCTTGTAAACATTTCTGAGCATTTATTTGTTCAAACTATGTTTCTTTTCTAGACAGATACATGTAAACCAAACCCAGGCCTGACCTTCTGGTTTTTCAATTTGAAACCTTGTCATCAAATAAAATGTTAAAAACATCTGCAGATTTGTCATCAAGATTGTGCTATCTAAGGCAGGAAATCTGTTTTCTGAGAGATTGCCATTGGACTCATGGGCTAACACCCAGCTCAGAACATGCTCCAAAGCTACTGCACATTCAGTGGCTTCAAGTGATTGTCAACTGGAAATAAATAAATATACAGTGTCTTCTGGAAAGAGACTGATGTAATTTGTAAAATGATCAGTGCAAGAGAATTACTTTGCTAGTTCTGATGCAGACTAACTGTTCTGTATCATTTACAGCTGCATGGTAAAAACTCTCAGACCATATAGCAGTCCAAGAATCTGTGTCCTGGCTCAAAAGAAAAAAGAAAAAAACTTGTTGACTTTCATTACCTTTTCAAAAATGTGATTGACTGATTGTTAAATAAAGAACCTCAGGGTGTACTGAGTGACAAGAGAGCAGTCTAAAAGTTTTGGGAATGGCAGTAGTCAAGCAACAAAAGAAAATAATTATTTCTTCTGTACAGGAACATTAGCAGGTTATGTGCTAATATGAACCAGTAGAAACATTTGTCCCCAACAATAAAAACACAAATATTGATTAAAGTCTGCCTCCATTCTGATCCCAGGCCAGTTTGTGGACCAGCATAACTCCACTGTAGCTTGAATTATTTGTACTCCTTGTTTTGAGGGTAGAATGGACTCCTTGTTGCACTCTGGCTCAGTGTTGGAATAATATCTTATCTGTGATATGTCTAATGGAATTGCCTCTCACTAATGTGAAAACCCCTTCTGACAATGTCAACCTCTGTCTAAAACACAGGCAGCAAAAATAAATGCTTGCTTCAACTCTTCTGTTGTAAATCTGAATCCCACGTAGCTCTGGTTGTGATCGTATTTCACTGTAAGGCCTGCTTAGTGTTGGATGGAATCATGCCTTTGCAGTGGAAAAATAAGGGAGAGTGAAGAATACTTAGCCTGTTAACTGTCTTGTAGAGAAGGGGAAAAAGTAAAATCAGCTTTTTATCTGTAGGGTTTGTTCCAGTCTAATTCCATTAATTCGTCCTTCTCTGTAATTGAGAGAATACAAATCTCTTAGTACTAAGAGAATGAAGAAGGGGGATAACAATATAAATAGCAATGTTAAAGAATGGTAAGACATTATCTTACACAATAGCCCTGCTGAGGCTATAGGAATCCATTAAACAATAATTTGAGCTCTATTTTGAGAGTTGTCTGGAGCACAATGGACCACACCCTTGGGTTTGGGTAGGAAATGCTCTATCAAGAAAGCAGAAGTCCTATGTGCAACACATATCAGTCCTTGCTCCTATGGTTCTTGTATTCTGCTGCCTATTGGTGAATTACTTTAGAAATTTGATAGTATACTGGAGATCTCCCCATCTACAAAGTGAAAAAACCCCAAGAAATTAGACCCATATTACTTCTGGAAAAAAAACCAAACAAAACAATGCACCACTTCAGTTTTAACAATTTAATACTAGATGGAGAGTATCATAATATTAAAAATTAAGATTAATTCCCATGTTATTACTGCATCTCAGAAACCCTGTCAGCCTTTCTTATTGAAAGATTGTGGTACTCCTCTCAGTAACAGCACAAATGGGATTTTTGCAGCTATTGTGTATCTTGGGAATTACAGCAAAACTTATGATAATTCCAACTCATACCAGTGGACTTGAACCAACATCCTTGCTTTCGATCTAAACCAGGTCCACTTTGTGTCTTTGATTTATTCCTCCATATAATGTGGTTTCACATGTACTTGAATCTTTGTTTTTCTTAGAAATATTTCCTACTGCACCAATAAATAATCCTTCACGCACATATTTGCCATTTTTCTGAACCAAATCATGCTCTGAGAAGAACTATCACTCTACTCCATGAAATGTTACTTCTCAGCATGCAAAAGATTTACCTGTGTAATTCAATGAGGAATCTTTCTGTTCACCCCAAATCTTTCTCTTTTCCAGGCTAAACAATCCCAATTCTCTTAGACTTTCCTGGTGGGAGAGGTGGTCCATCCTTATAGTCATCATGGTGTCCCTTCTCTGGACTCTCTTCAATGGGTCGATGACCTTCCTGTGCTGGGGACCCCAGAGCTGCACTCCAGGTGAGGTGTCACAAGAGCAGAGTAGAGGGGCAGAATCACCTCCCCCACTCTGCTGGTCACACTGCTTTTGATGCAGGTCAGGACACAGCTGGCTTTCTGGACTGCATGTGCACATGGCTGGCTCATGCCCGGCCTCTCATCCACTGGCACCCCCAAGTCCTTCATGGCTGGACTGCTTTCAAGCAGTTCATCCCTCGGGGTGACTGGGAGTTGCCCTGACTGAGGTGCAGCACCTTGCAATTGGTCTTGTTAAACTTCATGAGATTCCCACAGGTCCACTTCTCTAGCTATTTTGGGTCCCTCTGGGTGGCATCCCATCCCTCAGGTGTGACAACTGCACCACTCAGCTTGGTGTCATCTGCAAGTCAGCTAATGGCGCACTTGATTCCTTTGTCTGTGTCGTTAATAAAGATATTAAATAATGGTGGTTCTCAAAGAATCTAAAAGTCAACATGAGATTGAAGTTCAATTACCTGGAACTGCTCAAAGGGATAGAGAGATCCTGTCCCTACTCAGAATACTTACTATTAATTAAAAAAAAAAAAAAAGATGCCAAAAGACGGGGAAAGGTTTTAAGTATTAGTACAATGACAAGAAACAAAATATTCTCACTGTTTCGCATATTCACAAACTATTAGTACTGACTGCTTAAAACTTTTTATTAATGACATATACAGAATTTTTAAGAATTCCATGCCAACTCATAGCCCTCTGTGCTCCCATTTTATATAACTGTCATCTCAGAAAATGTCAGTAGTGTTTCTCTGGCTATTCTTTCTATTCTATTTATTTCTTTACCTATGTATACAGTTGAAAAGATGGACATATTGTTGGAATAGGTAAGTTATGAGATGGCATCAGTGCTGGAGCAGCTGAAAATGGGATAACCCAAGAGGATAATTCATGTACTGAAACAGGAGCAGATGTCAAAAGAGACAGCTTGTCTGGTTTGTTTGGATGATGATTCCCTAGCATATATTGACGGAGCAAGATTGTCAGACAGCCTGTTTGTGAAGTTTAGTGTTGCCTGTCTTAATCATTCTTTATGGCGAGGTGACATTTTATTGCAGGCAATTGTAGAGTGAAATTTTTGTGAATTGTTTAAAGTAAACCAAAACTGTCTGACTAAGCAGCATTCTTTGCAAATATCCAAAGTCCAGTGGAAAGCACTGCCATTTTGACTTCTTAAAATGAAATTGCATGTGCTGTCCCATCTGTGCACTGTGTGCAGAGATGTTCTGTTCACTTCCTCTGATATCTAGGAATGTTGAAGTGGCAACAGTGACAAGAAAGAGGAGATCCATTTTAGACAGAAGGTTGGGTAAACCAAGTAATTTAGAAAGTAATATACATCTGCTATATCTGGGGAAACAGGCTTGCTCATGATGCAGCTTGTGCTATGATGCAGTTTGAGAGGAAAATGAAGTGGTAAATATGAAGAATTTGGGGCATTTAGTAGTGTGTGCAAAACAAAATTCTACCTGGCTGACCCTGTTTGGTAATCATGTTTTCAACATTCTGCTGTCTTGTGTAAGTAAACTCAAAAAGAAAAATTACACTTTCAGCTGGAACAGTGATGTTAACTTATTAAAAGGATTGAAGTTACCCTTCAGGTTTTGTTAATACAAATGATATTAAGGATCAAGGGCCTTGGGATTAGCTCCCTTGTAGTAAACTAGGGAACAGAAGAATAAGAAAAGAAGGTTTATAAAACCTTGTCTTCAGAGACATAAATTTAGGTTTTAAGCAAACCTGGTATGGCCATGTACACTCACATCCCTTCCATAAATAATTTTCTTGAAATTTAGCTACCTAACTCTTCAACTGACTTTTTCAGTAATTCTCTCACTAAAATGCTTACACTGCTTCATATTTTTTCACCTCTTGCTACTGTGGTCACTCCTGCTTGATCTACACAATGTTCTGATCACCATTTCCCTTTCCCCTTCTCCAAATTTTCTGAAGGCCTTAACCCAATGCTGATGATTTCAAGTTTCATCCTTTTCCTTTGAAATCCTTGGTGTTTACAAGACTAGGATTCTTCATGTCCTTCTTCCAGTTTACTATTACTAGTGTGCTTTCTGTTGAATTTCTACAATTATCCCTTGTGTGAGCCCTTTCTTGTCCTTGAAACAACCTTCTGCATCCACTGTGCCAATCATCAAGATCCTCTTCTTTCAAATCCATCCTTAATTTACATTGTTGCTTTTCACCTGCCATGACTATTTCTCCGTATCAGGGAGACCATTCTCTCACCAAGGGAAAAAACAAAACCAGAGAAAAAGTAAACTAAGGCACAAGATTTACAAATGTTATTGTCTGTAATCATTAAATACTAACTCTCTTGTGTAGCATGATATACCCATCATTTTTGCATTTTCTCTCTTTAAAAGAATGCAGACAAGTAGGCATTGCCTTTGTTTTTCGTCTTTTGTCTTTGCCTCTAGAAATGATCAATTGGTGTTGATATCGAGGTTCTTGCTAGCACTGTATCAAGGCCTTGAGCTGAAAGATCATGAGGTCAGGCACTTTGTTGTGTTACATCCTTACTGAGATATATATTTAATTCAATATACAAATAACAGAAGCAGACTGAATGAAAAGACCTTCAGAGGTTAAACTTAACGTTAGTAGGAAATCTGTGAAAACACAGGTGTTTTAACTACTGGTGTTTTTGTGCCAGCCATGACATATGGAGCAGACACCAAGGAGATGCAACTGAAGACTATTGTTAGAATGCATCAGTATCATCTTGCATTTTGAGCACTGCAATCTAATTTACTAATCCAATTTATGTCAATATATACATGCTTATGTTTAAATATATGATGAAATAGTTGCATATTTTTAAAAGATGACATATTTTTATTTACACTTAATTTTGCACCTCCCAGAATTTTTCTGTCTTTTCATATTGCCTTATGGTGTGTTGGTTGACTCCTGTTCTCTGTAAGTGTGAAAAGTCAGGAGGAGAGTTCACAGCAGGTTGATGGCCTGGAGATTAAAAGTCTGTCTAAGGACATTTCAAAGTTGTAAAGGTACTATTCTCACATGTACTTATTTCTTGGTGGGTGTGAACAACAGCTACTCACCAAGCTGGTGTAGTGTGAAATAGTTTCCTGAGAAATGATGTGCAGACATATGCAGAAAGCCACATGTACAGCACATGCACAGACTCATCCCTGACTTATGATTAGTGAGGTTCTTGCTGATAACTGAGTTAGGAATGACCAGTGGGGCACCCAATGTTTTAATTACCCAGACAACTATGTGGATTTTCCATATTTACCAGACTAAAATCATGATCCTGTCCTGATGCTTTGATATTAACACACTAGAAATGACCTTGACTTCTCAGCAGCAGTTTCCTATTACTAGGCCAACTGCAGACTGAGATTTTGCTGGGTGCATGCATATTCCCTATACATTCCTTTGTTTGTTGATGCCTACGATAAATTTTTCTCATGCCCCACAACCGTAAGTTTTGTTCTACTAAATACTAAAAGTCATTCTCAGTCAACCTAAATATGTCAGCTAAATTAAATAAAAGGAAGTTAAGTCTTTCAAGCAATTTTCAAAACCTGGGTAATAATTTGATATCTTGCTGTTACAGGGATGAATATATAATATAGTAGAAATGCTACTGCTAATAATTTGTTTTTATTTTTTTTTAAAAGGCAGTGAATAGGACACCAGAGTAAGTGGATCCAAGGCTTTTGACAAAGTCTGCTCAATCACAGATGCCCAGTGTGACTGTGACCGTACTGAAGGGCCTTTTCAACATGCACAAAAGTGAGCTCTTCCTGCCCTACTGCTGTATGCCAGCACAGCCACACCTTTCTGGTGGGCCAAAAATTAGTGTGATGCATGCCAGAAATGACAATAAGAAATGAAAAGGCCATATGGAGCCATTGCTGCCTGCCAGTCATTGCAGTAGGTGGCAACTGGGACAGGAGACGTATTGGAAAGGGCTCCATGCATTAGGGTACTGAAAGAGTAATGTAAAACCTGGATACCATTCCTGGCAAAATTTAAATTATTTCCCTCTACATGTCACTATGCTCAGTTGTAGCATATTTATTATGCTAATAACCTTATATTAAGGACATACTGAATTTTGCTCCAGAAACAGAACTTGGTTTTGCCATAACTGCTAGGATGAAAATTTTCTACAAATAAGATTTGGTGGATATTTACTAACCTATGCATATACTTCCACCACCTGAAAGTCAAACACTGACTCAAAATAATTGTGATTCCTTCCTCTGAAGTCACTGAAGAGAGTTAGATGACTTCAGGAGGAGAATCCTTCTATCCTAACAGAAGCATATTGGGTAAGTCAGCTCATTCTAAAGTGCTTGTCCTAGAGACCAGATGAAACATGCCCTGGAAAAGCTGGATTCTCTCCAATTACTAGAGTGACTGATTAGACATGGCTAATGCTCAGATGAGATTAATCCAATTCCTGGTAAATACTTTCTAATCAGGAACTTAGGGAGATGTCTCAGCATTGTGAGGCCTTTTCAAATAATTCCTGGTTATTATGCATAAAGAATAAATTCAGAATTGCAGTGTAGGAACTAATTTAAATGGACAAAGGTATTTCATATGAATTTGTATATTGAACTCAAAATACTCACAGACACATTCTATAGTTTTATTGCTTTCATAAGAATGCCTTATCTTACAGTGAACGTACAAATAATCTTTGATTTTGATTTCTAGTATACAACTGTGATGTTGCTTTGCAGTGCAGCTGCCAGATTTCTATATTCTTTTGGACTAGCATCTTAATTAATCTTTTCCTATTTAAGGAACATTTTTGTTAAGTTATTTTCTGCATATTCCCCCTCCCCATCTTTCTCTGCCTTCTCAGATCTGATCCACTCCCTTTCATAGGCAGAAAATGAAAATAAAAGTTTCATAACTGTTTCCTTAAATGCTAAAGAGTTTAACCATAACTTCTGTGTCAGCAGGCTAAATACTAACATATATGTGATGAAAATCAAATCTCAGGGCTTTAGTTGTTTCCTCAAGTACCCTGTGAGGCCATGCTTGAAGATTTTATGCAGGAAGACCTCTGTGCATAGAGCAAATCACAAATAATTTCACTCTACATGATTTCACTCCATATGAGTGCTGTGCTTTTCCACACTTGCCTGCCAGATGTCCCACCTCAAGCTCTAACCTCACACCTTGTCCTGTGCAGATCAACCTCTGCAGAACAAGTTAAAGTTTCTGCGTTTTAGGAGATCACTCTGAGAGCAAAGAACTGTTCAATCTGAATCAGGCTGCCAGCCTGTGATCTTAAAAAGAAAATTATTCTTGTTTATTCAGATGTAACTAGCTTAAGCCAAGGCAGATACAAACCAAAAGAGAAGACTGAAGTTCTTACATGACATTCGAAAACCTCTGGGTGAATAGTCCTATCATCCTGCTCATTAGCACTTTATGAGACAAAAGAGCTAGACTGCAAAAGAGGTAAGCATGTCTTATGCTGGAAACTTTCCCTGGAGGAATATTTAGTTATCATATGACTCAGGTAAAATAGCTACGTATAACTTAAATGGCTAATTTTCATTTTAAAGGTATATTAAGGTGTTTTGTTAAATGTTTGTTCGCACCCATGCAGTCTTTTATTAGTTCATCTATTTTGCATGTTTGTTTGCTAATGAGCAAAATTTCCTTAAAGAAAAACAGAGAGACAAAAAAAGGAAATAATCCTAATTGGTGAAGTTATAATTAAACATCCTGCATCAGGAAACCGTCTCATAAAAAACCCCAAATGCCAGAGGTGTTCATCATGAGTCATATGTTGTCACCGTGGTCCCACTATGAAGGTGCATGTCCTGAGATGTTTGATGGACTTCCCTCTCTGGGAAAGAGGGAAGTTCATATCATTTTCTTGCTTCATATTCAATCCTCTTTTTGTTTCAAGCATTAGCAGTAATTTGGCTTCATCTTCCTCCTCACTACAACAAATTTTGTGGACATGACCACAGGTTATAGACAGATTGCTCTGTTATAAACACCATTTTCATTTGTTTCACAGTGACTCAAAGAAAGGGGGATGTTACTGATTTATTTTAAAGAAACTTTATTGTGAGATTGTGGGGGGATTTCACCTTTTGAGCAATGTGCAAGGTAGCTCTGTAGAGTCACAAAAAGTCATAGAAGGAAATGAATTCAAAAGACCACCTATCTAGTCCAAATCCCTGTTCAACACAAGTCTATTTGCATGATACCTTGTCTGGATAAGTCTCACAATCTCCAAGGACAGATATTTCACAGTTTCTCTAGGTAACTTGTTCTGCTGTTTGACCTCCTACCCAGGGAATCGTTATTTTCTGCTATCTCATTTGAGCTTTCCTTGCTACAGCTTGTGCATGTTGCCCATGCACTGCCTCTGTACACTGCCAAGATCTGTTCTCCAGACTGTATGTGGCTGGACTTCTCTGTTGAATGGATGCAGTGCTGAATCATCCTTAACTGTTTGTGCACGTGTCTCATGTCACAAAATGTGCGATGAATTTTACCATTTGGAGAAGGAGGCAAACATGTTAATTTCCCTTCTGCTATTTCTCACTTTTATAGCTCTCTACAAGAAAAGACTAATGCAGAGGAAACACAAAATCCCTATATATTTCTTTATTTATGCCACAGAATCTTCAATAAATCTGTTCTTTGAATTCTTCATTGTTGAAAACTTTTATTCCAAGAAAGCCTTTGTTCTGTTCAATGTTAGTGGGAACGTAAGACAGAGTTTCAGATGAATTCAATAAAATGTTGCATTTCTGTATGTGAAAATTACCAGACAGGTATAGCCTTGCATGCATAGTTTGCAATCATTGGAATAGAGAGCAAACAACATGTTTCTTCTACAAATCACTTCAAATAAATAATTAAGATAAAACTGACTTGGTACCTCTTTCTGGTGCTTTCTACATCATGGGTAAAAGCTAGTCTCAGAAGTAGTCTACTCAGCTGGAAGGTCCTGTGAAATACCTCAGGCTGTGAGCACATCTTTCAGAAACCTCTTCTGTACGTAGTTCCTGAAAGATGAAATAAAAAGAGAGAAGATGGAGAAAAGAGGAGAGAGAATGTAATGTAGTAGTAATTATCTACTTTCTGAAAATCATATTTAAATTATGGGTGCAAGATTCTACTCAAGGAATCTCAGCAGTGTTTTAACTATTTCACAATTTATATTTCTTTAATAGATTTTGAATTAATCAGTTTCTATATACAGATTTGTGTTTCATTGTATGTAAACAGTTCAACTAACAAAAAAATTTGGATCTACTATCTGTAGAGAACAGAAAGTTAGGCCCTGAAGAGAGGCCTAACTTATGGAATTAAATTAAGTCATTATGGAATTAAATTAAATCTATTGATTAAACCTTCATTCTGTGGTTGGGCTTTTTGGAAGCATGAAATAGTCTCATCTAGTTACATTGCAACTGTAAGGGGAAGAATATTTAAGGGAAGGGAATTGCCTGTTCTATCTAAAACAATTGCAATATATGTTTTACATGCAAATAATAATGCTAATAATAATTTAGAAACAGTCACGCAATTATAAACTAGGAGGAATATTTTTCTGTGATGTTTTGATGATATGAATTTCAAAAGCAACATTTGATTGACTTCTTGGGTTTCTACTGGAGGTCTTGTGCCAACCCTACCTTGCTGATACCACGATCATTTGAAGGATGTGAAGATCTGATGTTCATAGGTCTTTCATGGTTCACATGCATTGCAATGTGCTGAGTCTGTGGATGTCACCACAAACAGACTCCTCTTAGTATCTCTTTTTCTTATTTCCTCACAACCCTTCCTCCATCTCTAATACTATTGCTGTGTCCCTTCCTCTTCCCTATTTTCACAGGGAAAGCTGAGAACTTAAAAAATGTCCCAAATATTTATTGTCCGACTGAGAACTGGAAGAGAAGCACACGCTTTTACGTGAATAACTTTTTATAACAATGCCTCTAGTTCTTAAAGTCAAAAGTTGATCATTTGGGGGACAGTTCATATCTATAATTCAGGTAACAAGTAAAACGTATTGCTAGTAAAATGCGCAGTTCTGTGTCATCTACTGGCCAACACCATGCAGTGTAGAAAGACGTATTCCTTATAACTTTGCTATTGTGGCTGACTTACAAATAACTTTGTTACGTGGTCATGGATTTGGAATGGAGAATGCCAGCTGACCTAACCTGCTGTGTAAGGCTAAACTTCCACCAGCAATTAGAACAGAACCAATATACCCAGACCCACTTGTCATGAATTGGAAAATAAGACCCAGGTCCTTCAGAAGTGCAAAGGTATTTTCCACCAACAATATCAATTAGGACTTTTCTTACATCATTTCATTGCTTAGCCATGTGGTTGTATGGGTCAACACAGATTGGCAAAGTCATAGAATTTTATGGGACAATGTGAAAACTCATTTGGAAATTTTATTACAGTCCATCATTTCCTGCATTTGCAGTCCAGAGGTCTTCCATTGTTGTGAATTACAATTGGGAGCAATTTCTGGCTATGGTCAATGTCGGGGTTGCAGTCTTCCACCGACAGGTGTTCTTTCCTAATTGCTTCCATTAGTTTCCCTTTACTGCAGGACTTCATGGCCCAATGAATGTAGTGTTTCAACAAATACCATATCAGATCTATCAGCTACAGAGTGTGGCATGATAATCAATGTACGCTCATTGAGCCCAACCTTAGTAAAACACTCTGGTTGAACTTGCAGCACTTACCTCCCAGTAAAATAGTTATTATCCCAAATGCAATATTTAGGTTCACTTGTGGCGAATTTCAGGCAAATGCAAGTACTTGCCAACATTTGTATCAGAAATACTGCAGCCAGCAGGACCAGGGCAGTGATTGCTCCCCTGTACTCAGCACTCCCTCTGTACTCTGTGGTGCTTTGTATGTCATGTTCAAGGCCCCACCTCAAATCTTGTGTTCAGTTTTGGACCACTCACTACAAGAAACAAAGACTTTGAGGCAGTGTAGTGTATCTAGAGAAGGGCAAGGGAGCTGGTGAAGGGTCTAGAGAGCAAGACCTGTAAGGAGTGGCTGAGGGAGCTGGGGTTGTTTAGCCTGGAGAAAAGGAGATTCAGGGGAGACCTTATTGCTCTCTCCAACTACCTGAAAGGAGGCTGTAGACAGGAGGGGGCTGGTCAGTTCTCCCAAGTAACAAGAAATAGGACAAGAGGAAATGGCCTCAAATTGCAGCAGGAGAGGATTACATTGGTTATAAAGGAAAATTTCTTTACTGAAAGGATTCAGGCAGTGGAATATGCTGCGAAGGGAAGTGGTGGACTCACCATCCCTGTAGGTGTTTAAGAGACATTTAGATGTGGCACTTAGGGACACAGTTTAGTGGTGGACTTGGCATTGTCAGGGTAGTGGTTGGACTCAATGACCTTAAAAGTCTTTTCCAACTAAAAGAATTCTATGATTCTCTGATTTGTAAATATGCTGACAAGAGAAGACATGATTCTCATGGCAAGTAATGAAACTTCAGACCTGGTAATCTCATTGCACCACAAAGCTTGACTTCATTCTAGACCAGGAACCTTGTTGTGCATCACATCTTTGCCTACTTTGAATCAGAATAATATGTATTTTATCAACATGAAAAGTCCATTTTTACTCCTGTTTCTTTTCATACTCACTGAAGTATTAGCACAGATATCAGTACAAAATGGATTTTTGCTTGCATCTTGCATTCTGGATTATCTGAATTTTGTAGCACTGCATGGAGGCAAATTAGGAACAGAATATATCTTTCAGACCTTTTTTCTTTTGTAGTGATACTCAAACCAGAAAGAATATAACTTTTTCTTTTCAGATCTGATATTACATTTTCAGAAATTATATTTATAAATAGCAACAAATGTTCAGTGCCTTCTTACTTAGAAACTGAAGAAATTCAGTTGAGAATTCTGAAACACAAAAAGCCCAGAGAACCATTATATATATTTTTACATCTTTCCCTACAACAGAAATGTTGTTTGACCAAACCCACAATTACATAACTCCATAGCTACAGGAAATTTCTTCAGATACCTTCCTGCTATGGTATTACTTTACCGATACTCTTCAGCGCCAGTTTTTCATTAAAAGTAAAGAGCTGATTTTGAGTGATTCCATTGCGCCTTCAAAGATAAATGTTGTCTCTAAAAGCAAAGATTTTTTTTCTAATAAATTGTTCTTCATCCTTGTCTTTTTACATTCATTCTCTCCCTCTTTCTCCACGATAACACAGAAGCTGATAATAATGTATGATTCTTGCCAGCAGAAGGATTCAGAAGGGAGAAGCATAAAGTGCAAGAAATATAGAAACCTGTGCCCAGAGCTGCATATTAGATTTCAAACTTCTGCAGACTTTAACCATTTTTCCTCCTCTGTTCACATATGGCTCATTCTCCAAAATGGATGAGTCTCATTCATTTTATCTGTCATTCACTTTACCTTTCTTTTCTTCCCTTTATTGCTTCCTCAAAGTGCAAAGCAGTTCCTCAGGCTTTCCTGTTGAATGTTTCTGTACTAACTGTGAGAGGAGCAAATCACACAGCTGCTGCTACCCTGATCTTAAAGGCAAACATTAGTACAGCCAATACCAACGAAGGCTTGCAAGTGGAAATGGAATGCATCAGCAGCAAAACCATGAAAACAGCAGCCAGTGTCTCTTTTGCAAGTGTTTTCTTAGGATAAAATAAAATTTCACTGGGTGAAGTTCCTATGGGCCATGTATTGGTTTTCTAGCAAACTCCCAGATGACATTCAATTGGCATACTTGTAGTTTGTCTGCCTGGACCAGTCTCTGTCAATGGGAGAATTCTTTGCACCTAGAACAATCAGAAATTAGCTTTTTCAATCAGTGTCATTTTGTCCCTTTGCTCTGGACACCAGATAACAGAAAGAAAGACCTTCCAAACCTTTCATTTGTTTCAATTAGAGTATATAGAAGTAATCCAAAATTGTCACTAGTTGATGCCCTTGCCTGCTACCTAATATAAACAGGATGTCTCATTCATAGTGCTGTTACTGCACCTGTACATTTCTGACATGTTCCTTGTACCTCAGCATCTCACAACTGTGTTGGCAAAATGAAAGGCCAAGCTGGGCTTTCATAAAACACAGTTCATGACTATATTCTCCCTACAGCAGTGAATTCAAATGTATCTATTTTTCTATTGGTATCACAGAAACAATGCAAGTATCAGCACAATGACATGAATTTGCAATGTTTTTTACACATACGCTCACACACATACTCACACACACATACTGTCTCCTCTGTTTTTGGGCATGCATCCAGCAGAACAATATGTGTCACTGAAGTTTAGAGCTATTTGCTTAATCCTACCTTCTGGCAGTCTCACCCATGAATCACAGACGCAGTTACTGATGGGATAGATAGATCCTCCAGAGTTCAAACCACTACTTTAAACTTGTTCTTCTTTAAACTAGTTGGCAAAGACAAGGATTTTCTGGCAAAAAAGGTTAGGTGTTGAAATATTCATAATTGGATAATGGGGCATTTGTACATGTTTTGGAGGACAACTTTATTAAAATGTTGCACTGCAGCATTTTCCAGTCCAGTGTATTTCTATATTTGGTACCAAAACTAGCTTTTCTAAAATGAATCTTTATTTCAGCTAGTGAAATCAATTATTCATGGACTTTTATTGCATAGTGAAGTTGTCTGGCTGTTTGGGCCCAGTGCTTGTAAGCTTGTCTGCCTCTGCTCATATTTCAGCTATGATCATTTGCTTCTATAGATCTGTGTTCCTTAGAAGAAGCACATTTTGAGAAAAAAGAGTTGCTTAGTACAAAGAGTTAAAACAGCAAACAAAGCCAACCTAGGAGGTTGCACACCACACTGCCCTTCCCAGTTCAAAAGAAAGGAGGATTTGACATATGAAGAATCCCTTTGGGGGAGCTGCTGGCTTGCATGGGTGTAGACTGGATGAATATAAAGTGCTTTAGGGCAGCATACAGTGGAGGAGCTGGTGTTGGTTTGAAGTCAGTGGACTACCTGTTGGGACAGGGTAGGTGAAACCTCCTCCCACCTCTGGCAATCTTATCGGCATGGTTACAAATTTGTCCTTTCTATGCCAGAAGCCATGATCTCATATTTGTTAGGTATTGGAAGCAGTCAAAGTCAAAAACACTCCTACAGTTTTGAGGACGCGAGAATATTATTCTACTGCTACGCTACAGATAGTTATGCTGTGCTGCTCTCACTTACTACCTCCTGTGCCGCCACCTGCCAGACCCAGCCCGCCTCATCCAAGTGCCGTCTGGCATTGCTGGAGCGTGAGGGGCATGGCCTCCCCGTGAAGGTGGAGTATGTTGGCACCGCAGGCCAACAACCCTTCACTCTTCAATATGGCTGGAGCCCAGGGTCAGCGCAGGAGAAGTTGGGGGGTTTTTTTCTGGTCCAAGTAGCTCAAACAAAAGCAAATTATTGCACATACGACAAATCTAACAGCGCTCCCTGAAAGCAATGCTGTGATTGTATAGCAGATAAATCCCCAACACACTGTCGGATTGGGGAATGTCACATTCACCATGCAGGTTAAGAATTTAGACACTGAGCCTGTCTTAAGATACAGTATAAATTGAATGTGCTTTTATTGTAACCATGGAACTGCTCCATGAGGTTTGCATTTGCCTCCTTACGTTCTGTTTCACAGTTGGTAACTAATGGTCCAACAGGTCTGAGGAGTTTTTGTCCTTTTCTAGGACAAACCCACTTTTCCTTCTCTGTGGTCAGGGTAAAACTGCAGAGTGGAGGCATGGCAGGGCTTGGGCACGCACTGCTGGGGAAGAGCACTGGGAGTGACAGCATGGCAGCTTGTGGCGTTATGGTATGTAGCCCATACAACTGCAGAGAGGCAGATTGGCTGGCCTGAGCAGAGCCTCTTCTGCTGAGGTGCACTACCACCAGCTTGCTGGAGTGGGGACCTGTAGGCTGGACCCACTCCTACACTCGCCCCCATCAGTCGCCACTGTGGCCACAGTCCAGATGGACACTGTGTTATGCAGGCTGGAGATGAGGCTTTGTTCCTGCTGTCAGCATTGTGGAGCCCATTTTTCTGAGGGAAGCAGCTTTCAGATATTTGGGATTGTGCCAGGGTCTGATAAACCAGGAAATCCTGAATTTAAACATGTTCCTTAAAATTAGTGTACGCTGTACCTTTCTGTCCCAGGCTTCAAATGCTGTCTAGGAGTAAGGGCATCTTATTTGGCAGAGGGTTTTTGGGTTTATGTGTAGTTTTTGTTTTAAAATACATTAATTTATTATAATGTAAAATCATCTGCCTGGGGGATGTGGGATATTGTTGGACTACAACCAAGTATTGGCTTGTAGCCCTCTAAACCAGGGTGCTAAGAAATAAATCCTAAACAGAAATGGATGAACAGTTTATGTTGGAAATGCATTCAACAGACTTCACCTTTCTTGTCTAAGGGCTTTCCTCAAAACGGTTGATGTTTTCTAGATTTGTTCAGCATATGAAATGTTGTATGCTGATGCTACAAACAGCAAAAGTTCTTTACTTAATTGCAAATTATTTGAAATGTCGTTTCCTTCTTTGGGGACTTCATAGTCTTCTAATTATATTGTATTATTCCTCCTCTCTGATCAGATGAGTAAAACAATCATACACAAAAATGACATTAATTATCACTAGGTTCTTAATACTGGTACTCATATACATATGTAGCTTAATACTAGTGCTTTTATGCATAAAGGAATTACCAAAGGATATGGGTAGGGAAAACATGCTAAAAAACTCTTGAAAAATTACTAACTAGAGTTTTATGTAAGTAGTATATTCTCTGCCTTTCAAATGATTTTGAAGTGAACTTTCAACACCTTGTAGTCATTCTTGTACATTTTAGTTTTCATTCTAATGACCCATTGATACTGCTTTTTTGAGATCTTACAAAAAAAAAAAAAAACAGTTTAGAAGTTCCCCAAAAGTGAGGATTTAAAGATACATGGATTTTTTTCCCTTCCATTGGTGTTTTAGACAATGATCTGTTCTGAAGTAGGATTATGATATTGACTGTGACAGCTATGACTTCTCATATGTTCATTTACAGAGTTTCTAAGACTATCTTGGCATGTTTACTGAATTCTAATGACTTTTTGTGGTTCAGTTGCTACCAAGTGAAATGTAAGTTTGTATAACATCATTACATTACCAATGATCAATTTGCATGCTTGCAACATCTTCTGATCAAGGAGGTACCACTGTGCTACACCATTTACAAACACAGAAACTAGATGAGCACTGATTTTTAACCTCACAGAATTTATGGTCCTAGAGCAGTTAACGCAATTGGTGGTATTTAAAGCAGCTTGCTGCATCCACTGGCACTTCAGTGACCTTAAAGGAGCTTGCCATGGGAACATCAGTATTCTCATATTCTGCCAGTTATGAAGTTGAGAGAAAAAGACAGAAGAAGAGATATAATGTGAAGTCAAGATTGAGGGACACAAACTAGCTCAAGCTAATATTTGATGTATTTCACATTGGTTGTTCCCCTTGGAATTTGAAACTGGACTAGAATAGTGCGAAGGAATAGTTAAAGGCATTAACTTTGACATTAGTTGAATCACAGAATGATCATATTTATGGTTACAGGAGCACCTTGATTTGAATTGGAAGTTTTCAGATGGAATTTACACTTTCGGGTTTGGAAGGATAATCACAGATCACAGACTACTGTGTTAAAGTCACTGATATTGTCTGAAAAATTCAGTGATTTCAACAATGAACATCATTACTCTCTTCTTAACAGCACTTGTTATGCTTGGGGGAAAGCTTGTCTAAATTCAGAAATCTGCCAAGCTATGCTCCTGTAATTTCATCTTTACAATTAGTTTTTAACACAGTGTCAGCAGAGGAATGCCAGTTGACAATGACTAAGCAGAGGGAGAGAAGTCTATTTTTTACACAGCAAAACTTCTTTCCCCCCCCCCCACTTCCTCACTTACCCACGCTATATCTGTCTCTTTCCATCATGTATTTTGTTTCCTCAGAAAGCCAGGCTGTGCCCTGTTTGTGTCAGGCACCCATTTTTCATTATCTGTGCATGTAGGTACTATAATAAATAAATAAATAAAGGTCTTCGCAGCTCCTCAGATGACAAAACTTTTAGTGTTCTGTCTGCAGATCATTTGCATCGATTTAGAAACCCATGAAGAAACTACTACAGACTTCATTCATGCTGAGTTGAAAGTTTTCTCCAAGACCCCTGTTGTGGATTGTCTGGTGAAAAAACCCAAATAATTCCAAAAAAGGAAAAGTACTACCTTCTTCTGACAACAATAATTGTAGCAACATAGTTTGCAGGTTAGCAAGCTGCTTGGTTGACTGACTCAGAGGAGATTTAAAACTTTATGCTTGATTATCTTAAAGATTTTAAAATTGAGATTGGTAATCAAAAATATCTTTATCTCCTGAGATGTTACAAGAAGGCGTTAAGTTCATATAATTAACTAAATAAGTAAACCAAACAATTATATAAGAAACCTTAGCTAAAACAGACTTCAGGAGGATTCGACAGATTAGAGGCTGCTAACATGTTATAATTACTATTAATATCTGTAATCTCATTAACATGAAAGAACTGAAACAAAACCAAACAAAACTCCAGTATTGTTGTGAAATATAAGAGGGACAAAAGAAGAGCAAGAACATTTAAGAAGAGGCTGATGAAAGGAAGGCTGTGATGAATTATCTCCAGCCTTCCTTTCCGGTACTTAGAATTGAAGCTCTTGTGTCTACTCCAAACTAATATTTGTTAAGAGTGCTCTGTCCTGTGTTACAGGGGTGTATCCATATGTTGGGTAACAGTAATAAAATCAGAGCAGACCTACATGTGGGGCTCATAGTTGTCTCCATTTTTAAAAATCCTGCATATCTGTTCAATGATTTTTTGTGTCAAATGACTGTTTTAGTACATTCTTATTGTTTACATGAGAATTGCCTAACAGGTTAGAAGCATAAAATCAGCATTTGTCTACTTTTGTGTTAATCTAGGGTAGAAGGTGCTGGAGAGTTTAGCTTGATTGTATACCTCAGTTACTGTTGCTTTTGTAGACAGAATTGCAAGATTTTTGATGAAGATAATGTCATTAGGTGGTTTTATGTTCTTTTCTCACCCACTATATTTTTACAAGATTTTGAAGCTTCAATATGCATGTAGTTTAAAAAAAAACAACAAAACAAGCAAACAAAAAAAGGGGGAAACTTTCTATTTCACATAAGCAGTTAGTATCTATCAGTAAATGTGTGTTTCTAAGTAAGGAAAAAAATCCCAACAATTGACCTATTTACAGCAGCTAACTAATTTTCAAAGAGTTTAACTGCTTTTTAGATTGCAAATCTGATTATCTAACATGTTATTGAAAAATTAAATCAAGATGTTATGCGATGTGACTGAAGAAAACAGAGTCCAGGTTTATGATCCTCCAACATTTGCTAAAGATGGCATCTAGCTGTGAAAAAGAATATGAGAACTCTTTAATGGAGACAAAATAACTCTTTTCAGATAAATGGCATGCTTCAGATTAAGACTGAGGCAGTGTCAGAGAGGTCATAGAGAAGTAGTACACATTTTATATTCACAGTAGAAATACAACAGCAAGGTGATTACAAACAAGACAGGAACATTTTCATACATGTAATTATAACTGCTATTGCAGAGAATTCAACTTTTTGGTCCCTGATCTGATTACACTTTTAAAATCAAGCTCGTGTGAAGGTTAAGCAGAGAGAGGCTTAACAGGGTGTCATCGGACAATCCAAGTAGGACCTTTGATCAATCATTCCAGAGGATCTTCAGATTCTTGAGCACAAGTGGTCAAGAAGCTGCAAAAACAATTCAGACAGATAGTAGATCAACAGGATGTTATGGGGTGGATTAACAAAACCTGCTCTCAGGTTTAAAAGCTGAAGGAGAGACACCTGCCTACTGTAGAGAAAAGTAGGCTAGTAAGCAACACAGTATATGCAATCTACTGTCTTAAAAACAGACTGAATATAGTCCTAAGTTTTTGTCTGAGTTAGCTCTCAGAACTCCAGCTGCTACCAAAGCTGTCTTTTTTGACAGTTTTTCAATAATTTTCTGTTTCCAGCTATCTGCAGAACACATGGCTGAGTGTATAGGAATGTAACTTAGGGCAACTAAAAGGGGGCTCTTGGTCTGCTGGGAAACACAGAGACTCGTCCTTTAATGGGTGCAAAAAGGAAAAAACCAGATTTCAAACATCAGGAGGTTTGTCCAATGTACACATGGTGGTAAGCTCTTCTAACCCCAATACCATATGATGATAACTGAGGGTTGGTGTGGCTTTGCTCCAGGTCAGGGAGGTGATAATTGCTCTCACTCATGCCACCATGTAGGCTCTGTTGCATTGTGACCTACAGGAAGATCAGTGTTATCCTTCCTTCCCTGAGTCTGTCTGGACCATGTATCAATGCTTCTGGATCAGCTATAGCACCTGAAATTACAGGCACCATCTTTTCTCTCAGGCGATGAAAGGCTTATGTTCATTAACCCAGCACTGCTGTGTTCAGTCCCTGTAGCAGAGTACTATTGTATTACAATTGTATCCTCCAGAAGGACACCAGGCAATATCAACAATGACTTTGAAAACAGTAAAGAAACAATTTGCAGCAGGGGCCAGTGTGCCCACAATCAAGGTAAAGTAGTTGGTTTATCTTAGGTATTGTTGCTGTTAGTCTGAAGCAAAGAGAGAGAGAGAGAAAGAGAGAGAGAGAAAAAGAGGGAAAGATGGAAAGAGAGAAAGAAAGAGAGAAAGAAAGAGAGAAAGAGAAAAAGAAAGAGAAAAAGAAAGAAAAAGAAAAGAAAGAAAAAGAAAAGAAAAGAAAAGAAAAGAAAAGAAAAGAAAGAAAGAAAGAAAGAAAGAAAGAAAGAAAGAAAGAAAGAAAGAAAGAAAGAAAGAAAGAAAGAAAGAAAGAAAGAAAGAAAGAAAGAATGAATTACTTAACAAAATGGGTCCCATATTTGGATGTATTAAATGCAAAGCATGCATTTTTTAAAAAATGGAACTAGACACTACTCAAGCACTGTGCTACCATTTTGACATGCCATGTGGACCCCAGTGTAAAAAAAAGAGAAAAAAATATCAATGCATATGTGTGGTAATAATCTGCACATGACTGGTTGCTGTAATGTGCACTGCTGTACTGCCAGCAGGGAAGTGAGTGATTGCCTCTTGCCTACACAGTGGGCACTGGCTTTGCCTCACACAGTTTTTCAGCAGGAGAACAAATAAGAGAGGGGGAAATAGAGAAAGAAAACCACTTCCTGACTCTACCACCTCCCAGCCCTTGAGCCTTGATTCAATAAGAAGTTTTTTTACTTTTAACAAATTTTAGGTGGTTTGCTGTGCCCAGGGAACTTGCTGAGCAAGAGATGAAAGGAAACTGCCTGCCTTTTGCTTTGACCTTTGTGGTTTTTAGCCTAAGTGGTTAGACATGTGCCACAGAAGCTGTGCTCATCAGGAAAGTTTCTATTTGTTTTGCTAGTCTGGTAGCTCATCCGGAGCAGTTTGATATTCAAATGAATCTGTCAGAAACACGAGTGTGGTGCTTCAGTTCTTGCTCAGGCCTGATGACATTGATTTGTGAGCATACTGCTTGACTACGGGATGTGTGACAGATAAATTTTATCAAAATTAAGGCACAATTAAACATTTCATCTTCCTAATTACTGGCTGTAGATTCAGCCTGATGACCATGTGCTGTAAGAAATCAGCGACCATTACACATTTTAATGGAGCACAGCTGTCTTACAGCTTGGTAATATTTGCACAGTGCCACAGAACTGTAATTTATGATAAAAAGAAAAAATGTGTATTGGCTCTTTTTTGCCAAAATAGATTAAGGATTCATATACTTTAATGAGATTTGGACCTAGCCTTGGATTATCGTTATAAATGATTTATGTGCATGTTGGTGGACTCCTGTAGTTTTGAGTTGATTTGTGTTTTGGTCGACCAATATGTAATTCAGTATTTCCTTGTGTGCCAGTATTTTCATTCTTTCTCCTATCTCCATTTCAGTTCTATTTGTCCACCCTAAGTTTAGCAAGAAGGGCAAGTGGGAAGGTTAAGAAAGAATGTAGGCACATTTTCCAGGAGACCTCCTCACAGCAAAATTCACTCCTGAAACCCCTCCCCTGCTTCCCTGCTCTGCACCCCGAGCGCAGAGAGAATAGGAAGGAGGGACGTGAGGGGAGGCGGGTGTCACCAGCCTGGATCAGGGTCACTCCTGCAGCCTGGAAAGCAGGACACGGGGGAACAGATGCTACCTGAACCCCTGCTCAGTCAGAGACCTGCCTGAACATTGCTGTATCTCAAGGCAAAATATCAAAACTCATCCTCCTGCTTGTTTAAAGCATGACCTACAAAAGGGTGTTTGCTCACCCACTCAATATTTTTCCTGTTCCAGTCAGTTTTTCCAGAAAATGTGCTGCTTCTCCAAAGGAAAAGGAAACCCAACAACATATGTACCTAAGTTATAATTTTTGGAACCACCTTTCTTCTCCATTCTTTTCTTCACTGTTTCTTTCACAGATTATTTAGAGAGTGAACAGAGCAGAGAGAATAATGAAGATTGCATTAGGTGTTTTTAAATACACTTATATTCATACTTACATATACATGCATACACACAAGGACTGTGTTTGTATTTGTGCATATATTATTTTTAAATTAAACTTAATGAACCTAATTTGTCCAAAGTTTAACTACCTAGATCTCCAAGGAGTCACATTGAAGTCCAGAGTTTGGCCCCATATGTTGTGAAACCCTTAGATCTATAGGCATAGATGAAAAGAGAAACTAAATTCTAATGTTCATAATAAAAAAAAAATCCTGTCCAAGCTTGATTTACTTCAGTGTTCATATGCTGGAATGTTTCATACTGTACCAGGTTGCATATGCTTGCACACTAATTCTCAATTGCCGTATGCAGTTTGTGACAACCATCTGCTAAGACCTCCCTTAGAGTTCTTTCTCCCACTCAGCCCAGCTGAAATAAAAATATGGACAGAAACAACTTCTGCAGGGAGATAAAAAAGTTAATAGGGAACTTGGAGTTAGACTGTGCATCTGATTCAAATTCAATTGCTCTTACAACTTATGGCCTACTTATAAAATATTCCTGAGGTGTAAAACATTAAATGTAATGGAAAACTGTAAAATAAAGCCATGCTTCCTTTGACAGACTTGACTGTGCTGGAAAGGTAATACTAAAATATGTCTGCAGAGTGCATGTGTTAGCTAACTCTCACTAACAATTCTAAAACAGCAGCTTAGATTAACTGTGTATTGCACCTTATCACATTAAAGTTCCCTAAAGCAGGAGGAGGATGAGTGGTGAGAAAAAGAGTGTGAGAGAGAAGGAGCTGAAAAATGTGCTCTCAGTTTCGTTGACAGAGAAGTAATTCCTTGTAAGCCAGTCTCAACAAAACCTCTGAGTGCTGGGTGTTGGCTGCTCCTGTTCAAGACAGAGGGGAAAGCCAGAGATCAGAACATCTGAAAATCAGGTGAAGGAAATGAATAGATGAACAATTAATGAACAATGGTAGAGGAGGGATCTGTGGGCTAAGAAAGTGAAGATCGACTAATGTGTTCTGGTATTTGATCACCGCCAGGTTTACATTTCACTTTACTGTGTAGTAATCGGTTAAATTCCTCACCACAAATTTTATGGAATACAAATGAAAAACAGAAGAGTGTTCAAAAGTCCAAGTAGACTGTCCCCAAACAGGACTGGTTATACCACAGTGATGGAGTGCAGGTGGCAGTGACAGCAACTGAGTGTATAGCTAATTTCTTCTTTAAAACCTCCTGATACAATAAAGGTGATCCAATTAGATTTTTTTCTAAGATGAAACCTATTTCCATTTCCACCATTTAAAGCTGATGTTTCTCTCTGGAGTGTCAGCTGTCATGGAAAGAAGTGATGACAGGTTTCCCTAGTACTGCTCCTCTGCACATTTTCTGAGGTCCTGGTAGCACAGAGCAGAGGTAAAGATGACTCCAGGTGTCTTCAGGGTAAGAAATCTGTGTCTAGACACCAATCTGTGTCTACACCACATCATCACTAGATGAACCAACACAACGTTCATCTAGTTCATAAGAGCACGGTGTTTTCATCCTATATTTGGATCGTGAGAGGATAGAAAAATGAGAATTTTGAGGTGGCAATCATGGGTCTTGCTCTGCATGTCTGTGCTGACTTTACTTCAGCAAATTTTCAGTATAAGCTTGAGTGAAAAATCAAACCCAGTGATGAAGATTAACTGCTCAGAATTAAAAGGGGTAGAAGGGAAAAGGGAAAGGAGGAATAATTTTTGATATGATGAAGAAAACATACCCGGAACTCACGTTTTGTTAGCTTTTAAAGGCAAAAAATCAGGGTATTTGGAAAACACAGTATTCCTACATCAGATTGTCTTAGGTGATAACCTTGGGCTTTAAAAGCTCAGTAAGTCATAAGAGATTTTTGCCCTGGAAATTGCAGGGCTGCATGTGTGTAAACCTTTAAGATAAAATTGGTTTGAACTATTTTAAGAGCTTTTAAAATGCTGGCATATTAAGTTATAGATCAATCTGTCCCCCACTGGTTATTATCTTAACAGCTACTCTAAGTGTAGCCTATCAGTTTTAAATATAGGAACAGCAGTAAATAGTGTATTATGATATTCCAGATGGAACACTTAAAATAAATTGAAATATCCATATATCTGAGAGTTTTCTACAGCACCACATTATGTCATCATTTTCTGTAGACAGTGCAACAATCTCTTATCCCTATAGCATTAAAAAGTTTGAAGACATGGATGAGTAGAGAACTGATGACAATCAAATACTCAGAAAGACCTTTTGGCTGTAAAAATGTTTCAGGGTTTGATGCAGGAGTAGAAGTGAGGAAAGAGTGTACCAGGCTCTGGGATCTGCTTTTTCTTCTGGATTCTCTCTATTCAGTCAGCTTTTGGAAATCTTTATGGGACCATGGCATTGTGAACCACCTATTGCTGACTTGTAGCATGTGATGTCTTGAGGCATGTCTGCTCTAGAAGGGGAATAACTACACTCGATGGAAACAGAGAGACAGGCAGTTTTAGTGACCCAGATATCTGATGGTGAAAACATGCCAAATTCAACCAAAGGTTGCACAGCCTTCCCATCACACAGCATAACTGATATGCTTTGTTTACAAGATAAAAGGAAGATGAAATGACTACCAAATTTTTCTTTTGCTGTAAACTTAGCTTCACTGGGGTATAGTAGCTTGTTTTGGAGGGACTGGGGCTTGATGTGAGGTGTTATAATTCATAGCTGAGCCAAGAGATTGAACTGCCAAGCCCTGAATGTGACACCTATACTAATTAGCACCAATAACCACTTACAAGCCCGTGCAAATCTACTTTTTTCCCCCACTTGCATTGCTTAGGATATCAATGCTCATCCCATTGCACAGACAGGGAGTTCAGCTGCTGAGTTAACTGTCGTTGCTCCACAGACCCAGTAGCTCAGCAGCTTTAGAAACACAGAAGGCAAATTATTATGTCTCTATGCATGTGTGCTTGCTCAGTGGTTCAGTGAATAGGTCAATTTAACCTTTCCATTAAAATATAAAAATATATACCAACTTACATTCTAGAGCAAAGTGAAGAAGATAAGACAAAGTTCAGAAAGTAAACCATGATGGTGCTAAGTTGTGCAAGGAGCCTTGTCTGTCACTGCTGGTCTTGCCTGCAGTTGCCTTTAGAGATATAGGTTCTTTGGAAGAAGCTTGGGAAAGATATTCAGCAGGCACAGAAAATATGGCTTTTCTTGCATGAAAATACATGTTACTTGCTACATAGTTCGTTTTTTCTCATCTCTTGAAAGTTTTTTCCTACAGTAGGATGTTGTGATAGCTTTTCAAGTAAGATCCAGGCAGCATATCTAACATGTGTGCTGTAGCACTATACAAGTGATAAGTGTTTGTTACTCTTGTCCCTACCTTTAAATGCCAGAATCTTGGGCTCCAGAAGGTGCTACAAGAGGAGGATGACAAAAGACCAATTGCTGGTATTCCTTTTGCTTAATCAATTTGGTGTTATCCTACTGCCCAGCATCTATCTCAGATGTTATTAAACATACAGTGGGTAAACATGCAGGTTTTCTCTTCCAAACTGAAGAGGCTAATAGGCTACAGTCTCTATACCTGTAGTTTTTCTGAGCTCTGAGCAGGCTCTATGTTTAAACTTCTGAAATTACTTTCAATAGTCATTAGAATAGAAAGCACTCTGATGTTGTGACCAGGCAAGCCCATATCTCCTGTTAGCCTTGTATGTAAAGCTTCCTGCTCAGTGGTTAATTCCACAACACACCCCATCACACCCCATACCAGTGGAGATATCCAAATATGATACTTGTGCTTATCAGGCATGACACAAAGCAAATGGGTCAGCTCACATCTCTGCTGAAAATGAAGTGCCATGGAGATGGCTTATGCAGGATAACTTACTGGTTCTTTCATAGCTCTACTGGTTAGCACCAGGTACCCGTTCTTTTACTGCAACTCAATTGGGGCAGGACATCTTTAGCTCCCTGGTGAAAATCTTTTTAACCAGAAGCGCATAAGCCACACTCCATCTTTATTCCAGAGAATATGATACTTACACATAAGAGGTCATGTGTAAGGCATCAAACAAAAATAATGCTAGCACCCAGTTCATGCAATCTTGAGTCCTAAGTTTGGGTGCAACCACAGCAACCCTGCAGTTTTCAATAAAATTTGCATTTATTGACACCAGTGTGAACTGCTGAAAGCAATTACCTACACATTTCTCTGCATATGCTGAGAAGAAGCAGATTACAGCATGCCAACATCTACGTAACTCGGTATCGGTGGCAAGAGTCACTACAGAAGCAACTTGATAGCTGAATGCTGGAAAACCTCTGACGTATTAGTTCCTCTTACTGGTAGGGGTTACTGTAACAACATACCAATCTTTTTAAAGTAATGCATTATCATTCACAGATCCATGAGCTGCTTTTATATTTCCATCATCATATCTGTGGCCTTCAAAGTTACAGCTAATGGACCTTCTGTCAAGACCCAGATACTTAATCAATGTGACAGCATCCTACATTTTTTGAACCCCAGAGGCCTTGGAAAAGTTTAATGCAGCTTCCAGGTAAAGTTCAATCCACATGGCTGAGTCCCCTGAAGTATTTTTTGCAGAGAACTCCCCTCCTCCACATTTTAACATAACCAATGTCCTTTACATTTGAAGAAAGTGAAAGGCTAAGCTTGAAGGCCAGATATTATTGCAATAGAAATATGTGCTTTACAGAGTTCTGCCTCCCACTAAGAATTTGGGTGCAAGACCTGTAGTTAAACCCTTGAAGAACCAGTTATTACGGCTTTTGACAACAATAATGACCTATTGCTACATGCATGTTTGTGAGCATTTGTAGCCTAGAATACAAAGAACTTATTTTAAGGAAAGGAAAACAGGTACTAATGTTTGATGGCTACAGAACAGTTTTATTAACAAAGAAACATTCTGTTGTTGAACTCAGTTGCAATGTCCATGCACTGACTCAATTCCATCACAGATCTCAAGCTATTCAACACTGTTATAACTGGAATTGACAAATTATGCTAGGAAAGTAGTATTACTTGAGAAAGCCACTGTGGAGTTGGAAGCCTCCCTGCTTTCCCCAGCTATTGCATCTGACCTCACAAAAGACAATTCCTCTTTCTGCTTATCTGGCTTCACCAGGATAAAATTATTTCCTGTCTCTTTTTATATGTACACATAAGTGTTCTCACAAGATCAGGATTTGGCCCATGATTCTTTTGTTCACAGCACTTATCAATTAGTACCTATTATATGCAACATAAATAAATGCTAGCCACAATATGATATGAATTTCCTTTGGAAGGGAATGTTCCAGAATCCTAATGGTTGCATTTTCATTTCTCTTTGAGTTTTACCCTTTACATGCAACATGATTGGATATAGTCATTACCTAACTTAAACAAATAATAATGTCTGTAATTATAGCATAAACCAGTTCACTTATATTTAAGCTAAAATGCTATGTACCAGATATGTCAAAGTGATCTCTATAATACCAAAAATGTAAACAATGAGAAATAAGGATCAAACATGAAAATCCATTCATGCTAGTCATTAGATTTTAACTATGCTCTAGGGTTGTTAATGTGGAGAAGGGGAAGACCCTTCAGCTGACCATGCCTAATGCTGCAAGCATGCAGCAGAATCAAATTTTTTATTTTGTCAGTACTCAATATAGAAAACAGGAGCATTGCCTATTAAATTGTAATACCCTTGATTATAAGATTCCTTAGTTCCTAGTCCCTCACTATTGCTTCTATGCAGAAATTTGTACTGCAGGTACTACATTGCATAAATAAGCTGACCTGTCAGGTTTTTGGCAATTTATGGGGCTGGTCAGCCTGTACGTTCATGCAGTTTTTTGTTGCAATGAGATGTAATGGCTTTTCAGCGCACCATAAGCACAGTTGTGACCACAGGCTCACTAGTGTCATTTTGTGTGCAGTAATGAAGCCTGACGAGTGGTCTCCTGCTTGCAGATAGCCGGCTGTTGTCCTAAAAATGCAAACCATTGCCTCGGGCCATGGAATCAGGAACAGGCAAAGGACAGTGGCACAGGCACGGCTCCCCACTGCTCACCCTCCCTTTAGCACACTGTACTTGGATGCAGTAGAATAGTCTTTACCCTTGTACATAAGGACACAATGAGAGAAAGTGATAAAAACAATTGTATGAGGCCATGTTGGAAACTGGGTTTTGTGAAGTTGAGCTGAGGTTTAGGGGGGGAAAAAATCTATTGCCAATACATTTCCCCCCATGAAAAAATGCTGATCTTCATCACCATTTCCCCTCCACCTGTTTTTATCTGTATAAAATAATGTGCAGATATGTGCATGGATGCTTATTTATATTTACTTGTATTTTGAGAATATGTACTTACACCCACACTAGCACACACGTAAATATGTATACATATATACAGAGAGACAGAGCTTGCAGGCACAGCAAATCACAGGGACAAGCCTAGCTGCTTTTTTTTCGCAGCTCATCAATATTCCACGGCCCAGGAAGGCCAGGCATGCACGGGGGTTCACACTTCCCACGGCACAGCCGGCCCCATCACAGATCCCCCTCCTCACTTCATCACCCGAGGGTCACCAGTAGAGCCACTCTGAGCTGGGTAGCAGTGCTGGAAGAGAGCTTCTTTTCTGGAGGAAAATAAAAAATAAATCTATTCTGAGTCAAATAGCAATTAGGCCTTGTCCTGGAATTGTGTGATTTGTGACTTAATTAAGCCCCTTTCCATACACCAGCCATCATGAAGCAGTCTGGGTGCTCACAGCAGGGGACTACCTAAATCGTGAAACCTGGTTTGTTCTTCAGGAGGGTAGGAGCTGCTTTTGTGGTTTCCACATGCACATCCAAGTGTTTTGTAAACAACTGCAGGCAAAAGAGACGGGAGCAGAAGTTACAAATCTGTTTCAGTTATAACCTCATTGCCATATCCCTTCTCGCTGTTTCATAGCTCTTTGGGAGTCATCCTTTCCTGCAAAACTTGTCACATGGTGGAAAGTGCCTTTGTAAAATGACACCTTAGAGGAGAACATGGAGCCCAAGGCTCTCACCCTTGTCTTGGCTAAGATCTTTCCAATCTTAATTGTCAAAATATTTGTCATCTCAGAGCTCTGTGGTTTCTTGTGCAGTGGTAGAGGTGGGTGGCGCATGAGGCTGAGAAGGAGGGAGGCAAGATAGGGGATGCTTGCAGGTACTGTTCATCAGCTATATTTTTGCTGCATTTTTGCCTTTAAGCTGAGTCCCTGGCCCTCAAATACAAAACCCAGAGTACCTGGTTTTTACATTACTTCACTTCCAAAATAAGAGGAAATATTTGATGAAGTATCAGGTGAACTGCAAAACCAGCACGCTTGGTGCAAACAAGCAGTTCATCACATTACGAGTCACAAAAATGGCAAAAACAAAAGCAGCAATTTCTATTGTCACAGGGAGTCAGTAACATGGCTTATAAGCATTTGTCTTTATTTCTTAAATGTGTAGCTTAATACTGATATTTTTGAAATGCTAAATATAAATCAGAAAACATACAGAATGTACAGCGTTGCCTTGGGAACCCTTGCTTTTTCTTTTTTTTCTCTTTTGTTTTTTCTTTATAATTTCTGAAATGTTATGATAGAAACTCTGCAAAGTTAAGGTAGTATTAACCCAGTCTTTGGATATATAATACAAAATGCTTGAACTTCTGGGACAGCAGCTATTTCTATGGATACAGTATGTTGAACAGACACGGAACAAAGAAAACCAAAACAGTTGCTTCTCTGCTGTCAAGGAAACAAGCTGCTCTTTCTGCTTAAATATCTCTTACCAAACCTAGGAGGGAAAAATCCTCCAAAACTCAAGTTTTCTCTTAAAAAGCAGGAATCTGACTTACAGGCACTGGAATAAATGTTTTCAGATATGTTAGTAAGGGAGACTGTTATGTTTGCTATAGGTAAATCAATATATATCCCTGAAAGCACCTAACGTTAAGGTAAATAGTAAACCATTTTTTTGAGAAAAGTAGGAGTCCAGAAGGAAAGTGAGAAAACATTCTGCAGTGTTCTGGTTTTTGTGCTTCATGCAGATTCCTTAGACAAAGTTCTATTATTTGCACTCCTGTAATTCACATTCCTTTTCTAAATTTTCCCCAGCTCAATCCATTAGGAGCTTTGTGGTTTAAAATAATGAAAACAAGCCCTCATATTAGTTTACAACCCCCAAATTTAACTTTTGTTCTTTCAGAAGTATTAAGTTGTACTGAGTAGAATTGCTTCATCTGATACAAAGGATAAATGAAGATACACACATATGTTCTATATGGCACTTCCACTATACAAATGACAGAGGAGACTGCAGATACTTGGAAACATGGCTAAGGTTACATGAAAGAAAGGGGCTACAGGGAGACATTAAATGACTCAAAGCATTTTTAACATCTTGGTGTGACCTCTGGGTGACTGACATTCTGGTTCTAATTGGAATAAGCTTCATCTTGACCTCCTGCACTTTAATGAAGGACACTGCAAGATTCTCAGAGAAACACAATGCCAGAAAATAGGTTTCTTCTAAGACAGAAAAATATTTGACAGATACCAGTGAAGCTCACAGTGTTTCTGGACATACAAGTAGACCCAAAATGTCCAGCTAGCTTTGAAACACATTCACATACACAAATCTTTGTGTATTCATACAAAAATTCAATACAGAATCATTTCTCATTTGGACCAGGGAGCACAAATGAGGTTGAAGGCAAACTGTGTATTTTTTTAAAGTTGCCTTTGTTTATGGGCTATGTAGACTTTCTGTAGCAGGTTTTGGAACATCACTGATGGGCTTAGACATATGATGCCTGGATGTCCTTCCAGCAATGCATACTCTCCATCACATGTCCTTAGCTCCCAGCAATGGGAAAGGTACATGTATTCAGTGCCTTAGCTTTCTGTGATCAGTAATGTTCCTGAAGGCTGGGAGCTGCCAAGTAACTTGGATGAGCAAAACAATCCTGTGTCTGGAGATAGCATGTGCCTTGGTAGTCACTGACAGTGTATTTGGCCCTTTGCACACATATAGTAAAGGTTGATTTTGAAGAAAATTGCCATTAAAATCCCTGCTCCTTCTAAAAAGTGACCATAAGTTAGCTCTTTGCCTAGCTATACTTGCTTGCATAATTAGTTTTGTTGGTCTTGTAGACTAGAAATAGTTTTTAAAGAGTTTTTTTCTTGAGAAAAACGTTGTGAAATATTTTAAAAACACAGCCCTTAAGGAACAAGAAACTGATAAATTCAAAAGGCATACTCTGAAATGTCATTAAAGATGCTACACACAACACAACCCCACTAAAATAAAAATTACTACTAAAGACCTAGTACTCATCCATAATTAACTTTTTTCTTCACAAGTGCAAGAATTATAAAATTCTGTATCTTCTTAACTCTGAATTTCCTGGCTTTTCTTGCTTTGTTTAGACAGCATTGTAGCAGACAAGAGGAGTGGGTTTGGGGGGAGGGAAAGGTTTGTACTTCTGAATATTTGAGCTGTGTTTAATTATTCTCATGTGTGAAATCTTTTATTAAAAAAAATCAGTTTATCTGATACTTACTGCTCTTTAGTACAGCACAGCTTGGTAGCACTAGGTACGTCTTGTTGAAAGTATGTCCATAAATATGTCCCTTGCAGCACAGAACAGCTTGTTAACTTGGCAATCCTCAGCAATTTGCTTTGAAAAGTTTGCCTCAGTTTTGATAGTCCAAATGTAGGGCAAAAACTCAGAGTAACTTTTTTAGCTAATTTTACCAATTGACACTTGCCTCCTAGATTTAACTGCCTGTTTACTAGACTGAGAACTACGGCGCTTCTTTTTCCTTATTCAATAATCTTTCTCTTCCAAACATTTTATTTATTTTTAGTGGACTGGGAGTATTGATTTTCTGTTTCTTTAATGCACAATCTAAAAAAAAAATAACCAAAACAAAACAGAGTCCATTATCTTGAAGAAATATTATTCTATTATCTTAATCATATGTAAACCTGGTGCCAGTATTATATAGGGGATGGTATTACTATGAATTTGTAATGTTTTCAATTGAAAGAGAATTACAAAACCAGACAAATACTTTGTGTCCCTGTGTCACAGACAGAATAAAAGGGGCACAGAGAAGGACAAATAAATTATCCAGTGCCTAAAGGCTTCAAAGAATCAGCAGCCTTGAGAAAACAAACACATTTTTTCATGCCTGGTGCTGTCGATGATTTTTACACTCTTTGTTTTGTTTTGTTTTGTTTTAGTAGTATTTTCAGCTAGCTTTGTTGGATATCCTTTTCAATGGGAGAATGGAAGTAGGATGCTTACACTACTTCGATACCAAATGCATTAGGCTGGCTTATGGGAGAAAACCAGAATTGAAAACTCTTGAGTCTGTGTTCTAATTTAACCACATGAGGACGGTGATTGGAGATACTTCAAAGTGGGTTACAATGGTTAACTAAGTGAAAGATAATATCCTTTTGCCATTACTGTCTAGTAGGTCTCATTGCTCCTCTGGGCATGCTCCTTAGAATAAACTAAAAGGATCCACTGAGAACCATTTTGCTTTGGTTTTTTTTTTTCTAATGATTGCCAAAAGCCATTTGCTAGAATAGTACAGAATGTTTACAGA
Source organism: Sakesphorus luctuosus (assembly GCA_013396695.1). Classification (NCBI taxonomy): domain Eukaryota; kingdom Metazoa; phylum Chordata; class Aves; order Passeriformes; family Thamnophilidae; genus Sakesphorus; species Sakesphorus luctuosus. The sequence goes on from VWZD01001711.1 coordinate 1,124,961, forward strand.
TGCCTTAGGAAGAAAACAGCAGAATGTGGAACTAATTGTGTTTATTCAAGATAATTATGAAACACAAATGACCATTACTTACAACAAATCCCCTGACAGCAAGTTTGACTCATGGGGCCAGGATCAAACTCAGTAAAGAAAGGCCTTAATGTTATGTTGTGCCGTCCATATGGACACCACGTAACAGCACTAACTATGGCAGTTATTGCTCACTCCTCTGTGCTCTTGCATCCAACTAGTGTTCAGTACAGAATAGCCACAGCTGCTAATACTCAAGAGGAAAAGAACATGGAAATGATGAGTACTTCAGAAAGGAGATCATATTGGGTGAGAAGTTCTGAGAAATGCAAACACAGAACCTCTCTAGCAATTAAAGCACAAGTTCACAGGAAAATGAACCAGCTTTGCTGCAGCAGTGATAGGCATTTAATCTCATCAGAGAATGAGATGCACAAAGCAAATCCAGATATATGACTATTAATTTCACCATTAAGACCAATGCTATACACACTGTATCTGTGTTCATCCTAAAACAGCTTGTGAAGCCATCCCTACATATCCATCTAAAACAGGAATCCAGTGTAATGCAGTGTTGGAGTTGCATAAAGGTGGATGGAGAAATAAGGCAGTGAAAAGTTTCTGCTGTTGCTGCAGTTGAATTGGTTTGGCTTTGGACAAAAAAAAAAAAAAAAGAGTTATTTAGACTATCAAAATGTATTAACATGTGGTTCTCATACAGAGAGGTCATTTATATCCTTAACAGTGTGAATACACAATGTGGGCTGTATTGCTTTTGTTGATTTCATTTTCTAGTGACACACACAAAATTCAAAGCTCAGTAAAGTCCCAAAGAGAAAACAGCAAGTTCTTTATTGACTTTGGATATTGCTTGCTCATATGGATGAGGGTACACCTTGGTGAAATCCTGGACCTTAAATCACTGTGAGTTTTGGTTCAATGGTCACTTAACATAACACACATGTAGCTTATGTTCAATGTTATAAATCAGCATTCAGTGTTGGTTTCAAAATTCCATGAAAAACTATGAGTGTTAGAACTCATGCACTGACACAGAATTGTTGATGAGGCTTGAAAATCACCCACAAATATATTGTGACTGAAAAATGCCAGCAATTTAATGGGACCAGAAATGGCCTCAGCACACAGGTTGGATCTTAGCAGCCTGGATCCCTGTTAACTAAGCTCCCATCTTTCAATCTTTGTGATTTTTTTCCTGGGAAAGAAAATCTCCACTTAACTGTGTTTAATATGGCCAGAAGAAATTGGACAGAGATCTCAAACTGATTGTCAAAAATTTTACAGATGGTTCATCACACCTCCTGTGGTTTAGTTTCAGAAAACATTTACTGTAACATTTCTACTTTGATTTTTATTTTTCATATGAAGGGCAATATAGCTATAAAAAGGGAAAATTATTTTAAAAGAGCTAACAAACCTCAGAATGAGCAAAAAGCTTCAGTGGTATTTGAAAAATTTTCAATGTGTTTCCATTTAATAGCTTTAAAGTATATTTTACTTGTACTCAAAACTACTTTTTTTCATTGACTTCAGTACAGTCACCTCAGACTGGGGATCAGTCCTCCCTGGTGACACAACTTTTCTCTGCCTGTTACAAGGAGCAGCCTGTGCTAAATCCACCGGTTTCCCAAACCACATTTTTAGCCGGAAGGAAACCACTTTCTTCTACCGCTGATCTTAATGGCACCAGTTGAAAGTATATCCGAGAGAAAGAAGGGGTGAAGGAGAAGGCAAATAGCATTCTGGGGTGAGCAGTTTATGCTCATGAAGGCTCCTTGAACCTCTTGTCCAGTGCATCTGGACTAGGAATAGTGTGGGGATTAATTTTATGGGAGCTGAAAAACAATAACAACAACAAAAATTAATAAGGAATGCTTTGGGGTTTTTTTAGGGGAAAAAAAAAAAAGCTTGTCAAAGTCTCTCAAGTAGTAAATGGGATCTCCCAGCAAAGCAAAACCACAACCTGGTGAACTTGACACCCAAGCTCACGTTTGAGTGGACTGGCTTCTCAGAGATGGCTGCAAATGGCTCCCAGTGATGCCAGTCAATCAGGCAGAACTAGAGAGAAAGAGACCCTTGCCTGCCTTCCCCTCCTTGCTGATCACACCCTGTAAGAATTAATGAATTGCCTGCCAACCTGACAGGCCTCATAACCACCCTGCTCTCTTCTCAGCTATCAGTTCATATCTCCAATGAGCCACCAAGGTGAGAGTTGACTGACAAAGGTGGGTGAGGTTAAAGGTAATAGGAGTCTGAACATCCATAGGAAGTTCAGCTCATGTACAAAGTCATAATTACATAAGCCATTATCATTGCATGGGTAAAAAAAATGCTGCGAGCAGGGCTAGAAAACATATGCAAAGACAAGCTTAAGAATCAAGGATGGAAAATACCCAACTTTCTCCAGTGGATGCACCATGGCTTTAGCTAGACTATAAAATGAGGATTGTTTAGTTATTCAAGTAGAAACCTGCTAAATGGATAACGTTGTTGCAACAAATTTTTGGGGTTTTAGCAGGTTTTTTCTTTCAACAGGTATTGATTCAAGCAGTCTCTGCTGTTTTTATCAAATGTATTTTAGAGCACAGGAAATGCCACTGAGGATTTTAACCCCCAGTAAGCTACACAGAGGCAGTGTTTGGAACACACTGTTTGCTGCTTTCACAAGCTGGACAAACCTCTTACGTTATGGGCCAAATTATGCCCTTGGATGAGTATGCCTGATTCCCACTGCTGTCAATGTGGCTGTCATAGAGATCTGTGGGAGATCAGCTTGTGCATCCAAAGAGGAATTTGGCCTAAAATCTATTGTGCTCATATTCCTTGTTCCTTAGATATTTCTCATGTCTGCTTGACTTACTCTGTTTTTTATTAAGGTGAAATGACCACATTTAAAGATACTCTCCAAAAAAATAAAATAAAATAACACCTCGGGTGTTGTAATGTTTTGATTTCTGACTGTAATTAATGGATGTTCATTATCCAAGGTTTCCTTGAAAATTCATTGTATAAATGGGTTTACAGAAATCTAGTGTTTCTGCAGTTTTTTGAGTTTTGGGCAGGCCTAGCTGATGGTGTGGATGAAATTATTTGCAAATATAAAATAGCAGAAAAAGCCAGTTTGGGGATGTAGCCCCTATGAAAATCAGACTCAGCATATCTTGTGCATTGCCGGTGGGTACAGTTGTGAGGAATGTGGACCTGGGTGACAACAGGAAGGATAGTGCTATGGGCCAGGTCCTCTGGAAGTATCCCCACAGGCCCCCTGAATGTCTCCTGGTGCCCTGCCCACATCTCTGAGCTGCATACCAGGTTCAAGATTTACTCTGCTCCTCACGGTTGCTTTGAATTTATTTTATTCCTAGGCAGCTAGTTGGAGTGGTAAATTTATACATGCATTCAGCATTGTCATAGTCATATCTTGCCTGAGGGCATATTGATCCTTGTTACCATATTGACTTGATGCTTCTACATCTGCCAGCAATAGGTCTACACATTTTTTTTTATATGAAGATTGCACATTTTCCTTCCCTTGCCCCAAATCGCCTTCTACACAGTTTCCTTTTATTAAGGTAAAACAGTTTTGGGGTTTTTTTCAGTGCAGCTTTTAAAATGTGTCTGTGTTTGCTCAGGTAATGGTTTTGCAATTGTGGTTTAGCCCCAGCGGGCAACTAAACTTCATGCAGCCGCTCGCTCACTCCCCTCCAGTGGGATGGGGGAGAGAATCAGAAGACTTAAAGTGAGAAAACTTGTGGGTTGAGTTAAAGGCAGTTTAATAGGCAAAGCTGCATGCACATAAGTGAATCAAAACAAGGAATTCATTCACCACTTCCCAAAGGCAGGCAGGCGTTCAGCCATCCCCAGGAACGCAGGGCTTCATCAGACTAGCAGTGACTTGGGAAGACAAGCACTATCACTCCAAATGTCCCCTCACTTCCTTCTTCTTCCCCCAGCTCTGTATGCTGAGCATGACACCATATGGGATGGAACATCCCTGTGGTCCCTTGGCATCAGCTGTCCCGGCCGTGTCCCCTCACAGCTCCTTGTGCACCCCTACCCTGTTCACTGGTGGGTGGGGTGAGAAGCAGAAAAGTCCTTGACTCTGTGTAAGCCCTGAGCAGCAATAATGAAAACATCCCTGAAGTATCAACACTATTTTCAGCAGAAATGCAAAACATAGCCCCATACTATGAAGAAAATTAACTCTGTCCCATCAAAAACTAGCACAGTAATGGTGACTTTAACAGAAAGAGTAAATCAAATAGCTGAAAATTAATTAGCAACAGAACTTTCTCAATTATAAATACACAGAAGCCATGTTTTGTATTTGCTTTTCAGAGTGAAAGAAACAAAGCAAAGGGGAAATTACCTGCTTATTTGTAATTAACTGAAGACTAGGGGAGCAGTAAGTTGGTCTTTGTGACTGGCACACTTGCAGCAGCAGATCAGCCACCACAGGCAATTTCTTCTTCTCATTCATGTTCTCCATACAATTTCAACTATAAAGGTTACTAACCAAAAGCAGTTGCTAAAGTGGGTCCAAAATAGTTTTTGCCTAACTTTCAGCATTTACTTAACTGATTACTAGTTACAAATCTGACACACAGCAGACATAACAGTTCTCTCAAGGAGATTAAAGGATTAGTCACTCACTAGCTTAATCAGATTAATCAGAGATTTTGAACACAATATATAATTCTATCCACAGAGGGAATACATGATAGCCACATGCTAGCCTAATTTAGGAAGGGATACTAGGGATGGAGAGACTCAGACAAAAGAGGGTAGAAAAAATTGCTGGTTAGCACAGGGATTGTTCTATGTACTGCACTTGTAATACCACATAGAGACCTTATATTTTCTAGTGGAATTACAAATTCACAAAATATAACACCAACATCAGCTAGTAGCCTACGCAATACCATAAAACATCTAACATAATGCCCCAATATAAGCTTGTGATATTTGCATACAGTAAACATATGTGCATGTGTTTTTCCTTATTTAATTTCATATCTGAAACCTTGTTTTTAATTTGTGGGGAGAAGTTCTTTTTGCTTATTTTTTGTCTTTTGATACTATAACATCCAGGGTCTGAAACCAAAAGTGTAGGGAACGACTCTGTAAAATCTTAAAAGCTTTGTGAAAAAACTGGAAATTTGATACAGTAAATTAATCCAGAGCAGGAAAAAAAAGGATTTGCCATCATCTGTGAGAGTTGCCAAAGCTAGGATTTAAACATGGCTTTACCTGCGGAGAAATCTACTATTTTTTAGGCAAATGTGCATTTCTCTTCCATATGATTTGAATAAAGGGAGAAATGGGGTGGAATCTCAGCATATTGAAGCTGAGGTTTTCCTGTAGTAGAAGTTACTTAAAAACTGTAGTATTTCTACCAACAATTAATACAGAGAAATCATTGACAACATTGATATGAGCCCTGTTTTTACATGTAAAGGAAAGAGCAAATTAAAAACAGTGTGACTGATGCTATCTTCATCTATCACCCTCTTCTTTCTTAATTCATTATTTTAATTTTCCTGATTTTTATCCCCATATCTGGGATAATGATCTTTACAAGTTCCCTTAGCATTTTGGAAAGTGTCAGTCTCATGTTGGAATCTTGTCTCCCTGACATCCCGTCTTCAGAAAAGAAGCACTTTTAAGAAAGAAACAAACAAATTAATCTCCATGTGCTTCAGGAAAGACACTGTAGTTGGAAGTAGGCCAGGTTTTCACTCTGAAAGATGCTCTGTGCTTGGCAAAGCCCAGAAATTTGTGTCTGCAATGGTTCTTCTGCTAACATTCTGAAATTTAATAATTACAGTTCTTTAAAGGAGGAACCGCAATTTCGTGGGAACATAGCAGCTAACAAGGAAAAGCCATGTTACTAGCAATTAAGTGTTTGTTATGCAGAAGCTGCAAACCCAAAACGGAACTCTCAGAGAAACACTCAAACTGTGCAATCTGGCAGCTCGTACCCGAGGTCATGTATGTGGTACATGTATTAAATGAGTCGAGGTGGGTGTCTGTACTTCGTGCAGGCTGCCGATGCTCTCCTCTCCCTCGGCAAAGAGTGACTGTAGGATTGTTCTTTGCCGAGAGGACTCAACAAATCTGTTTACAGTAGCCCACTGATACACTCAGTATTTGCCATTGCCTCTCTGGTGGCTGCTCTGCCTCTTCACCCAACAGGCCCCAGCTCAGACACAGCTCCCTGCAGCCGGTCCCTCTTTCTCCATCTCTGAAAGTCAGATTTCAGCCACGCAACCCGTGGCAACCAGAATCCCATGACTGCTCTCCGACAGGAGAAACACAGACACAAACACAAAGCTGCCTTTGGAAAAACAGCAATCGTGTGCTCAGGCTTTGCTTTAAAGAGAGAATGCACTGAATTAAAAATGTGCCAAGAACAACCAGGATGGCACTGCTTTATTTTCACAAAGAAGTCTCTCCTAATTGCACATTAACTGTCTTTTCGCGAACAAACTTGTTTCCACCTAACACTGACAGTCGCAGGAGCCTGAGTGTGTGTGCGTGCGGGGGAAGGGGCGGGGGGAGCCGCTTTGTGGCACTGTTTGTACGTCTCGTGCCTGCGCTGATGGAATTATTGTTTATTTTTTTAATTTTCAGAGGTAGGTTGATGACAGCTGAAGAAGACTGTATTTGCTGAAGAGCAGCATGATGGTAGAGAGGAGCAGAGCTCCTGAGGGAGATCTAATGGTGCCTCTCCTTCCTGCACAGAGATAAAGACTTATAATAAGCGTGTATGTTCACCATCTGGCTCTGTGCATGTGGTCCTTATGGAGGCGAAAGCAGCACAATCTGTAAATGATCAGGAGCCATCGCACTGTCTCCAGAGAATCCACGATGCAATCAAGGTGACAGATGGCATGGCCGCTGCTGTGGCCTCATGGAGAAGATCAAAATCACCTTCAATAAACTCTGACTGAAATGGGCATGAGCACCTCAAAAAAGTCAGTTTGTCAGTCAAACTGCGACAGCAAGCTGCATTGGGGAAACATAGCAGCCAGCTCTCTGTTTTCAATCGTTTCCGTCTGACTGAGCCTGAACTATGATCTTTCTCAAATTGTCCTTTCTGTTTAGCTGAAGCAGGCCAGCAAATTGCCAGATTCATAGCTTTATTGAAGGAAATTGAAAACATGATGTCCTCAATTCAAGGGACAAACAGCTGGCAGGTGCTTGGACACCCAAGCACATAAAATGGACCCCTAGTCTTTTGGACAAGTTGGTCCAACTTTTGTCAGAGTAAATATAAATATATAATATAATAGATATAATAAAAACCCAGTTTAGGCAGGGTTTATCAGGCATTAGCTGACAGCAATTATATGGCTGCAAATGAACCTTGTGCTATATATTAAATGCTGGGTTTCCCCATTTATGCTAAAAATTCCACATCTACTGCTAATTACAGTGACTCTGGTTTCCTTGGTTTTGGATGAATGTCTGAGTACAGCCTTTTTGCCATTACTGCTTATGAAGGATAGGCATTCATGGCCCAATCCTGCAAGCATCCCAACACCCCTGACAAGGAGGCTCACTACCTTGCAGGATCAGTCTGCCCAAGTCAGACGCTTTGTAGCACTCTGCCTCTCCCTGGCCAGGACCCACACCACTAGCAGCCCCAAATGCCCCATGTCCACCCTCACGCGGGCAAGGCGGTACCTACCAGAGTTTTTCTGTCATTTGTGCAACCATGTGAGTAGCCAAGGCTCTTAGGTGAGCTTCCCCAAATGTGGTGGTGAAGAAACATATCCATTCCTTTATTTTTCCAAATTTTTTCTACTATTTATACTTATCTTTTATGGTGTCCTTGGCTTGATCAGCTCCTTTTCTTTTAAGGTAAGGTAAAGTAATGCACTTGTCACTGGTTTTCAAGCTTGCACAGGAGGACTTGCAGGCTGAAGCTCTTTTGCCAGGCTGAAGTAAGAGGGACGCACTGAGAGGCAACAGAGGAAGTGAAGGGCAGCCTTCCTCCTGCCCGCGGGATCCTGCCCCAAGATCTTCCTGGCCTGCTTTGGTACAAGAAGTGGATCGACGTCTGTGTCCCTGCTCCATGTGGCAGATGGTCACTGTCTTTCTCGGTTTGCTTGCTTGCATGTTTGGTTTTCTACCACCACATTTTAAAATGTCCCTGTTGCCCTTAGCCTTTCCAGCTACTCAGTTTTAGCTTTGTTACTCATGAAATATTCTCAAAAGTCTTTTGGCCTGGTCCAAAGTCTGTTAACAGCAGTGACTCTTTTCAACAACTTCACTGGGTTTGAATAAGTCCTTGGCACACACATCTCAGTAAAACAGAGTGTTATCAAAGGCAATTTTTTAAAAATTTTATTTTTTGTTGGGTGTGGAGCAAGGGTCACATTTTAAACTCCAGGTTTCTGTTCCATCTGACTGATTTTGCACATATAGCTGACCATCCTGGCTTGCACATTTTATACCTGCAAAACAAATAAATAGGTTGCCTTTATACTAGCAACCTCTCTTCCTCTCTACCAACATGACTATTTCCATGCATGGAAAAAAGCTATGTTCTCTCTCACTAGCACACAGGTGCCAAGAGATTGTGACAGAAATGGCTGGCTCAGTTAAGCCCATTGTTTTGACCTGGCACTCTGGGAGTTGGCAAAACCTTGATCTGACAAAGCAAGAGGTTCTGCTAGGAGAACGAGGAGGAAGTTTTAGAGATAAGCCCCTGAGGGCTTCTGCTCTGTCTACTGAGAAGTTTGATTTGTGATTACAAGGTCTTCCACTGCTTTTTCCTGTTACATGGTAACATCAGAACAAGTGTATGAGCAAACTCTCCCAGAACTGAACGTTCCACAGCTGACTGTGTTGCTTGTGTCCAGTTCACCCAGGACAACAATCCAGGGAAACATCTGAGTGTTGCATGGGCATTTCCTGTGATGCAGTTTCCAAAATATAAGCTAATATAACAGTATAAAATAATAAAGACTTATGGCAACCAACCTGCACGGTGAGACATTTAGGCATTTGGTCACTAAGATTTTGGAACTTGATTATTTTGAAAAATTATTGCACTTGCCACGAGCAACACCAAACTGGGATCTCTCTAAATTGGAGCTAAACCCTGATAGTTCTGTGTATTGCGCTACCTCCTCACTGTGTTTTATTTTCTGTTTCTCACTCATGCTGACCACAAAGGGAGTAGCAGGGAAGTCTGCTTTGCGTCTATGGTAAAGAGGGCAAAGTCCAGATTGGTAATTAGGTTGACAAGCCCCAGCCCGCAGCTACACACTGTGGAGAGCCCTTGCTACAGAGCTTGTTTTCCTCTACCACGGTCTTCAGAGAACCTCTACAAGGACACTATGTCCTGTTGGAGGAGAGTCTTGAAGGGGTACCTGCAGGGAAAGATGAATGTGAAATCACCTTCAGAGACTGGTTTGGGTATAGTGAATGGATTTACTTCTTGTTCAGTGAGTGATAATGCATCACATGTAATGCATGGCACATTTCAATACACATGTGCACTAGATTAGTGGTAAAAAAGCCTGACCCAGTTGAAATTTGCGACTGCATGGCAGTGAGAAATCTGGAGGTCTTTCCCCAACAGGGGGAAGTTTCATTTAATGCTTAGAAATTTGAAGTCATATATTATGTGGAGGAGAAAAGGATAGGTTTCTAGGTAATTGAATGAAATTAAGGGAAATTTAAGGCCAGAAATGCTTTTGTCCTTGAGTGTTCTTTCATCACATTCCAAATAGGGACTCTGTGTCATGGACCTGTGAATACAAAGACTGCTTTTAAATCTCTACGTCTTGCATGACTGACACAATTCAGTAACATCTTTCAAGACATGCTTTGTGCACATTTATTTCACAATAATGTATTGGACCTGTAAAATCACATTGGAATATTTTTGCTGCAATTACATTCCCATATTCTGTGGTCAACCTTTAAGTTGATTGTTTCTTGTTTTAATATGACCTTATACCACAACAGCATAAATACAGTGAAAGTCACTGTCTGAAATGAAACAGCTTTTACAGGAGATATTTTGTTACGTATTGATGGAGGTGATAGTTGACTGTAAAAGGAAAAGCTTTTGTTTTCTGGAGTAAAAATATAGAATTTGGAGCCTAGCAATTGTTGCCTGGGGAACATTTAATAATATGCCTGCCACACACTTCCCAACAATGCCTAGAAACCTGGGATCCCTCATTACCCTCCTTTTGTTTGTTTGCTGTCTTTATTTCTTTGACCTTCATTCTAGTTAGAAAAACATATTGCTCCAATCTTTTTTACAAATCATTTAAAATGGAAGGAAATCAGGAGAAAGGGAATATCAGCATTGAACAACCCACTCTCTAGAGTGGAGTGTCTTCCATTGGCAGTTCAGGGCAATTTCCATTCCAGTTCCCTGGACAGCTTTATGGGGAAATGGGATGTTCTACTTCCGTAGTTATCACTGCAGCAAAGGCAATGAAATACCCCCTTAAGAGGAGGTCAACAGAGTCCAGTATCAAGAACAGCAGGTTTCAATGGAGAAGTAAGGATGATAAAATTGAAATAAAGGATTGATTTTGAACAACAATGCCAGCCCTTCATATGTATGATTGTCTTTCATCTAATGAATGTACCTCATAGAGGGTAAAAAATAAGTCATAAACACAGCAGGTATCTTGTGCATGTGAACTAACATGAATTTCTTGCTTTCCTCTGATCAGCTATCACCATGATAGGGGAATGCCTATCATAATGTTCTACTGTCAATTTTTCTTTTAAAATTTCTGGGACATTTCACATAGTCTGACTGGTGGATACTGGGATCAGCAGCTTGAACTAAAATATACATTAAATCATAGTAGTGTGGAGGGTCCATTTGGAAGTATTTGGGTGTGTTGATTAAAAATGCAAAAGCTGATATTGGACAAAAAGGGGATGTTTTTCATGCAATGTTTTATTTTATGCATGTGGGCACAGAATCACCATCACAAAAATTAGACAGATACATTTGTGGACAGTATTAAATAGCTACAAAAAACATGCCCCTATTCAGAAAGGTCCATTTACACAGTGGTCCCAGCCCGATTTTTAATTGTTATTTGAATATAAAATGCGGTAATTGCTCATGTGATAGGAGAAAATTAGTGAACTCAGAACAGTTCAGCTAAAATCAGAAACCAGGAGCTGAAAACATTTAGTATGATTGAAGTATATTTCATGTTATGAATGTACAACAGAGCTCTTAGACCATTATGTACTTGCATTACTATTTTTAAGAGCAGTGGCTACATCTGGTTGGTATGTAGGTTTGTTCCTACCTACCTGCAGCTCCACCAGAGCCACAGAATAGAAGCCTGATAAGAGGAGATGCATTGCTTTGTATGATAAAAGGTACTTTCTTTGTCTGGCAAACCACTCCTTTTGTATGCACATCAACCAGATGGCCATTTCAGTTTGTCTCCGGCTGTGAATCAGACAATATGGCAGAATTAAGGGAAAAGAAAACCTTCCCCACTGCCCCTCCTCTCTGTACATAAAATTAGAAATCAACAACCTTTAGGGAGATTTTATTTTCATACTTCATTCCTTTGGTAATTTAGTGACTTTTGACCTCCTCAGTCACTGTGAATCACTCTCCTTAAGGTGTGACTAGCTAAAGGCTTAAGGACCACAAGACAGGGAAGAAGGTTCAAAAATTAAGTAATAAAAGAGGTGTGAGAGGCAGTGGCTATTTTAAAAAAGTAAAAAAACAGAAAAAGGGCGTGGTGATTCGATACTAACTACATTTTGCATAGTGAGATTCCTGATGGTGTTACTTGGACAGTGACTGCAGTTCTCTTTCATGTAATACCAAGAAGTCTGGGGTCTTCTTGCAGGATTGAGTATAGAAAGTTCTTTGCTGATGGTCTACACTCTTTTAGCCTCCGCTGGAGATCCTTCTGCAAATTTTGGGCAGCTACAACCCTGCAGAACTTGCAGAGAATTTGAAAAACCAACTTGTTTTGGAATCAGGAGGTAAAAGGCAGCTCCCACACTGCTGACAGTTCCCGCACAGGTGGGCAATGTTACATGCTCTTGAGATACAGATGTGATGGTTTCAGTTGAAGAGGAAGAGACAAGATGAAGAAAGAGGACCAACAGAAATTCAGTAAAACTAAGTCTCAAAAATAGACTGAAATCTGCAACAGCAGCAATCAAATGTTTGCTGTTGGACTTTTAGGGCGAAAAGGCCTTATGATGTTTACAGAGATCTGCTGTACACAGCTTGTAGCTGCTAACATCATTTAAAGCTTTCTGACACTGTTCATTTTACTTATTTGGCAGAAATGTGTAGGATAAAATTTGACAATTACTAGAAAGACACCAAAAGCCACTGTGCCAGAAAAAAAACCACTCTAGTCCCTGGTAGGAGATGGCAGCTCTATATTAAATCTTATATTCAACTGGGATTAATTTTGCAATATTCCAGAAATATTCAAGCATATATATGCTGATTTTGGCACATCTCTCAACACAAAATTATCTCTGAGTACCAGTAACTTTAGCTATCATACAGTGATAGCCATGTGCAGTTGTGAAAATACACATCCCTTATTGAAGCATGTACCCATATTTTAGCAACTGCTAAAATGAAATCCATGGGTTGAGCCTTCAGTCTCCTTGCTGTTGCCACCTGCTAGTAACCAAGAAATACAAAAGTATTTCTCTAATGTGCAAGTAACATAACATTATCTTGGCTTATGGAAGATCCCCAAGAATGAGCACAAAATTTTATGTAAAATTAGGTCCTATGAAATAAAGAAACTGGGCACTCTCAGGATTCTCTCTACAGTTGGCAAGAATTGCTGTTGACTTCTATTAAAACAATTTCAAACTCTGTTCTAAACCTTTAGTTAGCAAACACTGAAACTTCATTTAAGTGATGTTTAATTGTGAGGGCAGTGGAGAAGAACTTTCCTGTGCACCCCTTCCTGGCCAATTTGAATTTATGCCAACAGTGACAACGAGCAACTCTATTTCATGGTTTTCTTTATGTTATATATAACTGATTTGAGTTTAATTTTAACAAAAATCACAATGTATTCCATTTATATGTACAAATTTTGCCAGAAACCATGTGAAGAAAACAGCAGTAAAAAACATTTGAGATCATACAGAAGTGCCATTCTACACAGGAATGGGAATAGATAATAAATAACTCGATTTCAAGAGAAACTGAGATGCTTTCACCTTTGATCATTTAACCTAAGTCTCTGGAAATCAGATTTCCTGTGGCAGGCTGCTGTTGTAGGGAAAGTAAACATAACNCATGAATACAAAATTGTGTCTAAAATATTCCACATTTTCTGCTATGAGGCAAAAATACAGGGGTAAAAAAGTTTCATGAGGGTTACTTGAGTACTTCTAACATTTATTTGCTAGATGGGAAAAGACAAAAGGTAGGAGAAGTTAGCATTCAAGTACTTCTAAATTTTCTCTCCTTGTGTCAGGACTTTTATTCTGAAACTGAAGCACTAACACTAAAGGGGCTTCATTTTCAACAGCATTTGATATCCATTTTCTTCTTTACATTAGAATCTTTCCTTTTGCAACCTTAAGTTTTATTTCTTCTTTACTGTGCTTAGATCAAGTAAGACATCCATTACAGTTTGATTGCTGTGAGATCATTAGAAAATCTGTGAAATTAAAATACCTCAGTGCAAATCTAAGATCTATGGGGAATAAACAATTCTGATGAGAAGTCTTTTCATACATCAGTGTTCCTGTCTGTAGAAATGAGATAGTGATATATAACTCCTTTGCAAGGTACCTTGAGATCTGAAATCTTTGAAGGTACTATATAATAAATAGGGGTTTTTTTACAAGTTAGTAATGAATTGTTGGTACCAGTTACATTAGAAAAAGACAGAAGATACTATGTGATGTACAATATAGAATAAACTCCCCAAGAGAAATTCCTTCTTTATTTATAGCATTTTTCCTAAATGTAGATGGACAAAATAAGAGTATTCTGAAAAGCCTCTGTTCAGATTGCTTTTTTGTTTTGGTTTTTTTTTTTTTGATCCAAGAAGTGGTAGAATTAACCTGTTATGTGGTACATGTAACTGTTTTACTGGGAGAAAGAATACATTTGCCAGCATAATATCTGCATTTTGATAGTCCTGCCATATAAATCTGATGCGCTAGGTCTCAAATACAAGCACTAGAATCTACATACCCAACTTTATCATATCGATTAAAATAAAAAAAAAAAGTGTTGGTTTACTTGATAATAAAAAACCCCAAACTTAATGGGCAGGAAAATTTTAGGAAGGTAGTTGTAAATCTCAGCACAGTTCTCTTACTGGGTGACCTGTAATCTTACTCTGAAGTCACTTCAAAC